>CM076405.1:21012411-21078422 GCA_038363315.1 Mugilogobius chulae | reverse complement strand
AAGCCAAAGGAGAGGCATCCCTCTGGCATCCGCACGAACCCATCTACAATGGCACGTAGATGCGAATGCCCGATGACAAACACAAACTAGAAACAAATACAAATTAATTTTACAGTTGTCACTGTATTTGTCATAGTTCATATTTATGATAACAAACGTACCTTCTTGTCCGGGCACGGTGGCGGAATGACCAGTTTATTGGGCTTGTTGGTGATGTCCGAAACTGGCCAATTCTGCCTGGTGACAGAATGTCTCCAACCAGTACCCCACACTGAATGCAGTGACAAATCAGAGTTAAAAAACAGTAAAAAATGTACACAAGACAATAACATAATTAGATGAACATACCCTTGCTGTCGGGTGGAGGAGACTCGGAGCGGTACGGGCGACAACCGAACGCGAGCTGATCAGCCCGTCGCTCCCGTGCGGCTAACGATCGGTTATGACCTTTAGCCCGAGGCATCTAAAAACATACATTTAATGTTAAAGATACACTTTTTCACCAAAAACAAACTTTATTAATAAAAGCATGCTTTGGTCATTTTAATTTCTTTATTGTGTCAAAACAATAACAATTGTGTTGTGTTTTTACTTTCTTCAAGTTTGCATGACCACAAAATGGGTCCATGGAAATGTTGTTTTTCATACAACCATGTAAAAAATACAGCTAAAATAACATTTATCCTCAGCCAGAAAGTCCTAAAGTATAGCTTTAATATTCTATTTTAACAGCATTGTGTAGTTGACCTTTCACCTCCAGAAAGTTACAGAGTGCACTGTTAAAACACACACACAAAAAAAATATTGTATTGTAGTCATGAAACAGACTTTGGCTCAAAAGATGGAGGAAAGGGGACCTATTGTTTGTAAGTGTTTAACCTTGTTCTAACTGCCTTCTCTCATTGTTAGCTTCCTCAGAGTTTTATTATTAAGAATGATTTCTGCATGTTTGAGTAATCTTGTATTGTCCTGCAGTTCAGAAAAGACATGTTTGTACCTTTCCCCACGCACTTTAGCAGACTAAACAGCACCACATTAAGCTAGTACAAAGAGCAAAAACACCACTTTAAATTAGGGTGGACGATTTTGAAAAAAAAAAATAATATATTATTATTTAATTTTTTTATTGCATTTTTTTTATTACCATTTTAAAATAACTCAATGCTTTAGATATAATTAATATAATGTTTAATATATATTAATATAGTTATAACTAAAACACTCCTTTAATGTTGTGATTCAACATAGGTTAAAACAAGCTCAAAATGCATTGAAAGGCCATTTACATCTTTTTATTCGCTAATTTTTCAAACTATAAAACTATCATTTATATTTCAGTGCACTATTGTGAACCAAACTCAAATAAAGCTCTAGACTCACACTTGCAGACAGACTGTTTCACATAAGACACGCACAAGCTTATCCCACAAGACATTGACTGTTTTTAACTAAAAACACCGCCAAACTACGTCCTTTAGGGACATGCTATACCCTTTTTAAAGCTCTGCCCATTCAATCGCTGGATTAGTTTTTCAATTTGAAGTTACTAAACATGAACAAGCACGGAAGCGCCAGCTACTGTTAGCAATGTTAGCGGCTGTTGCTACGCCTGTAGGGACGAGGCATCGCCCGCAAAAATCCAAGTAAAAAAATAAACTCATATTTCTAATAATACTAATCGATTTGAGCTACAAGCTTGATTTATTGATTTTTTGCCCAGCCCTACTTTAAATACACAGAAAATATAGTTTAAGTTACCACAAGCACAAAACAGCAGAACTAGTTAGCACGAAGAGCATCTAACACAATTTTACAGGGAAAACTGTTACCATTACCCACAAATTAGCTAAAGATCAGATTTATCTAGAAAAAACGCCGTGAACCATGATGAAATCAAGACCAGAACCAGACCACAACTGGGACTGAACTTGCAGCAAGTGCTAAAACACGCTACATTTGAGCTAACGCGGTGTAACATGACCAAAGACCAATTGTGCCATTTTAAATACTCATGAAAAACAGCTTTACCGTGACCGTTAGCACAACATAAAAACCGATTTAACCACGGACTTGATCAAAGACCTGAACCAGGACTAAACCAGGACTAAAAAGGCTAACGCTAAGCTAAAGGCCTGATGAACTAAATTTAACATATTTTCAATTGCATTTGAACAGAAAATAGCCGTAATCTCACAGTTTCTGCACACACACAATGTCAGTCTTTCATGCAATTCATGTCTTACCTTCACAAGTGAAGAGCGAGTCCAACGACACAAATTTCAGCCGAAAAATGTGCCGGAGATCGAGGTGAGAGAGGAGGACAAAGCAATCAGATTACTCCGAAAAGTGAATCGATTAAAATGTCCAAAAAAAACAGTGATGCAAGGAAGGGAAGAGAAAAGGCGTCACAAAGGTTCTCCGATAAATCAGATAGCCAAAGCTCAGCAAAGAGTGAACAGATCAGAAGTCTGCGCACCAACTGAAGGGCGCGGGGCGGTTTTATACTCAGACGCCCTTTGATCTTTTGAACGGTGCGCTCTCTGGCCAATCAGAGTGCTCGCTCTCTCTTTGACCAATCAGAGACACGGATTCTTTTTCAAACTAGCAGTGGAAAGAAACATAGAAACAGTGCTATGTCCCAATAGATCCGTGTAAAAACTTAAAATGATATTATTTATGTCTATGATGCTACTAAGGTAAATTCACTGGACTGGTCTTAATAATGGTTACCCTATTTTAATAAATACCACACTAAAGCAACATAATCTAGGTTCATAGTTTATCTTTTCAGTCAGAAGTTGCAATATATTTTATTTTTTCCATAAAACCCAAATATTAATCTTAAAATATAAAAAATCAAATACACAATATTCCAAACAGTAAGCAATTTACATACATAGTTTAAGTCATCAAATATAATCAAATCAAGTAAGCAAAAGATGGATGGCTTCAATAATTCAACTTGACATGGACAAATGAGTCAAGATTAAATGAGATTTTATTAATAACCATGTGACTTAAACAAATACTCAACAGTATTTTCTGTCCTATGATAGTATGTTAATATCAGAAGTTCTAGCTTAGCATTTCAGATTTTGGAAATTGTTGATCATAAGATTAGAATAATCAAGTTATAGTTGTGCGGTTAAAAATAAAATCACAAATACAAACGCTACAGACAAAAGTACAAAGTAATTTTAAAACAGCTGCAGTTATGATGCAGTTTTGATTTTATATATTATGTTTTAAACAGGGCTGTGCAGGGCAGGTCTCTGAGTATGTAGGTTACAAAGAGACAGAGGTGAGACAGATGTGTGGAGCCATTGAGACTTGTGATTTATAATAATTCTACCATGTACTGCAATTGGCTGCATTTATATTTAAAATCTTGAGAGTACACCACAACGGCATTGCTAATTAAAACACACACATCTGAGTAACAAAAAAATCAAATATGTAGAAGTGTTCTTGTGCTGAGTGCCAGGTCAGATGGATCCTTTGCAGAAATGTTTCCTCCAGAGCAGTCAGAAGTTGAGACGACCACACTGCAGCTCCTGAATCTTCTAATCTGTGGATTACAAACAATCTTTATCAAAAGGTACAGCAGATACATTCTAAATCAAAGAGTATTCCAATATTTTGGTTAGTTTTTGTTTTGAGCCCATGAAGTCTACAGAAGTGATTTGGTCCTGCTTCACTCAGAATCTTTTGAAGGTTTTCAGCAGTCAAACACTTGTTTAGTAAAGAGACTTTTATTGAAAAGTGTGAGTCATTGGAGGATGATGTACCCAAGTTCTTCATGACCATAAAATGATACGCTTTGTGTAAGTAATTCCATGTAAATGTGTTTAACTGCTAATGCCACATAATCCTAAATGAACCAGGACCCACACTATGACCACACCAGACAATAACAAACTAAGAGCACACACAAGAGTCAGTGCAGGACCAGAACAAAGGATTAGTTTGGAGGGAAAAAGAACTCTTCACTATGTCATTTATGTTTTCATTGTGCTCAAGAAGACAGTGAAAAGGCCCAGTAATGACAGGTATTTGCCATAAAGCATTTCACATTGTAAAAAGTTATTTTCTTCGTACAAATTCTGCAATGTCTGACTGCTCTCAACATTTTTGTACTGCGTCATTGAATCTTACAAGCAGTTGTTAGTGTTCTTATTAACGCCAACGCACACTGGAGTGTTTTGCCACTGCAAATTAGGCTCTTCTATTGTTCTTATCAGTGTTTGTGCACCTGTGAGTAGCACTTTTAACATTGTCTATTAGTGCCACATGCTCGTCTCTATTCAGATATCTAAGCCTAAAGCCATAATGTACAGGCAAAGCAATATTATGAGGTCATATGTGTGAACGATCTGAAATAAAACATACTTACTGATCTACGCATACTTACTTTGGATGTGTCAGCATCTGCCTGGACACTGCTTCAGCCAAGTACTGCAAATACAAAATGATATATTACTTATTCTTCAATGTAGATCTTAAGTTGACAGTGGTCTAATGTTTGAATGATCTGTGTATATTAAATGTTCACTCTGTGAAATGCCTAGTCCACTTTATATGAAAACATAAGCAATCCAGTCATCAATTTGACAAAAAAATGAATACAGGGATTTGCCCACAGTGGGTAGGTACAACCAGAGATAGACATTCTCTCACTTCACTTCAATCATTAAATCCTCTCTATTGACACATCTAAAATCTTCATGAAAGTGTTAGAAGTAAAACACATATTTCAACAACTAGAAAATGTTCAGTCTTGCCATTTATATAGCAAATATTGATACTATTGTTGTATTGATTACTTCACCTTTGTTACTACTATTTTTGTTAGTTTGTGTATACATATGGTTTTGTGTTTTGGCTGCTGATTTGTGTAAATATTTTCTGTCCTTAAGGAAAAGTATAAAATGAAAGAAAAGATGGTTGATCTCAAGCAGCTATCATAATTAACCATAGACAGCAGCAGGCAACAGAACACAAAGGTTAGAAGTTAGCAGCCTTACTTATCTCTCTCTTAGCATAAACACAGGAGTAAAGACTTGGTTCATTTCACCAGTCTACGAAGTGGCTGCTCACCTTCACGAAACCTCTTTAGGACACAGAGGAGACATCCCACACATGTATACATTAATAATATTAGTATGTCTACTGTGAGGGCTAGAATTGTACAATTTGTAGTCCTAACTTACAATATAACTGAAAATCTTTCTTTGAATAATGTGAATGCAGTTTTTTTACACACATTTTAGACCAGGTTTCCCATTGAACTGGCTCTGGACCAGGTTAAGTTCTTTGTCTCAAGTTCTACAGTAACACTACCAGAATAAATCTGGCGGGGAACATAAAACAAAGAAAGAGTTAGACTAGGCTACTTTTATGAACTCAAACTTCAACAAATAATTCAGGAATAGAACTAGAACTTAGACTGAACCTGGACTAAATCTGGACTTTTTTCTTAACTCATTAGTCTACAGAGAACAAAGTCACGAAAAAAAAAAGATAAATTCTTAGATTCTTTACATTTTAATTATGTTTGTACTATAATTTAGACCTTCAGACTACATTTATGTGAAATATTCTTGTTCTGTTGTCAGTGATGTATCATACTGACTCACACCACTTTCACTCACAACACCAGCAGTTTGAGATCTTCTTTCAGCTTCATATTTCAGAGTCTACAATTAGTGAAAGACCAAAATGAGAAATTAAATATGATTAAATGGGCATTTCTGGTGATCTGTGACAAAAACTAAAGCAAAAATCATATTCAAGCATCTGCAAGTGTCATTAACACCTATTAATCAAATAGAAAGTAGTCTGTACACTGCAGCCAATATTAAACACTAAAGGTATGACACTTTGGGCATGATAGTACATTTCAGTAGTTTGGTTTGTTTTTAATAGTTGGCTGTGATTATTGGTAGTCCGAGTCAGATTATCCAGCTGGAGTTCTCATAAGAGGAATTTAGTCACATTTGGAATAATTTAATTGGACATTTTTGAGACATTAAAGCTACAATGTGATGCAGCATTTACACAGACTTCAAAGTATCTTGGTTTTAAACATGCTCTGGATCAGGTTAAATTAATATCCATGTTTTCATAGCAACTGATATTCAAAAAGAACTAACCCTAGTTAAAGTGAGAGTTACCCTTTTAGAAAAAACTCTCAGGACTAAACCAGGAATTGCATCTGAACTCACACAGAATGAACTGGGACTAAAACAGTGCTCATTCATGGGAATAATTAGATTTCAGCAATTAGTTTTAGTAATACAACTTACATTTCTAAAAAGATTAAATTAATTATTTATGTTTGTTTGTGCTAATGCAAGCCTTGTGACTGTCTTTTTGTCAATTAAAGTATATTTGTGCATTTGTTAGTGTAGTGTAGAGACTTACTTTAATTGTCAGCATGGTAGTTTAAATCACCAAAGCGATTCTTCATTTTCACATTTCAGTGTCTACAAACAGAAAGACAACATGAAAAACATGATATAACAGGATTTAGTCAGAACATTCTGTGTCTGTCTTGGTCACAAATAATCACACTTCAGCAATAGCTTTGAGAGATATTAATTTTGATTAGAGTTGACAAAAAAACTACAACAAGAACCGCATAAACAGTTCAGGCAACTCCAGCAAGTTTCAGAGTTCTGGTAAATTGTACAGTTCTAAAGCGTTTTTAAGTGCATACTGCATTTCAAAACAAACCAAGTAGCACAAATTAAAGTCTAAACTCGCCATAAAATGCATATTTGAACACTTGGTAAACATCAGACACTAACAATAGTCATTTTACATCAAGTACGTTTCATTTGGACAAGAGGAAATTTGGGAAAGAAAGCAAATGCTAATAGGCCCATGTTAAACCAATGGGGCGGCTACATGCTAAGCTAAGCAATCACACACAGAAGCATGGACTCACCAGTTTCGCTTATTTCATTAAAATACACGGCTCATTCGACGGATTGTCGGACTGGTAGTCGGCTCCTATAAATTAACAATGCATACAATAAGTTTCAGAACTTGACATAACGATCTAATAGCAAAACGAGGCAAACTCACCACCACAGCAAACAGTTGTTCCCGCAGCTACCGGTAGCTTCCGGGTAGCGGCTAATGAAGCTAGCTCATTGGTCGGTCGTGGTCACATGACCAGACGCACGCACGGCACGTAATATCCAAGAAGAAAACAGGACAAGAGAATACAGTTAAATCCAGTTTTGATTCCTGGATTACAATTAGGTTAGGGCCGTTTTTTTCAAGAGTGATTACAAAAAGGATAATTTTATCCAGCAAGATGTCTCCGCACTTTTTAACTCTCTCTCTCTCTCTCCCTCTCCCTCCCTCTCTTTCTCTCTCAACAGCATTAACTTCATTCACTTTGTCTCTCATCTCAAAACATTATATATGTCGCCTAAGTAATAAAGCTGACCCTTCCCCAGGGCTCCCCTGCAAAAAAGATTCTGAATCTCAGTGGGACTTCCCTGGTTAAATCGAGGTCAATTAAAGATTAAAAGCGGAAGCCAAACATTTTTAACATACCTGAGAATTGCTATAGCAAAATGTATAGTGACTTCCAGCTGGAATCACCCATGTACCATCAAGTCAAAATGTAATGTAGAAACATAATGGCGTCATTTGTATTCTTCATTGACAAAAACAGTCAATGTTATTCCAATGAGAAAATCACAAAGTCTCTGAAAATAGCTAGTGCTTACCATAGTATTTACTTACTGCTTCATGTGCCAGCTTTAAGAATTACACAGGCCTCCAATAAAGGTCATTTTTTCTTTTTTTACCTCACATGGTTTACTCACGGTGAAGCCGCAAATCTCTGTGCACATTTTTGCACATTCTGAAATACAAATGAAATAGTTGGTCCGATTTGAATCAGACCAATTATGCATTAGTTAAATTTTCTGGCCTGGACCCCTCATTAAGTAAAAAATTGTAATCGGTGCGGTAGCGCCCTCTACAAAACTGAATATGTGTTTACATGGAGGATAAAAATGTATTTTTTCCAAAATGCTCAACATTTTACCAAAAGTTTCTTTGAGTCGTCTTGATCAAAAAAGTCAATGATAAACATGCCATATCTTTGACCATGTGATGGCAGGAAGGCGCAAAAGTGCCCATGCTATTCCACGTTTTCTTCTACATCATATGTTCATCAACTCATAGCGCATTTCGCCCTATGGGCTCCAATTCGGCTTACATGTATCAACATTTATCAAATTAATTTTGATACGTTGTACGGTTTACCCAAAAAAATCCCGAAAAGCCCTTTGTTATTCACATGATTTTTTTTTCTTCATAAAATTTCACGAAAGTGTGTGAAATTTGGCACAGTGACTCCTGAGGTCACCCCAAACAATAAAGTTCAGGGTCCAATGCTGTGTCTCGCATTCTTTTGCCATGACAGCGCAGCGCGTAAGCGCTGCTTATCAGATTTACTCTGTAAAGTGATGAGACTCTTCTGAAACACTGACACATTATAAAATACACACTGAGGGCGCGTTAGCGCCATTCTTATGCTCTTGTAGAGTAATCAGGCAGAGTTCAAAGCTTGCATGCTGTTGTCGTGACAAAGCAGCGCGTAAGCGCTGCCTTGCTAATCTATTCTGTAGTGACGAGACTCCTCTAAACCAAAAACACACTTAGTAATTCTCACTGAGGGCGCGTTAGCGCCATCCTTATATAGGAGCAGGCCCGAGCAGTTGGAAGCATGGCCCGCGAGGGCCGTTGGAATGCCGCTTGCGGCTTTAATTAGGCCCGAGCCCCAGCAGGGCGTAGGGCCTATTGGTTCTGCAACGATGATGCCTGGGCGAAGCCCAGGCATCATCGTTGTCAACGCTCTTGCTGATCATGATGGCTGGGCGAAGCCCAGCCATCATGATCAGCCACTACCCCGCCCCCTGCGAGAACTACAAAATTAGCCCATGCCGAAGGCATGGGATGTGTATACTTACTTCTGATAACACAAAAATAGTCAACAATGAGTGCATGGCCGAAGGCCATGCACTCATTGTTGACTAAACCTGCGCGAAGCGCATAACCCCTAGAAATGAACTCCTGGCATCAAGCCCTACTCAGTAACTCATGCCGCAGGCATGAGTTCTCCTTGTTTCTGCTAAAATGCATGGAAATCAATGGGAGTCAATGGGGGGGTCCGACTTCGAAAGTGACTGACGAGCGCGTAAGCGCTCGTCAGTCACTTTCCACCCCACGGGTACGTGCGCACGGCCGAGAGCTTTCCGAAAACGTATAATATGTTGTTGCCGTGGCAACGCCTATATTGTTTTTGCTAAAATTTTTATTATTATTATTTTTTTTTTATTTTTCTTTCTTCTGCTTTTTGATCTTTAATTTGACCCCCTGAACACGCTCAAAAACGAACCAAACTTTGCCCAAAATTCAGAACCGGCGAAAAATTTTGTTTTTTATAGGTTTCGTTTTTGCCGAGACAAAAATGGCGCGACAGCGCCACCTACAAATATCGATTTACATTGGGCCTATGGGAGTCGGCCAGACACAAATTTCAACGTACGGCCACGAAATTCGCTACACGCATTCTTCTAAGAAAGCCAAACATAAAAGCCAATCATGGCCACGCCCCCTGAGGTACCTATTGGCCGCCATGTTGGATTAGAAGTGCCGCAGCGCTGAGTCAGCGTTTTTGCTCACGTCGCACTTTGATGAACTCCTCCTAGGGCGTTTCGCCCACTGACCCCAAAATCGGTGTACATCAACTACACAAGTGGGGCATCTTAAGTTATCCAAATTTCAGTTTTACGTCACATGGTTTAAGTGCGGCGCAGCCGCACATTTTAGCGAGCATTTTGCCGCAATATGAAAAACTAATTTGCCTATCGTTTCCACATAGTTGGTCCGATTGGAATGGAACCAATTATGCGTTTGTTACATTTTATGGCCTTGACCCACTGGTTCTGAAAAAACTTGCATCGGCGCGATAGCGCCCCCTACAGAATGAAATTACATTTCGCAAAGGTTAACATGGAGGGTCAAAAATTTAGTTTTTCCGAAATGCATGAAATTTTACCCAAAATTCCTTTGGGTCCTCCCGATCAAAAAAGCCAATGGGAAGCATGTACTTTTTTTATCCGCGTCGCCGCGGGAGGGCGCGCAAGCGCCCATGTTATTCCAATGGCATTTTCGCATTTCCTTCACGTCGCATTTTGTCGAACTCCTCCTAAAGCGTTTTGCCCACAGGCTTCCAATTCGGTGCACATGAACTTCACAAGTGGGAGAGCTTAAGTTATCCAAATTATTTCAATATGTCTTTCGGTTTAGGTGCGGCGAAGCCGCAAATTCTGCCCAAAATCAGCCAAATGCGCTCAAATCCCCATGTTATCCAAATGAGCATTTTTACCAATTTTGTTTTCTCCATAAAATTTGATTAGTTTCACCAAAGTTTGTGAAATTTGGCACAGTGACTCTTCATGACACCCCGAACAAAAAAGTCCATGGTCCGAAGCTGTATTTTGCACGCTGTTGCCGTGACGACGCAGCGCGTAAGCGCTGCTCTTCTGGTCTACTCTGTATTGTCACGAGGCTCTTATGAGCCACTAACACCATATCACACACTGACTAAGGGCTCGTCAGCGCCATCCTATGAGCAGGTCCGAGTAGTTGGAAGCACGGCCCGCGAGGGCCGTTGGAATGCCGCTTGCGGCTTTAATGTTTTATTTCCTTCTGCTCTTTTCATCAGTTTTTCTGCTTTTTAAACTCTAATTTGACCCCCTGAACATGCTCGAAAACTCACCAAACTTTGTCCACAAATCAGAAGTGGTGAAAAATTTGTTTTTTCATAGCTTTTGTTTTGGGGTGTAACAAATTGACCGGACAGCGCCACCTAACAATATCCAAATACATTGCGCCTATGGGAATCACTATGAAAAAAAGTTTAGAGTACAGCCACGAAATTCGGTACACACTTTCTACTTATGAAGACCAGCAAAAAACATAATCATGGTTTGCCTCTCTGACATAGCGTTTGGTCGCCATCCTGCATTTTAACCTCAAATGAGCTTGTTTTGCGCTTTTCGCACACCTCACACTTTAACCAACTCCTCCTAGGGCGTTTCAGCTACTGAGCTCAAATTTGCTGGACATACACTAGACAAGTGGGTCATCAAAAGTTATCCAATTTATTATGATAACTTGTACGGTTTTTGTGCAACGTAGTCGCCATTTTGGTCCTGATTCAGGGCCATATGCAAAACTGCCCATGTTATTGTAATGGTCTTTCACAACACAGTTCTCATTCTCACATAACACAAGGCGCGAAGCACCATTCCTTGGCCAGTAGGTGTCATGTGAAGAAATCCACTAGGGCGCGTGAGCGCCCCCTTGCGTTTCGGAGTGCGGCGAGGGCCGTTGGAATGCCGCTTGCGGCTTTAATGTTTTATTTCCTTCTGCTCTTTACCTCAGTTTTTCTGCTCTTTCATCTCGAATTTGACCCCCTGAACATGCATGAAAACTCACCAAACTTTGACCCAAACTCACAAGTGGTGAAAAATTTGTTTTTTTATAGTTTTTATTTTGGGGTATAACAAAGTGACCTGACAGCGCCACCTACAAATATCAAAATACATTGCGCCTATGGGAATCACTATAAAACCAAGTTTGGAATACAGCCACGAAATTCGGTACACACTTTCTACTTATGAAGACGAGTAAAAAACCTAATCATGTCTTGCATCTATGACATAGCGTTTGGTCGCCATAGTGCATTTCACACTGAAATAAGCTGGTTTAGCGGTTTTCGCACACCTGGGACTTTAAGCAACTCCTCCTATGGCGTTTCAACTACTGACCTCAAATTTGCTGGACATACACTAGACAAGTCGGTCATCAAAAGTTATCCAATTTATTATGATAACTGTTACGGTTTTTGTGCACCGCAGTGGCCATTTTGGTCCTGATTCAGGACCATATGCAGAAGTGCCCATGTTATTCTAATGGTGTTTTATATCACTGTTCTCATTCTCTGTCAATACAAGACGCGCAGTGCCATTCCTTTGTCAGTAGGTGAAATATGAAGAACAAGGATAGGGCGCGTGAGCGCCCCCTTGCGTTTCGGAGTGCGGCGAGGGCCGTTGGAATGCCGCTTGCGGCTTTAATTATTTTATTCTTTTTATAGCAACAAAGTTCTGATTAACAAAAACAATGCGTTCAGCGTTGATTATAACTACTGTTAAGTACAATTGTAAAACTACGTACTTTTCACATCTCTATAGAAGCAACATGTTTGAAAATCAATAAACAAAATAGTTTCAATTATAAATGTGGATATAATAAAACAGTAAAACACAAAAAGATAAAAAGAGATACATTTCATTCATAGAATCCAGACATTATAACATAAAACCCATAAAACACCATATCCTTTACATCCCCTTAATGCAGGGCTTAAAGTTTTCAGTCACTGTGACGGATTTCAGTCAATTTAAAAATATATAGGAACATTTCTGTTAGTGATGTTTTCTTAAACATTTATCTGATAAATGGCAACTGTAACTAACATGGCCCGTCAGGCATTCTGTCTATTTATTCACATTAAAAAGTGGATTCTTTGTCCAAATCCGACAAGGTAATAATAGTAACATATCACATATCATGACCAAGAACTGCACCTGTAAAAAAGCTGAAGAAATTCTTCTTAAATCTACCAAGATGCAGGAAATTACTTCTGTTTTCAGCAAAAGTTTCCGGGGGAGGACCCCTAACCCCCTTTTATGAATGAGTTTAGCCTATATACATTTCTCATCTAAACTCAAAATTTCTCATCACAAGTTTCTCCTTATTACATCGATTTTCAAATATCATAGCTAAGCTGTAAATGCATTATCACTAAGATTGTACCTACTGTATGTCCTTAAAACATAGATGTCACTGTAATATTACGATTAAAATGCAAGTAAAATCTTGACTATAAAAGATTTTCAGTCAAATCATTTTTTTTTTTGCTTTAACCCCTGCCTTAATGTAAATATTCATTAAAATAGCTGACAAAATTACATTTGTTTTATTTATTTTCTCAACGAGGAGGTTGAAGTGGTCGAGTGTGGACACTAAATCCACTTTAAGTTGTTGGTTTGATCTTGTTTGGGGTTTTCTAGCTCCTGATTCAAGCGTTCCTGCAGAGTGACTTCCCTCATGCTCTGGAATTTGTTGTCTTTTCTACGATTCTTGTTTGGGTGTACTTCTTTCACTTTTAGACTTACAAGTGTGTGCCAAAAAATTTGAATATCAAGAAAAAGTTCAATATTTTTTGTAAATGGATTCTCAAGTCAAACCAGTGTATAATTTAGGTTTGTGACACATAAAGTGAAATATCTCAAGCCTTTATTTGGGGAAATTTGGATTGTTCTGGCTTAAGAAGGTAAAAATTTAAAATTCAGTGTTTCAAGAAAATAGAATATTACACAAAATTATTACAAACAATGATATTTTAACAAGAAATGTTCGATTTCTGAAGAGTTTGCGCATTTCTATGCATTTATTTTTAGTTGTGTGTTCTTTTACTTGAGTTACTGCATCAGTGTGGTGAGTCTGGAGGAGATCAGTCTGTGTCAGGCTCTGCTCAGGTCGACCGGAAGCCCAGGCTGCTGTAGACAGAGGCTTCAGATCATCTGGAGGGTGGGCTTGGTGTCTCTCATCTTCTTCTTGACAAGACTTTATACATTCTCCATGAAATTCAGCTCAGGTGAGTTTGCAGATCAAAAAAACACAGTAACACTGTGGTCAGTGATTCAGGTTTTGGTCTCTTTGTCTGTGTGGACATGAGTTAAATCCTGTTCAAACATGAAATCAGCATCTTCACAAAGCCTGTCAGCAGACAGAAACATGCTGTGCTCTTAAAATGTCTTGTAGAACCGACTATAACAGAATAGAAACTTCTATCTTCATTGATCTAGCTAAATCGTTTGATTCAGTCGATCACCAAATATTAAAGCAAAGACTTGTGACTATTGGACTTTCAGAACAAGCAGTTAGTTGGATTTTGAATTATCTTTGTGACCGATCTCAAAGGATTAAATGTGATGACCAGAGTTCAGATGAGTATCCTGTTATTCGAGGTGTTCCACAAGGGTCTATTCTAGGCCCACTTTTGTTCACTCTTTATATAAATGATGTGGGACAGAATGTAAATGATGCAAATTGTCATTTTTACGCTGATGACATGATCATTTATTCTTTTGCATCTTCACTCACTGAAGCCACTGTCAATTGATGATATATTGTCTTTTAAACCACATATGAACTCTCTTGTCAAAAAGTTGCGTTTGAAAATAGGTTTTTATTTCAGAAACAAGCTGTAATTTTCTTTCAATTCCAAAAAAAGACTTGTTGCTGCAACATTCCTTCCCGTGTTGGACTATGGAGACCTTTTGTATAGACATGCTCCAGCCCAAGCTTTGCGTTCACTGGATTCAGTGTTTCACGCCTCTTTGCGCTTTATAACAAACTGTGGTGCACGGACCCATCACTGTGACCTGTACTCTCGTGTTGGACGTCCTGCTTTAGCCACGCGACGGCTCACACACTGGTACAGGTTTATATACAAAGGACTTGTTGGTCTACTTCCTTCATACCTGAGTGTTTATCTTCATACCTGAGTGTGTATCTTCAGACCTGAGTGTGTATCTTCATACCTGAGTGTGTATCTTCAGACCTGAGTGTGTATCTTCAGCGTAGGCCTGATGGACCTCATCAGTTGCGTTCTCAGAATGTCTACTCGTTGATTGTTCCCAATGTTAGAACTGAAAAAGGAAAAATGTCTTTCCAATATTGTGCTCCAACAGATTGAAATTCATTACAGAGAGTTTTTAAACTCCAAACTCTTGTTTCTATGGCTCGTTTCAACTCTGTTCTGAAAGACCTGGAAATGCAATCATTAACCTGTAACTGCTTTTAACTATGTCTTTTCTGTTTATTTTAAAATGTCTGTGTTTTGGGTTGTGTGTGTTTGAGCCTCTTGGCCAGGACTCCCTTGAAAAGAGATCTACAAATCTCAATGGGACTTTCCCTGTTAAATAAAGGTTAAAATAAAAAAAAAATTATAAAATAAAAAAAAAAGAAACAACTCAGTGGACCAACAGCAGCAGATGATATGGATCCTTAAGCATTTAAAGGTTTAGGAAACATTTACAGATGTTTGGACTTCACTGCCTCTTCAGTGACACCAGAACTTACAGTATTTAACCTGTTCAACTTGTGAAGGTGCAGATTTCATGTTTGAGCAGGACTGAACTCATGTCCACACAGACAAAGGGACTAAAACCTGCTTCACTGACCACAGTGTTACTGTGTTTTCTTTGGTCCGCAAACTCACCTGAGCTGTGGTTTCATGGAGAATCTATAAAGTCTTGTCCAGAAGAAGATGAGACAACAAAGCCAACCCTCCAGATGATCTAGGCCTCTGTCTACAGCAGCCTGGGCCTCTCCACAAACTGATCTCCTCCAGACTCACCACAGTGATGTCGTAACTCATGCAAAAGTCATGCAAAAGGACACACAACTAATTATAAATGCATAGAAATGCGCAAACTCTTCAGAAATCGAACATTTCTTGTTAAAATTTGTAATAATTTTATGTAATATTCTAATTTTTTGAAACACTGAATTTTTTTATTTTACCCTCTTAAGCCAGAACAATCCAAATTTCCCAAAATAAAGGCTTGAATTATTTCACTGGTTTGACTTTCAGAATCCATTTACAAAAAATATTGAGCTTTTTCTTGATATTAATTTTTTTTTGGGACATACCTGTATACTGTAATCTTGAAGTTGTTTTTATCTTTTCTTTTGTTTTTGTTTTTTGCATTTTTTCATCTTTTCCCTTTTTTAATTTCTACTTGTTTTTTTGTCTTTTTGGATGTGGATGCAGGCCGTCACTCACAGTCTCTTTTGAGATTCTTTCAGAAACTCAGTGAACTCCTCCAGTCCTTCATCACTGATCTCAAATGCAAACTTTGCTGCTCTTTCTGCTCCTTTTCTTCCTTGTCTCTTTTCTTTTTGGCGATTGTTAAACAGGAAATAGATTGGGACATTATTTCTCTTAGCACATTTAATCTTTGCATCTACCAGAGGTCTGAGGGCATTTTTGGGGTTGCCTCCATCTGAGTGAGTGAACATCACCACAGTGTTGTTCCTCATGGCTCTTTCAAACAGAGACGTGACTGAGTTGAAGAAGTTACACATTCTCTCATCCAGACGGTTTTCTGTCGCCTTCAAGACTAAACCCACTGCATCTAAAACTTTCAATTCACTGGGCCCAGAGAACAAATCCTGGATGTTTTCAGTCACGATTTCATCATATTTTATTCCTCTAGTGTCTCCGTATCCAGGCGTGTCGATAACCGTCAGTGAAAAAGGAACTACTTTGCCCTCGAATCCAAAGATCTCATAAACAGTTATTTCAGAGGTTTGGGTTTCAGACTGTGATAGATCACTTTCATCTTTGATAATGTCAAACCAGATTCCATCTTCAAACTTGACTCCCATCACAAAGTTCCCCAGAGCGTTGATCAGAGTGGACTTTCCGCTTCCTGTGGCTCCCACCAGGAGGATGGTCTTTGTTGGATACTCTGGGTTTGGGTTTCCAAGAGTAAATCTTCTGAGTTTCGATTCTTCCTGTTTGGCTCGTTTTAGCTTTAGTTGATAACGAACAGGAGGTCCATCATGTGTCCTTATGCTTTTTTCAACACACGTCTGCAAAGTCAATTCCTCCTACAAACAAACAAACAAACAAACAAATGGGTACATTAATGAACAATAAGGTACACTGTATTGTTTCATGAAAAGCTCTAGTAAACAAGCTAAGTAAACTTGTCAGGGTAGTGTCAGTGGTTTATCCAGAGGGAGAGTCAGGGTGGCCAATGCAATAGAACATTAAAACTTATGTTACAAAAGAGTTTGTAGATCATTTGTGATAAAAAAAAGTTCTCACTATCCCTTCTGACTTTTTATTGCAACCCAATTTTGGTCTTAAAATAAGATATAAAAGCAAAGAATGTAACAACTATTGCAATGCCGAGAAGAAGTGGGATTGTTCATGGGGATTATACAGAGAGAAGCTACACATCACACAAGTGGCATTTTAGCAAAGAATGAGTTATCATCACTGCTGTGTTTGTTTTATTTGTGTCTGTATAATGGCCTTTGTTGTTCATTCATTCATTTTTTTCTACCGCTTAATTCCGTTACGGGTCTCGGGTGACTGGAGCCTATCCCAGTGACTTTGGGCCTTAGGCGGGGAACACCGTGGACAGTGGTCAACTCGTCGGAGAGTTAGACAGACAGCCATTCACTTTCTCATTCACTCACAGGGGAAATTTACACTGATGCCCAATTAACCTTAACATGCATGTTTCTGGAGGTGGGAGGAAACCGGAGAAAACCCACGGTGACACGGGGAGAACATTTAAACTCTACCCAGAGAGATCGTGAGATGTTAGTATGGTCCGACCCGGGAGTCGAACCCACAACCTCTCTATTGGGAAGCCAGAGCTCTAACCACTCTGCTACCATGCATCCCACCCACCTTTGTTGTTGTTCTACTAAAATAAATAAAATAAAACAATAAAAAAATCGTGTTTTCAATAATTTTTCCTCAAACTCTCAGATCCATCAAGTTGACGGCTCTATTAAATACATTGTATATTTTTCCGCGAGAGCGTTGCCTAGTATGGATTTAAAAAAGACTGTCCATCATGGAAGCACTAAAAATGCTTCAAAATATTGATGAGGCTGATTCCAGAGGTGATGGAGTCAGAGGACTCATGGGTTGTGGAGTAAAGGTAAGATCTTAAGCCCGAGCCCAGGCCCGGGCCCGACCCAGCCCGAAATTCGGGCCGGGTTGGGCCCAGAAATGTATATTATTACGTTCGGGTCGGGTTGGGTCGGGCTCTTGCTTCTCTCTCGCTGACTTTGTGTTCCCTCGCTATATCGCTGTTTTTTACAGTGTACAGCGCGAGATCCTGGTCCAGGTCTACGCAGTGTTAACAAGCGCTAAAACACATTTTTTGTGGACCGTTTCAAGGCACCAGCATTCACAGTCAACATCACAGGAACTCTTTTAGAAAACTTACGGCTGCTTAGATCAGGAGGAGCTGACCTGACGCAGCCTCAGCCAGGACCAACCGAGAACTCAACCAGGACTATCCCAGGACCGTGCAAAGAGCCACTGAAACAGCGGTGAATGAGCATGAAACAACAACGCACAAACAATCCGTGTCCAAAACACTACAGCCTCGCATTTACCACGCACAACTACCACAACGCACGAATCCACGTACGAGCTGCAGCTAAGCACACAGACACTTACCTCACTGAGAATCCCTGTCACGCTTTGGCACCTGGCTTCTCTGAAGAAATAAATCCACAAAACGAACGCTGTCCATGTGTTTAAAGTCTTGGCAGAGCCGTGTCCGCTCACCGTGTCCAAAAACAGTCCGTGCAGTCCGTGCTCCGGTCCTAACAGGATGGCCCAGCCGCTGGAAACCCCCGCGGTCGCGCACGTCTTGGCCACTACTTGATCCACCCGAACCTGCGCATCACTAGAGCAATGTGTACGAATGTTTGGACCGTTGTTTGTTTAAACAGGAGAAAACATGTGAACGCCTGTTTGAGAAAAGTGTAACGTGTGTGGTGAACGGTCTATTAGCTACTGAAATTACTGTAAAAAAATAAAATAAACATGTCCACTCTGTGGGTTATTTTCATAACGTAGCCCCTTGTTAAAAAAGAAATAATTTGGATAAAAGAGAGAAGGCGCTGAACTAAACAGGAGCCGCAAAGCTAGAGCATGCCCTGCGCACGTGAACGTACCCCCCTCCCCTCCTCCTCCTCACAAATTAAATAGAAAAATTTCGGGCTTGCTTCGGGCTCGGGCCTGCAAATCAAGGTAATTGGTCGGGCTCGGGCCGGGTCGGGCTTTAATACCAGCGGGCCTGGGCTGGGTCGGGCTAGATTTTTTAGGACGTACAACTTTAGAAAAGAAGCCGCTCAACAAGTGTCACTGGCACTAATGTGAGGACTACTGACAACACTCAAGGTGTTTATGACTTCTGCCTTAGGTAAGAGAGAGTCTGTGCTCGGAACCAATAAAGTAATAAGTCTTTAGGACACCAAGCCATCAAGGTTACTTGAGCAGCTGGGCATCCTTACAGCAGCCACAGCGACAATGTTCAAGGAGTGTCAGACCAATAATCTAATAAGTGTATAATTGCTTCAGCTGCGCCGCTACCATCAGTAACTGTGAGAGAGCACTCACATCCTCCTCCTCTGCAGTCTAGTGACGCACAACTTGAGCAGGAAAGAGGAAAGGACAGCGCATTATGAACTCTCGTAAACGGAGAGGAGAGACGGCTTGACTCGTTCACGTGTCTGAAGGACGCAGAAACACCTCTTTCTTGAATTATTATAGTGTAAATAATTGTGCTGATTCCATTTTGGCCAGGGCACTTCTGCAAAAGAGATTTTAATCTCAATTAGTTTTTTATCCAGGTTAAATAAAGGTTTGAAAGAATTAATTTTCAGATTGGAACCAGCAGAACTGCTGCGTAAGAAAAGCCTATTTGCTCTCCCAACTGTTCAGGAGCATGTTTCTACTTCTGTCACTGGCAAACACAGCACACGAGAAGCCTCTGTGTCTCTTCCCTGTCACAAGGACAGAAGATGGGAGGGTGGATGACACATAGATTGATGGACAAACAAACTCAAAAAATATGCATGCGGAAAGTGGGGCCCTACATTGGTAAGAGGAGCTACAGAA
Source organism: Mugilogobius chulae (assembly GCA_038363315.1). Lineage (NCBI taxonomy): Eukaryota > Metazoa > Chordata > Actinopteri > Gobiiformes > Gobiidae > Mugilogobius > Mugilogobius chulae. The sequence continues at coordinate 21,058,594 of CM076405.1, read as the reverse complement.
CTTGCATTGGAAAGTCTGGCTCTGGTCATGACTCAGTTGTGTGGTGTAGAAAAGTTGTGCAGAGTTTAGTTTGTATTAGTTCATAAGTTTTCTCACCCCCTGAGTCTTCACAGCGTTGAGTTCAGCGATGGGTCCCAGGCCCACCTCAGTGACGGCTCTCACTCTGAAGACGTACTCTGTGTCTGCTCTCAGTCCAGTGACTGTGACTGATCCTGGTTTCTCCTCAGATTGCTGCTCCCACTGTCCCTCTCTGTCCTCTCTGTCCTCTCTGTGCTCCAGCCTGTAGCTCGTCACTGCCTCTGCTCCATACAAGGGGCGCTGAAGAGCAGAGTCACACTGTCGAGGGTCACTCCAACCACACGGACTTCCTCAGGTTTTGAAGTAGGTTTAAAGTTATCACTTTCTTCAAATCCTTCTTTGTAAAGGTAGATGGTTGAGTCTTTATGGTTCTCGTCTGTAAAAGCCACTGCAAAGAACTTCACTTCCTCGTTGTCCTTGTTTGCGTCTGCGAAATCTCCAAAGAGCTTTGCTTCGACCCTGACGGCCTCTCTGGCGTCTTTGTGACTGTACCACTGCTGCGTCTCGATGTCTTTGGGTCGAACTCTGGGTTTGTCTGAGTCTGTGTCCTGTACGTACTGATCTAAGGCCGAGAGATACGGCTCATCACTGTCCAAAGACGTGAACACAAAGCAGACTGTATATTTAGCAGTGTGAGACCTGGCGTCCAGCTCACTTTGGGAGGACAGGAGTTCTGCGTGGTTCATCATATTAGTGAAGGTTTTGAGGTAGTGCATCTCTTTTTCTTTGCAGCTGATCCACTGGTTCAGACACTCATTGCTGAAAGGAGAAGACGATCTTTTCTTCAAGATATCAGCAAGTTCAGCCTCTTCTTTTTCTCCTTCTTCTCCACGGATCAGTGGAAGCTTCTCAGCCAAAACCTTCTGAAGTCCCTGTTTAAACTCAGAACATGATTTCATGAAGGTTTTGATCTTTGTGTCTATCTGAGGAAACTTCTTTAACTCTGGACTTCTCCTCATATCACAACACCTCATGTCCAGGTCCACCAGGTCCTCCAGAGTCTTCTCCAGATCAGACACCACCCTCACACTGATCTGTCTCAGTAGTTTAGCAGCTCCAGATTCCAGTGAGGTCAGGGGCAGCAGATACACTTTCACTGGCACTGCGTTCTCTTTGTTCACCTCTGTGGGCAGGTTCTTGTAAACATTCACTGCATCTTCAAATGTCACTGGGTTCTGACTCGGGATAAAGTCTCCGTGGAACTTGCATGAAAACTTGTTGATTATTTCTTTTTCCTGGTCGTTCATTTTCAGAGCTCCTTCTCCCTCGATGACGATACCGGGAATCTTATTGATCATGACACCGAGGTGTCCCTGAATATCTTGTTCGTCTTTAAAGTCAGACACTTGTTGATCGAACACAAAGAAGGCATGAGCTCCATAGAGGATGCCGGTCACCACATGTGTGGCCAGGCCCTTCTCAAAGACATCCTTGTGTGTGATGTTTCCTGTCCCGAGCAGATTCATGGTCAGCTCTCTGAAGTGTGTGGTGGTTTTGTACTGCAGAGTGAATCTGGCTGTACGTTTAGAGGTCTTTGTGTCCTTCAGGTAATTGGCAGAACCTTCGACTTTGATGAGTTCACCAAAAAAACTGGCCTTCAATGAAGCGTCCACTCCCAAAGACGAGGTCTTGTCTGAGATGGAGTCAGACGCCACAATCTCACACTCACTGTTGGGCTTCAGTGTCTCTTTCATAACCTCCTTCAGCTTCTCAATATCCCAGAGAGTCATACCTGCAACACAAGAGAAGAAAACATTTGTGTCAAGTACTTTTGTGTGAAAAAACATCTCTTACACCATGAATATTGGGAAATCCAAACTTAGTTTTAATTTCACTTTATGTAACACATGATTTGGTGAGTTATATCAGTACACTTTATCCAGAGCTCAAGCTACAGGCAAATACTCAGGAGTGATGGGAGATGCTCCAGCTGAAGCACAGTGGACGCTGAGCTCAAAGAGTAATACAAGTTTGCCATTTACTCATTATACAGTATATGTATGTGTGTGCGGTTGGATAGCTCAACTGGTAAGTCACAAGACTTTCACACCGCAGTTCCCCGTCAGGCAGAATGAGCATCCAGCTTCCAGTGTGGGTCCTTGGGCAAGACCCTTCACGCTGCTACCTGCCTCATACAAAGATGAGAGACAATGAAACGCATGAGATACCGGCTCAGATGTCACCCGGTCTAACAAGGTCTGCGTCAGGTGTTGGAGGACCAGAGAACCTCGATGAGTAATGGCCGACTGCAACAAGGCTCTGTTGGAACGTTACTACTCAAGTAACCCTAGTCAAAGGGGTTACATATGAAGAATGTGATATCCAGTTGTATTGTTCTTTTAATGAGTCAGAGTTCACTTTTTAACTATGTTCTTAGAGTGTGTGTCTTGCATCAAAAACTGGTTGTCTGCAAATTATCTCCAGATAAACTCAGACAAGACCGAAACTCTGATTATTGCTCCTGATAAAAAGATTCCTTTAATTAAACAGCATCTGGGCTTTCTGGGCTCCTCTGTAAAAAACAGTCTGAGAAACTTGGAAGTTGTGTTTGACCAGTCTATGTCTCTTGAGGGTCACTCCAGACAGTTGACCAAAAGTAGTTTTTACCATCTCAGAAACATCTCAAAAGTGAAGAAAATGTTGTCAAAGTCTGAAATGGAGATGATTATCCATGCTTTTATCTCATCACGTCTAGACTATTGCAACTCAGTTTTTACTTGTCTAAATAAGTCGGCTCTTCAAAGACTTCAACTTGTGCAAAACTCTGCCGCAAGGATTTTACCAGGAACCCCCAGAACAGCCCATATCACGCCTGTTTTATCTTCTCTGCGCTGGCTGCCTGTAAAATATAGAACTGATTTTAAGATCTGTATTTTGACTTATCGAGTGTTGCATGACCAGGCTCCGGAATATATCAGTGACATGTTGTGTCCTTACACATCCAGCCACACTCTTCGGTCCTCTGACCAAAACCTTCTCTTGATCCCAAAGACTCGTTTTAATACTCGCGGGGATCTGTCCTTTCAGGCTGTGGCCCCCAGGCTGTGGGATGTCCTGCCTCCTGCCCTTCGCCAGGCGGATTCAGCTAAAGACTCTTTTATTTCAAAAAGCTTTTAGTTGACTGCGTTGTTGCATTATTTTAATTTCTACATTTTATATTGTTTCTAAATTGTCTATGTGAAGCACTTTGTAATCTTTATCTGTGAAAAGCGCTATATAAATAAAGTTTACTTACTTACTAACCCTAGTCAAAGGGTTACATGTGAAGAATGTGGAGTGAATGGTTAGTCCATAACCCACATACAAGGCTAATAGCAAAACATGTAGTAGCTCAGTGTTCCAACCAGTGGTTACAATAGACTTAATTCAAATCTGTCATCGTGACAGACAAGGTCCCAAAAAATCCGTCATGAGGGATTTTTATCCGTTATAATTTTGTTCAGTCAGTTTATTTCTACCTATGTTTTGTAGCTGATTCTGACACGGAGACTGTGGGGAAGCGCTCCGGACTATGACCATGTCGTGAATAAAACTAAGAAGTTTTCTACCTGTGAAGAGAATGTATGAGAGTGGAGTAGACATTGGTTAAAAGATAAAATAATAATGAAAAAGAAAGACAGAATCAAGAGAGAGGTTTCCTGAGCGGGACTCGAACGTGGGTGCAGAAAAGGCAAAAAAGTAAGCGCAGTTCTTAACCATTAAACCACCTGCTAAGTCTTGAGGAGCAAATGGGCCAATTTAATATATACCCCCCCCCCTCCCCGCTGTCTGCCGCCACACTGAAAAAGTCCTAGAGCAGGGGTGTCCAAACTTTTTCCACAGTGAGCCGCATTTTGAAATGTGTATGGAGCGGAGGGCCATACAATACATGGCTGTGAAGCGAATCACTCAAAATTTTGCATTTGACCCAATTTAAAGAACCACCGGACTGTTAATAAGGCATTAAGCATTCCTTTTTGGTTTATGTAACATCAAAATGTTTGTTATTTAGACTATGAGTGAACAATTACTCAAACTAGACATTAAACACTATACTTTTTGTAATTTGGGTCAATCTAGAAGAAAGTCTGAGGGCCAACAAAAGTTGGTCCAAGGGCCGCATTTGGCCCCCGGGCCGCAGTTTGGACATGCCTGTCCTAGAGGAAACCCTGGCCTTTTTCTGGTTTGGAAAGCAATACACAATGTGTCCTCTCAGTAAACTCTTATTAGTCTGTCCACTTACAATAATGAACCATTTTAACAATAAACTATATAAAAAAAAACTAAAGGTGAACACACAAAATGACACCCTGATATCTAATCTAACTATATACTGTATAACCATCAGCTCTTTACAAATCCAGGCGACAGTGCAGATATTTGATAAAGAAGATGCCTGAACTGACTCGCCTTCCCCTCCGTCTACGTCATCCCCGCGGCTCCAGGGGGCACCCTAGCAACGGAAAAAAAAACAAGAAAGTGCATGGTTTTATCAAGGTTTTTATAATTTTTGGCAACTTTTATGGAATAAAATCAATATTTATCATATTTACAAATATATTAGTAAAAAGTAGTATAGTAAAAAAAAAAAAACATTTAAGCAACCTGTCATATGCACTTTAATAATAAAAAGACTAAACCAAGTAACTTGATTTAGTCAAGTTACTTGGTTTAGCAAGTTGTTGACGGGGTCAGAGGATGCTAACATCGTCATGTCTTTAGTCATAAATTTCAAAACTTTAGTTTTTAGTTTTCTGTGTTCAAGGCAAAAGTTTTATATAAAGGCTAAGTGGCCAAGTGCTGTGTTTATACAATATTTATTTATTTTCTTCCATATTTATTTGTTAAAGTTCTATTTAGTCCTATTCATTATTTTTAACAACTGCAAATTTTTATATTACAGAGTGAATTTAATTTATATATATATATATATATATATATATATATATATATATATATAAATAAAGTTCGGCTCTGTGTTTTTGTTTTTTTTTTGGGGGGGGCTCTGCTAATTTCCACCTGAATATATACATTAACAAGACATCAGTGCTAGGGGGAAATTGTTTTTAAGGTATCCTGTTGTAAAAAAATTGAGTATAGTCCCTAATGCGCAAGTATGCGCAGTCACTATTTGCTACAGTAAAAATGTATTATTATTATTATTATTACGACCCTCCCTTTTATTCCCGTTTTGCTACAGCTTTCAACTCATTAACTGTTTCAAAGAGATCACCAGTTTTCACTCCTTTCCTGGTATTGCTTTTCACCTCTTTTCCTCTTATAGTTTTTTCACTATTAACAAATTAAACTCAAAATTTCCCCATTAACCTCCATACAAAATAAATACCTGTCACACTTTTCACTTTTACCTGCCACCAGATGGAGCCAAACTTCCCTTTTCACTGGGTTAGCCTTTTCCCTGTTCTCTGTCCCTCTCATTCTCAGAGCTGTAAGTGGTCCAGTGGGTAAGGCTTAAGCCCTCGAATACCTCGATCCAGGTTCGATCCCCACCACTCACACTAAATGTGAACTTCATTGGGGGATTTCTGTTTTATAACTTATAGTTAAAATTCAATATTTTTTACTGATTTAACTGTTGTAAGTTAACTGTTGATGTGGTTTCACTGGTACTTGTTTTAACTGATTTAACTTTGCCTAAGTTGACTGTGTTCTCCCCTTAAATATTTGTTCACTTCATAAGCTTATCACTTTTGATGTTTAACCTTATCTGAATCTTCTCACTGTGTGCTGTCACCTTTGACACAATTCACACAGCACAGGCCTGCTCACAGGTGTTGTCCATTATCACTTGATTGGCACCAGTGAAGTATTACAGAATATGTGGCTGAGTAGATAAGTCACTGCATTGGAATCCAAAGGTTCCCAGTTCAAGACCTGCCACCACCAAATTTTAAATTATTTTAAATTATGCATTTATCACTAAATAGAGTCAGATTTAACACTTATTACTTTAGTACTTGAGATGACTGTAAGTTATAAAATACCTGGTTGCATCAACTGGAGGCAAACGGATATAACTGTTTAACATAACTTACTTTGCACTCGGTCTGCCTCACAGGTGTTGTGCATTATGACTTGATTGGCTCCGCAGTTTCTTTTTGTCTCTTAGACAAATTGGTAACACAGAACATATAGCCAAGTGGTACTGCTCTTGCCTCCCAAACCAGAGGTTGCCGGTTCAAATCCCGAAGTTCGCATCTTTTAAATGACAGGAAATGATGAAAACTATTTGTAAGTAAACCCAATGCATTACTCGCTAAATAAGAGTTTATTCAGTTTGAAATGACAGATTCATGTCTTGCTACCTGAAGATCTTTAAGATAATATTTCAAGCTTTTACTTTCCACCTCTTGGTTCTCAAGAGGATTATCCAATCAGAAAGCAGAATGATTCTCACATGACTCCCTCATTTGCATTGCCAGTTTGGTTTCTTCTTTGAACTTATGTTGCACCACGATACAGGCACAACTGTCCGTGATAGGGTCAAGGACTTTCAACACAAGTCGGCAAAAAAACAACAAAAAAAAACAACACTGTACTTCTGCTTACATTTTAAAGAATTATAATTATTTTGATTAATCAATGGCTAAGAATCATGTTTCTCATGAAGTGACTTGTAAGATATAACTCCTGATTCATAGCATTCTTTCTGATAGGTTAGTTGCTTATTATCAACAAAACTTAGGTAAATTAATTCCTTTAATTTAACCTGTTCACTTTGTAATCTCCTCAAATGATATTGCACTTCATACGTTCAGCATTTCCATTACGATATGAATAGGTCTTTATTTTTTATCACCCATCTCTGATACTTGTTTTCACAAGTGGCCTTGTTGTCCAGTGGTTAAATCATGTAGACTGGTATTCAAATCCCAGGCATGACATTTTCAACTTGCTAACCTTTCACTGCAACACCAATTTTCCCCTCCTCACATAGTCACTGACTCTCATGTCTCTATTAGGTTACTGGATAAGGTAAATGACTGTGAATCACAAGGTAGCTCGATCGATCCCCAGGCCTGACGAGTAAATTAAACTATTTCACTTTGACATGACGTTTTGAAAACTGGAAAACCTATAACCCACAGGGTGTAGTTTATACCCCTCCAATATACAGGGAGAGACTCACAACAAGCCACCAGCTCAACTGCCAACAGCACTACAGTCAGGATGGCGATAATGTCGCTTTGCTGTTATTGAAAAGATAGCTGCTTTAAGCTTGGCCCCTACCACATTTTCACGGTCGCAGTCACTCCGCAATTGCTTTTCTAGTTGTATTTGTCACGTTTCCCAAATATCTTAACTTAGTTTTACTCAAGTTGAGTGTCAATTTATTTAAATCGAACCATTTTTTCACTTTTATCATTTCTGCATTGATTGTTTTAATTAACTTATCCAAATAGTCCCAGAACAAAACTGTATTTGTATCATCTGCAAAAAGCACAATTTTTAGAGAATTGGACACAGTACACAAATCATTAATATAAAAGTTGAGCAATTTCGGGCCCAATACTGACCCCTGGGGGATTCCGCAAGGAATGTTCAAGCATGATGATGTATAATGACCCATTTTCACAAACTGTTGCCGGTTACTTAAGTCACTTTTGACCCAGTTTAAAGCTACTCCTCTAATACCATATCTTTCAAGCTTGGTTACTAAGATACTATGATCGATGGTATCAAATGCTTTTTTCAAGTCTATAAATATACCAGCTGTATGTTTATTATTATCAATAGATTTTGCTATGTCTTCGACTGTATCAATTATTGCCAATGACGTTGATCGTTTTTTCCTAAAACCATATTGATTATCTGACATGTTATATTTTTGAGTAAAAGAATCCAATCTATTATCAAATAATTTTTCTATAATTTTTGAAAACTGTGGTAGAAAGGAGGTGGGTCTATAGTTTTGTGAAAAAGTGTTTATCTGAGTTTTTATGGAGAGGAAGAACCTTAGCTATTTTCATTTCAAGAGAAAATGTACCTAGTTTAAACGACAAATTACAAAAATATGTTTAGGGTTTTGAAATGCCTTCAATTACCCATTTGACAGTTTTCATATCAATTTCATTAATATCTGTAGACACTTTTGATTTGAATTTTGATACAATGTCAATAACTTCTTTATAGTTGACATCTGATAGAAACATAGTATTACACATTCTTTTAATTAAGGAATAATCCGGTGTTTCAGTACTAATAATTTCCCCAGCTATTTCTGGACCAATATTTACAAAATATTCATTAAATTTGTCAGCAACTTCTTTCATATCATTAAGTATTTCATTATTGACAGTGAAAAAAGATGGGTACATTTATTCATTAATCTGTTTAAAATGTTCCATATACCCTGTGTGTTAGTTCTATTTTCTGCCAGTAGTCTATAATGATAATCCTTTTTGGCAGTTCTTATAATTGTTGTCAATTTATTGTTATACTTCTTATATTTATTTTCGGCTACAATTCTTGCATTAATAAAATCCGTATAAAGTTTATTTTTCTTTCTACATGCATTTCTTATTATATAAGAAATATCTTAATTTTCCTTAATTTGATGTAGGTAATCAGCATTGTGTATAGTAAATATTGGTAAATGATCACTGATATCAGTAACTAGAATTCCACTTACAGAAGTATTGACTATATCGTTTGTAAATATATTGTCAATTAAAATAGCACTTCCGGTTGTTATTCTGGTAGGTCTTATAATCTTAGACAATACATACACTTTAGAAAATCATTCGTGGGTTTATTTATTTTTATTTATTTTATTATTATTTTTTTTTATTTCAAAAGAAACAAAACAAAAAAAATAAATAAATAAAAATAAACAAGCATAAAATAAAATATACCCATTAACCCTCCCACACCCACCCACATTTTCAAAGAAACAAAACTACAAAAAATTAAAATATTCATAGTACACAACATAAAAAAAAAAAAAATAAAAAAATAATAATAATAGAAAAGTAAAAGAAAAATACTATTACTAATAATAATAGTAATGATGCATAGATAAATAATACAAAACAACCACTGAATATAAATAATCCTAAGAAAAGAACTACCGTATTTTTCACCCTATTGAGCACGACTGAATATAAGCCGCGCCAACAAGATTTTAAAAAGAAAAAGTACATACATAGGCCGCACCCGTCAATAGTAAGTCCATGAGAATCTATATTTTACTGTGTTGTTGTACAAGCCGCAAAGTTCAAAGTTTGTGAAAAAAGTAGCGGCTTTTAATCCAGAAATTACGGTAAATATATAAGTATTTATATATATACACCCAATTCATATACAGTAGGGGCGTGTGCATACATACACATACACGTACCCACATACACGCACACACGTACATACATGCATGTATGCATGCATGTACGTGTACACAAACACGTGCACATGCATGTACACACACGTGCACATTCATATACACCAACATGAATATTTGCATAGAAACATGTATACACATAAACACACATACCTACACATACCTGAGTACTAGGGGTGTAACGATTCAGGAATTTCACGATTCGGTTCGATTCTCGATTCAGGACCCACGATTCGATTCACCACGATTCTTTTACGGTTAAAAAAATAATAAGTTTTATGTCATTAGTCCTATTATTTTGCCATTTTTTTCTTTTTTAAAATGTGACAATAATTTTGCCTTTTAATTATTATTTTACCACAAGTCTCATTAGCTGTTTAATGTATGTATTTATTCATTTATTTTTTCTATCTATCTATCTATCTATCTATCTATCTATCTATCTATCTATCTATCTATCTATCTATCTATCTATCTATCTATCTATCTATCTATAGTATCTAGGCCTATCTATCCATAACATAACATAACTTCTGCTGTGTTATATTAAACATTAGATATCTATCTATCTATCTATCTATCTATCTATCTATCTATCTATCTATCTACAGTATCTAGGCCTATCTATCCATAACATAACAGAACGTCTGCTATGTTATATTAAACATTTGAGCTTTGAGTCTTCATAGTCTCTAATGATCTGTTCTGTCACGTTTACATTTTGTAAACACTTACACGACGTTGACCACCGTCTCTGTGCTCGCGCTCTGTCCCGCTTACATCCCCGCTGCACTTTTCTTTTCTTTTTCCCCCTGTGCGCGCGCACGTGGATGACAGCTGCGCGTGGCCGTGGCGCTGCCGCCTCTCTCCCAGTCTCCGCTCACAACTCGTCTCTCTCACAAACTGAGCAAGTTTAAGGAGCGGAGAAATAATTTCTGACATCGCGCGGCTCGCGCTATCAACGCATGTTGAGTGGGTTGTGAGAGAAGGGACAGTCATTTGATTCTCGTAGGCCATTTACCACCGTTATGTAGCGCGGATGTATAGCGCGAATGTGTAGGGCGGATTTGGCGCGCTAAACAGACCAACGGGACGCATCTGCGGGGTTCTTTTAATAATAATATTAAAGCGGCCCCGCATCGAGCCGCATCGAGACAGTGTACGATGCGGAATCGTAGCTTTTGCGCATCGCGATGCATCGTGGTTCGATGCTTCGTTACACCCCTACTGAGTACCCGTATAAACAAACCTAACTCTGTATATCCATATCCATCACAAACTAACAGAGCCTTAGTATTATCAAATCACCACCAATATCTGCTTCAAACCAGGAACTGTACATGCGAACTTGTAGATATATGGGGCGGACACCTCAAAACAGTTTACACACAATCAAATATTATAAACTTGTTCACGTGAACCATCAAATTGTTGCAATAATGATAGTGTACATAATGCACCAGATACACAACTATTCACATCAAACATTTAGATAGAAGTCGAGGATCAAAATTACATCTTTAACTCTCAATATTTAAACACATATGAGTTGAATCTGATCTTTTTAAATATTCCAAAAAAGGACCCCAAATTTCATAAAACATATGTAATTTGTTTCTGATTGTGTATGTAATTTTTTCCAATGGGAGAGTCGTAGTTAACTCATTTAACCATTCACCTGTACTCGGTCCTGATGCATCTTTCCAATGCCTCATAATCACTCTTTTAGCTAAAAGTAAACTTAATTCTAAAAATATTTTTACATTTGAATTCCAGTTGTTGTTCTGTGGTACTTTGCCTAAAATATACAGCTTAGGGTCCATATCTAATGTAATTGCCAAAATTTCCTGAACCCCCTTTGTCCCAAAACTTAACCTGTGGGCATTCCCATAGACAATGAAGCAATGTGCCCCTAGTACCACATTTCACACAAAAAGGAGATAACTCATCATTGAATTTATTAAGTTTAACCGACGTAATGTAAGTCCTCATTATCCATTTAAATTGCAACATTTTAAGATTTGCGTTTATTGTAACAGACTGCGATCTGGAGCAAATTGCTTTCCAGTCTTCCAATGAAATTGCCTCCTTTAGATCTTTGTTCCAAGCCTCCAATCTTTTAGTCGAAGACTCGGAGGATTTATCTGCAAGAAAACAATACATCTTAGCTATTAAGCCTTTTTTCTTCCCACAGTTCGTTGTCATAGCTTTTTCCAATTGTGACTTTTCAGGAATACATAACGAGTTGTTTTGTAGGGTACTAATAAAGTTTCTTATCTGTAAATATTTGAAAAAGTGATTGCGGGGAATATCATATATTCTGACAAGATCCTTGTGCATCATCATTATACAATTTTTGAATTTTATCAAGACCTTTAAGGGCCCAAAATTCAAATCCTTTATCTGACCTTCCAGCTTGGAATTTGTCATTTCTCCACAGTACATCTTCACTTGATGCCATGCTGCAATCATATTCTTAACTATTGGGTTTTTTGTTTTCTTTCTCAGTATCCTAGATTCTGCCGAGTACAGGTAATTTGGAAAGGGCAGATTCAACTCAAATTCTTCCATAGTTTTCCACAGAGGATCTTGCTCTTCTGTAAAATAAAACATCAATGCTTTTAACTGTACTGCCCAATAATACCACTGCAAATTTGGGCATTTAAGACCTCCTCTTTCATAAGGCAGATACAACAGTGATAGTCGCAATCTAGATCGTCTGTTATTCCAAAGAAACTTGATCAGACTCTTGTTGAGACCTGAAAAAAACTTATTTGGTGGTGGCAGAGGTAAATTTTGAAACAAATACAACACTTTTGGAAGAATGTTCATCTTAAAAATGTTTATTTTGCCAATTATTGTTAATGGAATATGTGACCATCTATCTAAGGATTGAAGAATTTCATCAGTCATAGGTTTGTAGTTAACCTCGACAATTTTTTCAATAGATGGTACTATTTGAATACCTAAATAAGTAAATGAATTGACTACATTAAATTGAGAAGCTATATCAGGTGGGTTCTGGTTTTCTTCGTGGTTTAGAAACAAAATAGAGCTCTTAGATTTATTAACTTTATATCCAGAATAGGTGGCAAAGGAATTATTACCTCTAACAAAGCAGGAATGGACTTACAAACGTTTGTAAGAAAGACAATAACATCATCAGCATAGAGAGCAAGCCGATGTTCGACCTGGCCAATAGAAATTCCAGTAATCTGATTATGACTCCTCAAAATAATTGCTAATAGATAGATAGATAGATATAAACTTTATTAATCCCGAAGGAAATTCCAAGTGATCAGCTGCCCACACACACAGACAACAGTCAATTCATCCTTATAAAAAAATAAATAAATATCCTAAAACACATTTAAAAACATGACTTGAAATCAAGTTCTACAGTTTATCTGAATCAAAGTGCTCTTGTGCTAGGAGAGTGCATTGTATAGTCTGATGGCTCGTGGGACAAAGGATTTTCTGAGTCTGTCCGTGGAGGAACGCTGGTTCTAATGGTTCTATTGCTAATAAAAATAATAATGGTGACATTGGATCACCCTGCCGACATCCTCTTTTGACATTGACTATTTTAGAAATATTTTGGTTTGTAACAATTTCAGCATATGGCTCAGAATAAAGTAACTTTATCCAATTACAAAAATTGCCTCCAAAACCGAAACGAGACAGAACTTCAAATAAATAAGTCCATTCCACTCTGTCAAAGGCTTTTTCTGCATATTGCAGTATCCTTGGCCCCTTTCTGATAATATAAAATATTTAAAAGCCCTCTGACATTGTCCGATCCCTGTCTGCCTGGTATAAAGCCATTTTGTTCTTTCCCAACAATGTCTGGTATTATTTTTTCTAGTCTTGCGGCTAGGATTTTGCTTAATATTTTTGTGTCTGCATTTAGAAGACTTATAGGTCTGTAATTGGCACATTTGTTTCTGGATTTCCCAGCTTTAGGGAGCAAAGTAATCAAAGCCCCTCTAAGGGAAAATGTAACAGACCTTTAATTCGTGCTTCCTTGAACATTTCTAAGAGTGGTATTATCAACTCATTTTTATATTTTTTGTATATTTCAATTGGTATTCCATCTGGCCCTGGGGATTTTCCATTTTTTATGCTGTCAATAGCTTTGGAGATTTCATCTACAGTTATGTCTCTATCAAGATTTTTTTAACACATAGTGATATTTGCGGGATTTGAATTTTGTCCAAAAATGCATGCAAGTCAACCGTTTCATAATCACACTCTGAACTGTACAATTTGGCATAAAATTCTCTAAAAGCTTCATTAATTGCGTTTGGTTCAACAATGGTATCCCCCTGTTCGTTTTTTATAGAGGTAATACATTTTTCAGAATCTTGTTGTTTGATTTGCCAAGAGAGTACTTTACCTGCCTTTTCGCCTTGTTCATAAATTTTCTGATTAAGATGCAACAGACTGGCAGTTGCCTTTGTGGCTGAAATTTCGTTGTACTCTGCTTTCAGAAGTAATAATTTTTTATGAATTTCTCCAGAGCCAGAACAGCTTTATTCTTGTTTCCAAACCTTTAACATACTCATTAGTTCTTTTAGCTTTACTACTGGTGATACTTATAATTTGTCCTCTTAAAAATGCTTTAAAAGCTTCCCACCTACTGCTTGATGTTTCGGTTGTATTTACTTCAAAATATAATTTAATTTTGTCCTCTAGGAGAGATAAAAAATCTAAATCGAGTAACCATTTTTTCTTAAAACGCCATCTGGGAGGATCTACATGTAGTCTCGGGTCATGGTAGACCACAGAAACAGGCGCATGGTCTGACAATATAATGGAGTTGTAGGTAGTCTTTTATTTTGCTCTTTAAGTTTGCTGAGATCAAAAAGAAGTCTATACGTGAGTATGTTTGATATTTACCAGAGAAACATGAAAATTGTACTTTATCTTGATTGTCAACTCTCCATACATCAATTAAATTCATTTCTTTCATGAAATGTAATATTGTTTTCCTACTATTGATGTGTGATGACTCTGTTCCAGAACTCCGATCTTTTGCTGGGTCCAGTGCACAATTAAAATCGCCTGCAATTATGTAACTACCTGAAAGTGTTGACAATGTAAGAAACAAATTTTGATAGAAATAAGGATCATCACTGTTAGGTGCATAAATATTAGCAAGGACTAATTGTTCATTCATTAAAGTTATTTGAATTATTAAATATCTCCCAGCATTGTCCTTAATAACCTGATTAATGTGCACTGGAATGGAATCCTGGATCAAAGTCATCACCCCCTGGACTGAGAAGTATAAGGGGCTGACAGCACCCTGCCTTTCCATCTTCTAGTAATTTTTTTTTATCATCTTCAGCTAAAAGGTGGGTTTCTTGAAGGAAAACAATATTTGAATGCATTGTTTTTAATTGGTGCATAACTTGTTGAATTTTTCTAGTTTTTTGAAGACCCCTACAATTCCATGATGTAATTTTTATGTTTAGTTCACTATTCATTTTAGGTTACGGTATGTATATATATATGTATAAATGACATGAACATGAAAAAAAAAAAAAAAAAAAAAAGAAATAGAATAAAAATAAAATAAAAATAAAACTAGCTTACTAGCTACCCACCCCATTTTGCAAAACCCCAAATGAGGGAATTTTCCACTCCTATTTTAGGAGCGGTGCGCTGCTGTGTCTGAAGATATTAAGAAAAAAAACAAAAAAGAGAACAGTACTCCATACCGCCTCCACAACTCTGTATCTGGCAAAGGTCATCCTAATAATAATAATAACTATAATAAAAAGGTAAATAAATAATAATTTAGGCTACTCTTTATTTCAATTATTTTTATTAATCATTTTCCCCGTAAAACCCCTATGCCTAAAATAAACCGAAAGGTGCCTGTAAACGTTATTTTAAACTTTTTCAAAAAGGCTAAGAAAAAAAAAAAAAAAATTAACTTAACAAAAAAAATCTATCAGCAGATTAGCACAACATTATTTGCAGGCAGGAATTTCCAAACTCTAGTAAAGCCCATGTGAGCTACTCACTGTGAGCCAAATTTACCCTCGTCCTTCATTGTCTTTGTCGTCCTGGATGCTTCGAACAAAACTTTCAGCCTCGGAGGGACATACAAACGTGTGCGTTTTGTTTTTATGTGTCAACACCAGTCGAGCTGGGACGAGCATGCCGTGTCTGATGCCCATTTTCCGAAGCAACTGTCGTACACCGTCGAACTGCTTCCGTTGTTTCAAGACGCCCGCAGCCAAGTCCGGGTAGAAGCGGACTTTGTGATCTCCCAAAATCATTTCTTTATTCCTGGATGCCTGCATAACCGCAGTCTTCTCACGATCATTTAAGAACTTCATTATCAAAACCCTCGGTGGCGCAGAGGCGTCTCTCCTCGATCCAACGCGGTGCGCCCTCTCCAGTGTGATCTGGCGTGTCATTCCCAGAGTCTCCGGGATCCACTTCTCCAGGAACGAACAAGCATCGCTCCCCTCTCTTCCCTCTGGGAGGCCAACCAGTCTCAGGTTAGAACGGCGCAGTCTCGCCTCTAGGTCCGTGATAGCGTTCTCCAACGACCCTTTATCCAGCTCAAGCGAGCGTACTTTTTTCTGGAGCACCGACATTTCATCTTCCACTGTTGAAATCCGGGACTCTGCTTGTGCAATGCGCTCGGTACATTGTCTCAGCTCGTCTCGAATATCATTCACCGTGCCTTGTATTTGATCAAGTTTAGGGGTGAAGTCTGAAAAGTTTTCTTTGAGCTCCCTGATCGCTTTCAAAACGGCGTCCTCGGTCCCCTCATTAAGCACAGCTGCAGTGTTTTTACTCGGACGAGGCATAGTGTCTATAGTTACTTCAGCTCCAAAGTCCGTAATTTTCGTTTGCTGACTTTGAGATCTTGTAACAGCCGGTTGCTTAGCGTGCTCAGATGACATTGGCAAGCTTTCAAAGTAGGCAACTTGATTAGATGACCTTGTTTTTATCAAATCGAAGAGCGCGGAGGGAAAACCACTCACACTCAGCACGCCACCATCACCGGAAGCATTCGTGGGTTTATGATTATTTATTTTGAATAGGTCATAATTAAAATCACAGCAGATAAACACAGTTTTATTGGAGGTGTGTGAGTAGGTAGATTCGATCCAATTAATTAAAACTTCATGGTCTGCACTAGGTTCCCGATACAGGCAGCTAATTATTATATTTTTCTTTTTATCGTTACAGAGTTCAATTGTAATGCACTCAAATACATTTTCTATTACAGTAGTCATTTTTAAAATTACTTTATATTGTAGAGAGCAATCTATAAATAGAGCTACACCACCACCTGTTTTATTTGGCCTGTTTATGTACTGAAGATCATAACCATCCAACCAGAAATCAGTCCCTCTTGCATCATTTATCCACGTTTCTGTCACAGCAACAATATTAAATGGTATGACAAAGTGCTTGAGACAGTCTTTAATATTGGCAAAATTGGCATACATGCTTCTACTGTTAATGTGTATCAGTGATAGTTTTCCTTCTGTATTAATATTCTGATTAAACTGATTCTCAGTATAGTAGTTACAAGTATTATCAGAAAATAAAAAGTTACTATCTGGGTCTATGTTGTGATCAAAGTCATGTTGGTTCCTAAATGAATCATAGTTCAGTTCCAGCTTTTGTTTTGTAATCATAAGGTCTGTCTGTGAAGAGATGTCCATCTCAGATCCAATCCAATCCAATCCAACTTTATTTATATAGCACATTTTACCAACACAAAGTCTCCAAAGTGCTGCACAGAATACAATAAAAATAAAATAATAATAAAAATAAAGCACAAATTCTTAAATATAAAAATAAAAATGGCAATAATAAAAAATAAATAAATAAAAGGGTTAAAATCAAAACCTCATATAAAAAATAAATAATAAAAGACTGTCAGAGGACCACACAATTCTCATGCCGGGTTAAATGCCAGTGAGTAAAAGTGTGTTTTTAAACGAGACTTAAAAGCATCAACTGAAGGTGCAGTCTTTATATGAGGAGGAAGAGCATTCCAAAGTTTGGGGCCGACAACAGAAAAGGCCCGGTCACCACGACTTTTAAGTCTCGTTTTCGGGACGACAAGATGGAGCTGGCCCTCAGACCTGAGCGAGCGCGCAGGAGTGTAGGGGACAATCAGGTCTGATAAGTACTCAGGGGCCAGTCCATGAAGGGCTTTAAAAACAAACAATAAAATTTTAAAATCAATTCTAAAATGAATGGGTAGCCAATGCAATGAAGATAAAATAGGTGTAATATGTTCTCTACGACGTGTACCGGTTAAAAGACGAGCTGCAGAATTTTGGACTAACTGTAAGCGTGACAGGTTAGCTTGGCTGATCCCAGTGTACAACGCATTACAGTAGTCAAGACGTGTAGAGATAAAAGCATGGATCACCCGCTCCAAATCACTAACAGATAAAACGGATTTCAGTCTGGATAAAAGCCTAAGGTGGTAAAAGCTGGATTTAACCACGGCATTTATCTGCTTGTCAAACTTAAAATCTCCATCAATGATGACGCCAAGGTTGGTGGCTGTAGGTTTGATATGAGGCTGAAGAGACCCAAAGTCTAGATTAAAATCAACATTAGAGTTAGCCCTAAAAACAACAATTTCTGTTTTAGATTCATTTAAATTTAAAAAATTCATAGCCAACCAAGCCTTGACGTCATCCAAGCATTTCAGCAGGGGTGCCAGGGAACTATTTTCTGTCTTTTTCAGTGGGAGGTAGATCTGTGAATCGTCAGCATAAAAATGATACGATATCCCATGTTTTCTAAAGATTTGACTCAATGGCAGGAGGTACAAAGAAAACAAAACAGGTCCTAAAATGGAGCCCTGTGGAACTCCACAATTTAAAGGGGCCCAAGAAGAAAAAGAGTCCCCAACTTTCACATAGAAAGACCTGTCAGCCAAGTAGGACTTGAACCACTCCAGTGCCGTTTCCCTGACACCCACACAGTGTTCCAAGCGAGATAAGAGAATTGTATGGTCCACTGTGTCGAAAGCAGCAGTTAAATCTAAAAGCAAAAGAACGGCTGCATTACCAGAATCAGTAAATAAAAACAAGTCATTAAAAACTTTTAAAAGTGCTGTTTCTGTGCTATGAAAAGACTTGTAACCTGATTGATAAATGTCCATAACACTGTGTTGTTGTAAAAACGACTGAAGCTGAACAAAGACACATTTTTCAAATATCTTTGACAGAAAAGGAAGCTTCGATATAGGTCTGTAATTAGACAGATTTTGCTCATCTAGATTGGGCTTTTTTAAAAGAGGCTCCACAACAGCTTGTTTACAAAACAAAGGAACTACACCAGTGGTGAGGCTGCTGTTTACAATGTCCAGAACATTATGTCCTATAGTCTCCCAGACCTCTTTAAACAGACGTGGAGGAATACTGTCCGCTGGACAAGATGATGACTTTAACTGCCCAACAATTTTAGAGAGGTCTGAGTAAGAAACATGTATAAAAGAGTTCAAAAAAGAAGAATTACTCAGCTCTATGTCCACATTACACACAGGGACTACCATATTAGACCTGATAGAGTCAACTTTTCCTTTAAAATAAGCAAGAAAATCCTCACACACTGTAGCTGAGGCCTCTAAAGCTTTGGACTGGCTGGGATCTAAAATAGAAGATATAGTTTTAAAAAGCACTCGTGGTTTGTGCAGATTTTGAGAGATTACCCCAGAAAAATATTTAGCCTTTTCAGTTTTAACAATTTTTTGATAAGTTCTCCACTTATCTTTAAGAATTTCTTTAGACACTATCAGTCTGTCCTTGTCCCATTTTCTCTCTGCGCGTCTGCATTCTGCTTTGGTAACGCTATTGAGCCACGGTTCAGCTTTACTCTTAGGACGCATCGCTTTAAGAGGTGCGGCAGCGTCTAATGCAATAGAACACGCTGATAAAAAAGATGTCACAAACTCGTCTGTGTCCTTATCGTCCGATGTAGGCCTATTTGAAATTGCATCGGTGTACACGGTGGAAAACATTGGAACAGAGGAAGGCTTAAGCATGCGACTAAAACGCATAGGAGCGCTAGACTTGTTTACAGAGATCCCAAAATCAAATACAACAGGACAGTGATCAGAAAACACTGCATCACCAACATCAACATTATCAACAGTAAAACCATGAGATATAACCAAATCAAGCGTGTGCCCACGCTCTTGAGTGGGCACCGTTACATGCTGAAGCAAATTAAAAGAATCAAGAAGATCTAAAAAGTCTTTGGCAATAGGTTTACACGGACAACAAATGTGGACATTAAAATCTCCTACAATGAGAAGCTTGTCATATTTTAGTGTAACCTTTGCCAAGAAATCAGAAAAGTCCGAAATAAAATCACTGTTATACTTGGGCGGCCGATAAACAACTGCGCAAAGAAAACGACCAAAGCAACCAAACTCGGTTGCGCACAGTTCAAATGAGGAGTAGCTGTGATCAAACACTTGCTTCAAGTCCAATTTCTCTTTAAAAACCACAGCTACGCCACCCCCACGACCACTAGTTCTTGGAACATTAAAGAAAGTACATTCTGAAGGCAGAAGCTCGGCGAAAGCTGCAGACTCACCGGTGCGTGTCCAAGTTTCTGTTAGGAAAAGTACATCCAAAGCCTGCGATGTGAAAAAGTCATTTAGGATGAAAGTCTTATTCCCAATCGATCTGGCATTCACCAGTGCACATTTAGTCGACAGCGTCTCCTGCTTTTCCACGTTAGCCTCGCCTTTCAGCGGCCTAAGATTAGCCAGGTGAACTCCACCAGTTTCTCGGTGGCGCAGCAAGCGATGTTGCCGAGGCGTGGTGTCTCCAAACTGTCCAGCGATAGCCAAGTGCCAGCAGATGACAGGGAGCGCCCGGGGAGCAGGCGTCTCAAACACGGCTCATAATCCTGGGGTAGTTGGGTTGCGTGGCTGGTGAGACGAGCTGGATCCCGGGCTAACCAAGCCTTTAGCCTCACCAGACGACCGCTGCGCGTCCCACGCCGTCTCCGCCTCCGTAGAAGTGCGGAGGAAGGGAGGGCACGTTGCACAATAGTGGGTCAGAGAAAGTTTCAGACCCTCCATGACCAAATTTCATGTATGAGTCCATATTTGCTTTGATCTGTAGTAGCTCACGACGTTCATATACCAGCATAGAATCTATGGTCCTCATAACAGTTGAAATTAACAAAAAACACATCAATAACTGGAGAGCCAAGCGGTACGCCAGCCACCCCGGCGCCATCTTGAAACATCCTGTGCAGTCCCAAAGTGAAAACAAAGTCAGTCAGCTGTGTACATCCCCCCAGATATGTGGGCCATTAAGTTGTTTGTGTGGTGATGTTACCTTATCTGATCAGACATTAAGCAGATCATGCGTACTGGTCCAGTTCCTCCAACTTTTTTATGATCAGAACCTTTGCCTCCTCTGGAGAAATATTTTGCGGTTTGATGTCCACGTACTTTACATTTTTTTTGTTTTGTCATCACCCGTGCATTTCCAAGCAATTTCAGAATTAGCTTTTATTAAGTGCTCATTAATAAATACGTCAGTTCCTTTTAGTTTTCTGCCTTGTTTCAGTAAGGCGACCTTATGTTTTCTGTTTTCAAATCCCACTATCACAGTTTGTTTATATTCATAAGTGGCAGGCCTCGATAGTGTCGCAGTCCACACTTGCCTTTAGACTCCAGAAAGGCTGGTCAGTAGAGTTCACCTCATGGTTCCCCTCCGTTCACGTCGGGGGCCACGACGCTGGGGCAAACCCAATTTTAAAAAGTGTCATTGGATCCAATGTTTAAAATTGTAGTAATCTGAATGAATTTAAAATGTGTTCTAACTTAACTCTAGACTTAACGAAATGTAATTATTAATAGAACTGTAAAATGAAGACTTTGTAATTATAGAACCTGGCTCTGGCTTTTGGTTCACTTACCTGTGCACCTTTGGGGAAATTACTTTAGCTAAATAGGTTGGCAGCCCGATCTTGCCCTTTTGTCTTAGCCGGTCTTAGCCTTGGTCTTAATTATTCCTCTGTTGGCCACTAGAGGCTCTCTCCAAGCTCTATACACTGTCAGTGTAGAAGGTGTGGATCCAGCCAGATGTGAGGGTGCAGTTTTTTTCATTGAACCTGACACATGCTCACGCCTGTGACAAGTGGGCAGCTGCTTTAGGATCACAGGCAAAAGAGAACTGTAGCAGCAGCTTCAGTTTGGAAAAAAACTGTAATAATAGAAATCTATTTGGTGAAAGTCTATGTACTTGACAGACTTTAACAACTTTGTCTAAAAATGTGTATTTTCTTTTACATAAAGCTTGTTGACTTAATAAAAAAGATAATCAGATGTGAGAGTGAACATGGGTCAGTGTGAATGCTATGGAAAGGCCAAAGAGGCCATCATGTATTTTTTAAACCATTTTTTATGTGTCAACGCGTTAAAAAAAATGTTGGCCTCATTTTTAGACAAAGTTGTTAAAGTCTGTCAAGTAAATAGACTTTCACAAAATAGATTTCTATTATTGCAGTTTTTTTTTTTTTTTCAAACTGAGGCTGCTGCTACAGTTCACTTTTGCCTGTGATCCTAAAGCAGCTGCTCACTTGTCACAGGCGTGAGCATGTGTCAGGTTCAATGAAAAAAACTGCACCCCCTCACATCTGGCTGGAGCCACACCTTCTATACTGACAGTGTATAGAGCTTGGAGAGAGCCACTAGTGGCCAACAGAGGAATACTTAAGACCAAGGCTAAGACCGGCTAGGACAAAAGGGCAAGATCGGGCTGTTAATCTTTTAAACCGTCAAATTCTTAACGACCCACCACTCGACTGCCACAGTTAAGTTAGAGAAAGAATAAACATTTTAAGAATAAACTCATAATTTAATGAGAATAAACTTTAAAACAGAAAAAAATAAGTAATAAGAATAAATAAAGTAATA
The DNA here is from genome assembly GCA_038363315.1 of Mugilogobius chulae. Lineage (NCBI taxonomy): Eukaryota > Metazoa > Chordata > Actinopteri > Gobiiformes > Gobiidae > Mugilogobius > Mugilogobius chulae. The sequence goes on along the minus strand of CM076405.1, from coordinate 21,036,239 downwards.
AGAATAAACTAAAAGTAGCTTTTTCTGAGAAAAAAGTATACGCCATAAAAGGTTGCATTTGTTTAAGATTAAATATAGCTTTTTTTCCCCTTTAAATTATAATTTTAATATGGTAAAATTTAGGCCGCGATCTTGCCCGTCAGTTTTACTCAGTCTTAGCGGGCAGTCTTAGTTATTCCTCTGTTGGCCTCTAGTGCGCTCTCTCCAAGAGCTCCGCTGTGAGTGCAGCAGGTGTGGTGCCCGCCAGATGTGTGGGGTACAATTTCAATTAGTGAACCATTGGCCTATGTGACACGTCTGTGACACGTGAGCATTGCAATAAGATCACAGGCAAAAGTTACTGTAGCAGCAGCTTCAGTTTGGAAAAAACTCTATTAATAAAAATCTATTTGGTAAGAATTTATTCAAATGACAAACTTTAACAACTTTGTCTAAAAATGTGTCTTTTCTTTTACATAAAGCCTGCTGACTTAATATAAAAAAGAATTAGATGCAGAGTGAACATGAGACAGTATCAGTGTGAATGCAGCTCTCCCCACGACACAGATACATGAGATAAAGTCAGGAGAGTGCGGTGCTGCGTGAGCTCCGGTCCCTTTTGGGTCAGAGCGGCCCGTGGCCACGCGCACCAGGCCTCTGGACGTTTCTGACCAGAGGCTGTTGATTTTACGGCGGTGACCACTGTGAGTGGGCACGAGGAAGCTACACGGAACCGTTTGGCACAGTCTGGACCAGAGCCCCGCGCTGTGCTTTACCTGGACCACCGCGCGCATCCAGACACCAGACCGATATACACAACCCCGCGCTCGTTTGTTCAGGGGCTGCAGACGCGGTCACGCACTAAGGACCCTCCGCACGCATCACACCGGGACCGGGAGCCTGCTTACGGGCAGTTGTCTCATTCATAAGGATTATAACAAGGACACGCAGCTGCTTTTTTTAATAAACTTTTCACGAACGGATCAAGATTCTCAGGTAAGTCTTCACACAATAATAACTGAATTATTATTGCCTAATTCAATAATAATTCTGTTACTGTGTTTGAAAAAAGGCACGTTAAATGCCATTATTGAATTAGGCAATATATTTGTAAAATAAAATGAATTCACTTTAGTCAGACTTGGCTTCAATAAGTTTATGTTTTTCCTTTAACAATATTCTGTTTTGTTGACCTAAAGTTATATATTTTTTTATTATTATTTACCTTTATTTAACCAGGAAGTCCCATTGAGATTCAGAATCTCTTTTGCAAGGGAGACCTGGCCAAGGTAGCAGCCAACACCAACAATAAAAAGATGAACGCAGCCGGTAACTACTTGAACTGACAGTAAGGAAATCACTCAGGTAACCAGGAAGTTTCCTCAGAATTCCTTTGTAAATGAAAATATGCCAATGTTGTTTTCTGCGAAATGACAAAGATGACCAACCAACCAAATCATACAAAGTGCAGTGATGAGTGAGAGCCTTTGCATTAGTAATAAAACGTAATGCAGCGTGATACACAGAGTCCAGTTTGTGTAAAGAGGACGATGGAGCGTGCATATATAATGTATCACCATAATCAATCACAGAAAGAAAAGTGGCCTCAACCAGTTTTTTCTTAGCACTGAAAGAAAAGCAAGATTTATTTCGAAAATAAAAACCTAACTTTTGTTTAAGTTTTGTAGTCAATGCTGAGATATGGATTTTGAAAGTGAGACAATTGTCAACCCATAAACCCAAGTATTTGTAAGATTGGACCATTTCAATGGGCTTGCCCTCTAACGTGAATAAATTTTGATCTATTATGGAACGAGCTTTTGAAAAAATCATAAATTTTGTTTTTTGAGCATTTAGAGTGAGTTTTAGGCTCAGTAGAGTTGATTCTAAAGAGTAGAATGCTGCTTGTAATTTATGAGTGGCCACCTCAATAGACGGACCTTCAGAGTAGACCACAGTGTCGTCTGCATAGAGGTGGAGTTTGGCTTGCAGGTCTTTCCCCAGGTAATTTATGAAGATGGTAAATAGTGTAGGCGCAAGAATTGATCCCTGCGGGACACCCTTTTTGATGGTAAGAGACTCTGAGGAATAGCCCTCTGCAATAACACATTGGGTCCGGTCTGTGAGGTAATTTCGGAACCACTCAATAGACCTAAGACCAAAACCACATAAACTTAATTTATTTAAAAGCAGGTTGTGATCTACTGAATCAAAAGCTTTTGAAAGATCAACAAACAAAGCGGCTACATGTTGTTTTTTGTCCAGGGCCTCTGTTACATCGTTCACTACTAGAGTGGCAGCCGTGATGGTGTGTGTTACTTAAAATTGTATTTTCAATAAGAAATTGTTTTATTTGTGTATTCACACATGCCTCAAAGATTTTTGCTAACGTGGAAAGTTTTGAAATTGGTCGATAGTTATTCAAATTTGTTGCTGTGCCTCCTTTGAATAAAGGCAGGACTTGAGCTGTTTTCCATATTTTAGGAATTACATTTGTAGAGAGGCTAAGGTTAAAAATATAAGTGATTGGTTCTGCTATTATATCTGCTGCAATTTTTAAAAGACAAGGCTCAAGTTGATCTGCACCAGCGGATTGCTTAAGATCAATTTCGGTCAATGCTTTGTGAACCTGATGGACAGAGATGGGTTTAAACTCAAATACCCCTTTGTCAAGTACATCAGGGGCAGGTTCATTTACATTTTGGTTTTCAATCAAAGAGCCAGCCGAGATAAAATGTTCATTAAACCGATCAACCATATGTTTTTTGTCACTAATTTCTTCTGATTCGACTATAATATGCTCAGGAAGATTTGAAGTCTTTTGCTTACCTGATAATAATTTCACAGTTTTCCAAAACTTGGAAGGATTATTTTGATTTTCAGTAAGTGAATTAAAGACAAATTCAGATTTAGTTTTACGTAGCAAGAGTGTACACTGATTTCTCGATTTTCGGAATGTAGTCCAATCTGCTGGCAAATTTGTACTTCTAGCTTGTACCCATAATTTATTCCTTAAGTGGATTTGGTCTTTGAGGTATTCCGAAAACCAGGGATTATTTTTGCCACTAATTCGAAATTTCTTTAAAGGTGCATATTTGTTAGTGATGGCAAGAAAAATTGAATGAAAATATTCCCAGGCCAGTTCAGCATCAGGAATAAGTAAAACTCTATATAATTCACTTTGGTAAAGATCATGTAAAAAAGCTTGCAGTTCAAAATTTTTAAAGTGTCTTTTAAAAATGACTCGAGGAGACACCTTAGGTATTTTTGTGTTTCTAACACAGGAGATTACACAGTGGTCACTCACATCATTACAATAAATATCAACTGAGGAATATTTATGAGCAGCATTTGTGATGGTTAGATCAAGAATTGAAGATTTATTCTGAAATTTGGGATTTATCCTAGTTGGGGCATTTATGAATTGTGTGAGGTTTAAAGAATCACAAATATTTTTTAGACCATTTGAAACATCTGAAAGCCAATCCAAATTTATATCGCCCATTAAAATGAATTCTGAGACATGTATTTCATGGAGGATGTCTGAAATAGATTGCAGAGCCTCCTTTGTGGCAGAGGGAGGCCGATAGCAGCCGACCACAGCGAGATAGGAATTACTTGAGATCTTAACTTTCAGTGCTAAAAGTTCCATTTGCTTAGGTTTTGACACAGCCTTGATTATAGAACAACTGAATCTAGATTTGACATAGATTGCCACTCCACCTCCTTTCCCTGACCGATCAGATCTAAACACTTTGTAGCCATCAATGGCAATAGAATCATCGGGTATGGATTTTTTAAGCCACGTTTCGGATAAGATCATTATATCCACATTTGTAGTATTTATCCAGATTTTAATCATATCTAATTTAGGGACTAGACTTCTAACATTAAGATGTAAAAAGCCTAGACCTGATCTGTTCTTGAAATCAGCTGGTGTGGGGAGGCTCTGAAGTGTTTGTGGCCCAGGATTTGGTTGGATATTTCCTGATATCATTAAGAGTAGAACAATCATGCACCGGAGCTTTGATTTGGTCTAAAGTAGTTTTTCATTTGTGCTTTCTTTACAAAAAGACAGAGTGGCATTGACCGAGAGGGTAAAGTAATCGTGTAGCATCATAAGATTTTGAAAATACAAAATTGAATTAACATGTGATTGTGAGTGGAGAAGCTTAATTTGATTGCTCAGATTAAGTGTAGGATGCCCAACATCATGAAACATTGTTTGTGATGAAAATTTACCAGGATTAATGTAGAAGCTGCACTTCTTACCCGAGTTTAAATGAATGCATTGATTAGAGATGCAGTACACTAGAATCAGAATTATAGAGAAATACATATTGAAAATATCAGACAAAGCACAGATTAGCCAAATCAGCTGAAAGTAACAGGCAATGCTAAGTTAACAGGAGCAGCTGAAAGTAGCAGGCAAAGCCCAGGTTAGCAGGAGCGGGCTAAGAGTAGCTGGCCACTCTCTGGTTAGCAGGAGAGCTGTGGGTAGCAGAGTAAGTCCAAGGTTAGCAGGAAAACAGCTGAAAGTAGCATGCAGCTCTCAGGTTAGCAGGAGCAGCAGGTAGCAGGCAAATCCCAGGTTAGCAAGAGTGGCTGCAGGTAGCAGGAAAATTCCAGGTTAGCAAAAGCAGATGAAAGTAGCAGGCCGATCTCAGGTTAGCAGGAGCGGCTGCAGGTAGCAGGCAAATCCCAGGTTAGCAGGAGTTGATGAAAGTGGCAGGCCGATCCCAGGTTAGCAGGAGCGGATGAGCAAACAGAGCCCAGGTTAGCAGAAGCAGCTAAAAGTAGCACTCAGAACCCGGGTTAACAGGAGCAGCATACAGTATCAGACTGAATACAGAATAGTAGGTTCAGGTTTGCAAAATAAAGCCCAGTTCAGCAGGCAGGCCTCAGAATGGCTGATGCAGCTGGAGGTGGCTAACAGAGCCCAGGTTAGCATGTGCAGCCAACTGGATGCTAGCCAACCAAGTCAAACCCACGCCTCATGTGTCCATTTTGCAGTTTGACTCACAAAACCAGTGCTGCAGCTCTCACAAATTCCAATAGAAAAGATATGTACTTTCTTGAGAGGTAATAAAATGATCTGATGCTTGTGATAGCAGCCCCTGAACAAACGAGCATGGGGTTGTGTCCATCCGTCTGGTGTCTGGATGCGCGCGGTGGTCCAGGTAAAGCACAGCGCGGGGCTCTGGTCCAGACTGTGCCAAACGGTTCCGTGTAGCTTCCTCGTGCCCACTCACAGTGGTCACCGCCGTAAAATCAACAGCCTCTGGTCAGAAACGTCCAGAGGCCTGGTGCGCGTGGCCACGGGCCGCTCTGATCCAAAAGGGACCGGAGCTCACGCAGCACCGCGCTCTCCTGACTTTATCTCATGTATCTGTGTCGTGGGCAGAGCTGCATTCACACTTACACTGTCTCATGTTCACTCTGCATCTAATTCTTTTTTATATTAAGTCAACAGGCTTTATGTAAAAGAAAAGACACATTTTTAGACAAAGTTGTTAAAGTTTGTCATTTGAATAAATTCTTACCAAATAGATTTTTATTAATAGAGTTTTTTCCAAACTCAAGCTGCTGCTACAGTAACTTTTGCCTGTGATCTTATTGCAATGCTCACGTGTCACAGACGTGTCACATAGGCCAATGGTTCACTAATTGAAATTGACTCAGTGCATTTGTCTTGTTTTGGTTTAAAATACTACATCCTGTACATACAACCACTTCCTGTACAATGCTTTTCAATGAGGTTTTCACTCCATCAGTTTAAAACAAATAAATCCTCTTTAGATCAGACAGTTGTGGTGAATGTTACAGAAAACGTGTTAAAGACTTAACATATCAGAGGAAGATTTCACCAGAGACACTTGTGTGTTTAAAAAGAGACATAATTGTGTCTAAATGCTAACGCTAACAGGAAGTGGTTGTAAGTACAGAAGTTAGCATTTTTGAACGTACGCAAAGCCAACTGAAGTTCCGTGCACACAGTCAATTGTACCCCACACATCTGGCGGGCACCACACCTGCTGCACTCACAGCGGAGCTCTTGGAGAGAGCGCACTAGAGGCCAACAGAGGAATAACTAAGACTGCCCGCTAAGACTGAGTAAGATCTGAGGGGCAAAATCGCGGCCTCAATGTTTAATTTTGACAATTTGTGACATTTTGCTCTTAATCTCACAATGTTATGAGAACCGCTTTAAATTGTGTGAGAAATAAGTCATAATTTAACCAGAACCCTTCAAAGTGTAAATTTAAACCTCCACAGACGTGACAAGACCATTCCTCTGGATTCGATTCTTCTGCTTCACTCACAGACACTGAAGACATTTGCTAAAGCTCTGAAGCTTTGACTTCCTCTCATAAAACTACTGTTTCAGTCTCAAAGTTTAGTCTCAAAAATTGCCTTTTTAATGTATTTTTTCTATAAAATTATTACCTTTTTCTAGAACTTTCTTTATGAAATTCTTAGCTTAATCTCATAATGTTAGCGGTTTCTTATTTTTTTATAAACTCTATGGTAGAAATGTGTTTGCTGTGATGAGAATTATTTGTACAAATGTTCACAGTCCGGCCCAGCTCCACTGGTCTGGGTTTGAATGTGGCCCTCGGGTCACCTCTGCTCAAGAGGGTCATATGGAGACGCTCGTGCAGCATTCCAGTTGTGTTTGAATAGTTTTGAACAAATACATTTTATACTGTTGTTAAACGGATGAATTAAAGTGTTTTTCACTGACCTGTGACCAGTTTGTCTACTCTGGCGTCGTACAACATCCCCATGTCAAAGGGTCGACCCAGAGCCGGCATCTCCAACGTCTCACTGCTCGAACACGCCATCTGGAATCAGATTATACTAAGATTAGAATCAGATTTACATCTGGAATCAGATTTACATCTGTAATCAGATTAGAATCAGATTTACATCTGTAATCAGATTATACTCAGATTAGAATCAGATTTACATCTGTAATCAGATTATACTCAGATTTACATCTGGAATCAGATTATACTCAGATTATACTCAGATTTACATCTGTAATCAGATTATACTCAGATTAGAATCAGACTTTACATCTGTAATCAGATAACTGTTGTGCAAAGAAATGATTTAACCACAAGTTTGAAAAAATTGTTGAAAATAACAGGAAGTAGAGCAGAGTTCTAAACTGATGACATCACACGAGGGCAGACCTGGGCAAACTGCGGCCCAGGGGCCAGATGCGGCCCTTTACCTGTTTGATGAACTCTCTCTTTCAGAGCTGAATGGAGCAGTGGACCAGGCAATCTCCAAAGAGAGAGACAAGTGTCTTTGTTTAGCTGTAGGTTTGTTGTCAGTTCTCCCCTATGTTATCATTTAGTTTAGCCCAGGCATTATATAAGTTTCCCTAAGTCTCATTTGATCAGATCAGTTTGTTTGTGTTAGTTAATAGTCTTATTGACATTCCTTTTTGTAAAGTTTTCTTTTGTTGACCCATTTTTATCAAGCCTTTGTTCAAGGCAATAAATCCTTCCTTTTTCTGTCTTTGCTTGACCCTAACAACCTGTTTTAATCAAGACCGATCTAAAAAAAGTGTAATTTACCACGACATTACTCGACATGTAGATTACGTATGATTAGCACAAGTTCACAGATGTTTTGTGTAAATGAACCAGGCGTCGCAGTCCCAGTTCAATTCTATGGTGGTTGTTAAGACGTGTTCTTATTTATGAAAATCCTGATCCTAATCTTAACCTGCTCCAGGCCCCAGACCTAAACTCACATTTCACATAAAGAAAACATCCCCAAGTAACTTCAACTAAAACTCGTGTCATTTTTACACTTTTTCATCTCGTGCCAAATGTACGACGTGACATAAGAACTAAAAAATACCTGCAATCTGCTCATAATAGGCTGTTTTTGTGTCATGGTAAATGTAGTCTTTACTGTGAGACTGTTGTTTAATCAGACCCTCAGCACATTTTTAGAAGAAGGATGATGGTCTTTGATTGGCGTTTGCTAATGAGGAGGATGTCAGCTTTTGTGTTCTGAATAAAAAATACAATAAATAAACAAAATAAAAAGTTAATTAACCTATATACTGTATATATAGAGAGAAACACTGTAAAAATGAAGTTAAAATGGTTTGTTTTTAGGATTTCCACTCACATTTCAGAAATGTTGGCACTTTTAAAGTCTATTTATTTATTGATCTAAATTATTTTGTTTGAAGAATTCACTTTGAGCCAAATTACTGTATTTACCGCTGTGTTAAAAACATTTTACTATTTTAAGACACATTGGGCCTCATTCATGACACGTTCTTATGAACAAATTTGTTCTTAAGGGCTGTTTACGAACATTTTTGGCATTCACAAAATTTGTTCGTAACGGAAAATGTTCGTCTGTAAGAACAAATCCTACGAACACTGAGGAGCACTCGTAAGAACAAAAAATCAGCTATTTCAGATTTTTATTTCTTATATAGTTCAGTCAAAAATTTTAATTCCTACATGATTGTAGGTTATGTATTTTTGCAAATTATTGTATAAAATAATTTTAGAAACAAACAAAAAAATTCAGTTATGCATAAAAATGACTCCTTTAATAAACCTGCAGCAGCCTGTCCCAGCCTCAGATCCTCTGTGTTCTGATCCTCACAGAACTCATGTCCCTGTGTCCCCCCCAGGACCAGAGCGCACGGTGCTCTGTCTGTGCACCCTCGCCACAGCAGCCGCTGCCCCTCTCCCCCGCACCCCCCACGCGCGTTCTACCGCGACGTGAAACGCGATAAAAACGGCAAAAGCCCAGCGTTATTTCTTTACATTTGTGATGTGAATCTGCTTCCTCTGAGTGTGTTCTTGTGTGTTTGGACATTTTTAAAAGACGCTGAAGTATTAACTCAGCGAAAGTGGGCAGACGCTGCTGCAGCTTCTTCCTCATTTCCACTGCTCCAAGTCTTGTCGGTGACGCGCTGCGGCCAGCCCTTTTTGCCATATAAGGAAGTATGCATTATTCATTTTTATGTAAATAATCGTTCGTAGCTAAAGTTTGGTGAATTTGGCGTAAAGGCTGTTAGGAAGGAATTTGGCTCGTTATGAACTCGTCATGAATCACACGTAGAGTTTTCGCAGCAGCTTCTTAAAGTGGAAGTAACGCACAGATTTTACGAAGACTTTCATGAATGAGGCCCATTCTTTTATTATTAGTTAGAAATTCTTTGTGACTATGTGTAATTAAATCTCATCTAAAATGACTCAAATTCAGATCAAATGTACAAACTCAGGTCATTTGAAGCGAGGCTCGACCTTTTGTATATTTTGGAATTTTTTTACTCAGACCAAGAGTCGTCCGGCCCTCAGACACTTTTACTGTGGCGCTCAAGGAAAAATAGTTATCCACCTTTGATTTAGAATCACAATCAATTCAAATAAGTCTGACCTCCACAGGCGAATTTGTTTTTTACAAGATGGCAGGGGAAGAGCCATGGGAAGAGCTGCCGATGGCGGCCTCTGATTGGCTGGCTAGTGACTCTTACCTCTTTGCTGATTGGCCTTCTCGAATGTGCATGTCTTCCAAGCGGGTTGATAGAGAAAATCACTTCGAAAGGTTAGTGCTAGATAGATAGTCAGGCCTAAACTGTTATCTTAACCTTTACCCAAGCCTTTTTCCTAACCTAGCCATCACCCTAACCCTTTCCCTAAACTTAGCCGTTCTCCTAAACGTAATTTTCGTCCCTCTGGACCTGACTATCTAGCAGTAACCTTTTCAAAAGTTTTGTGGTAATGTATTGAGTGTCTAGCCAGCCAATCAGAGGCCGCCATCGGCAGCTCTTCCCATGGCTCTTCCCCTGCCATCCTGTAAAAAAAAATTCGCACCTCCACAGACACAAAAAAGGGTTAGGGTTATGAATATGACTGAGTTTAACCAGTTGTTCTGTCTTTTTGCTCTTGTCTGTAGAACTCTGAGTTTTTAAAGTTCTAAACATCTTTAGGAAATCCATTTTCAGATTGTTGTTGTTTCTTCTGTGACATGTCAGTCTGTAGAAACAGGAGAAGCACATGGACACACTGCAAAAAAGGACTTTCTAATCTAGACACTTTAGACAAAGTTGTTTGAATGAAACATATTTGTTTTAAAATGTTTCTGTCAAAGATTTTTCTCCCTGAAACAAGACTGAGATGGTTTGGTCCTTTTGTGCAGAGCAGACAGAGAAAGCAGCAGCAGACAGAAGAGAAGAGGTTTCATGCTCACCGCAGAAGCAGCAGGTCTGTGTGTGTCTCTGTCTGAATGTGTCCGTGTCTGTGGGAGGAACTGCACACACCTTTATACTCTTCAGATCAGGAAGGAGCACGTTTAACCCTTTCCTCTGGGACACTCAGAACCTCGCCTCTGTCAGTTAGATAGTTTACATACGTTTGTAAGTTAAAGATGAAGATTAATACATTAGATTAACTTTGGCTGTAAATGAAACCAACTCCACAGGAAATGAATCCAGAATGAGAATACTAAAGGACACAGGTTTGTTCTTGATTAAAACAGAGGCAGGGATTCAAAAGTTTGTTCTTTAGTATAACAGTTTGTTCACATTTAGTTCCGTAGAAAGTTGAATGTTTTCAGTTCATACTTTCCCCTTGACTGAGCACAACTCTGAAGCAGATATGTGTGAGTCCGGGCGAGGCAACGGTTCTCCAGCGCACACCACGGCTCCTTCATCCAGCTGAAAGAGAAGTGTTGTTAACCTTACTATTAAACAGACAAAGGTTTAGAACTAGAGTGACCACCTCAAAAACTCTTAAAAGTGGGAAGGTTTGGGGATTTGGTGGGACGGACTCGACAAACTGCATAATTTATATAATAAACCTGTTTTTAACTAAATAAACTGTTTTTAATTACAAATAAACACTATTGTTAGATTATATAGCCTACAGACACATATAGGACATTTTGACCTTTTAAAAACTGGTCTGTATAATACATAAAATCATAGATTTTTGTGCTTGTTTTGTTTTTATGCGTCAAAAAATGTTTTTGAGACATTATTTTTGGAACAGCTGACAGCTGATTGTGTTTTTTAGATAAAACTTTGCATTGATTTAGAAGTTTCTTTCTGACGTGCTTTTTGGATGAGCTTTGGTGTGTGTCAGGTCGTTTTGTAAATGTGTATTTTTCATCTTATTTTTTTCCTGCCAGGTAAAAATAAAAACACAATTCCTCCAGAAAACGAAAATGCACAAACACAGACCAACCAGACGCTCAAAATCACGTTTCAACACAGCGCTATAGCGTTGTAATGGTCATGTCTGATCAACTGTGAAAAAGCAGGACACGACCGTGATGTCGGACGCGGGACAGAAGCCCAAATGGAGTGACAGTACAACTAAAAGCTGGACAGGTGGTCACACTAATTTAGATCCCCAAACGTATCATTGTAGCTGCACAAGACCAGGCTTTGTTTTACAAGTAGTAAAACAACCTCAAATATGAGGAACTGCTGTGATAGTGAAATGGGTATGTGTACTTGCAATGATGCTGTTTGGCTGAACCCTTAGTATTTATGCATTGATGTCAAAACAACCACGTAGTTTGGGAGTGGAACTCACAACCTGTTTTCAAGTTTGGGATGCAGTCAGGGGATTTCATAATATCAACCAGCATACTCCTGTCTGGGAATAACTACTCCAAAGTGGCCCTGATGTTCAAGTACATGAATATGGGGATGGTTACAAAAAGCACTTATTTCCGCATTCAAGACGAATCTTGTGTTGACACAATAAAAGGCTACTGGGAGGATAAAAGAGCTGCTGTCATTGCTGAGGTCAATGATAAAAGGCCTGTTGTTGCACTAGGTACATTCATTTATTTTTAAATTATCCATGTTTGTATAAATCAACATTACCTTTGATATAACTTTTCAAAATCTAGGTGATGGGAGGATGGACAGCCCCGGCTTTTCTGCCCAGTATTGTACATATACCTTGCTTGATAATGACACAAAGAAAATGATGTCCATACAGAAAAAAAGACAAAAGAGAATGTCGAAGGATTTCCACAACAATGGAAAGGGAGGCTTTCATCCAGAGTTTTAAACAAATACGTGATGAAGTCAACCTGGCGGAAGTTTGCACTGATGCCCATTCACAGATTTCGGCACTGTTCAGTAAGTATTTCAGTTGTTATGTTTTGAAAAATGTATTTTTGTTTTTATGCACCTTTTTTGATAATCTTTTTTAACAGGAACGGGAATGTTCAAAGACAGTTTTGTTGAGCACACTTATGATATGTGGCATGGTGCCAAAAATCTTGGGAAAAAAATACATGCTGTAAGTAAAATGATAAAATATGTTTTCATAGTATGCATTCATGACATTCATTCAGAGTTTTCGTTTTGTACAGGCTGGTCAGCAAAAAGGATGCTCAATATTATTACAGTGGGCCAAAGATATCTGCAACCATTTCTGGTTTTGCTGTAATAAAGCCACAACATATGATGAGTTTTTAGTAAGTGCATGACATAAATATTGATTCTCAGTGAAACTATGTCTAATACAGAAATACATTTTCCTTAGGCAATGTGGATTGGTTTGCTGCACCACGTCACTGGGGAACACGAATGGTCTCTTGATGCCTGCCAGCATGACTCTCTGCAGGAAAGTGAACGAAGCAAAGACTGGATTGGAAAGGCTCACCACCACACAAGGCACTCACAGAAATTATTTTGAAAGACCGTTGGTTGAAGGAGGTGCCAAAATATTTGAAATCCAGGTAATTATTTATTGGATGAAAACAAAAATAACGTGCCTCTGCTGGTACCATATTTTACAAGCATGTAAATAATTTTATAGATCAACTGCACATCTCTAAGGATTCCATAACCATCTACTCATGTACGCCAGCAAATGATTTAGTTATGTTCCCCCGGTCTACGAGGCACGGATGCACCTTGCTGCTCTGGACTATAATCACCACGTTCACCGTGGTGATTATAGTCCAGAATGCAGAAGGAAATATTCAGTGAGTATACTTTTAATATTTTTAAAGTAATTGGATAAATTATTTTTCTTTTTTTTTTTACAGTTACAGTAAAGTATTCAATAAAAAATGTAAATGCTGGAGCTTGTATGCTGTAAAAATGGACAAGGACTATTCATACATTCTCGACCTATTGCTTCCTCGTCATGCCAAATCTAGGCCTTCTGACCCGAGACGGCTTGGCCTACTGACAGATGTGCTCTTACATCAACGCACCAGAGGAGAAGGTATGACAGCATTACTTTTTTTCCTCTCTGAAGGGATTTTTTCTAGTAACTATTGTGTAATTATAAAGAAATATTTGTATTGATACTCGTTGTATATTTACAGGTCAGAGCTTGCCACAGAAGTGAATGCATAGGAGTTTTTAAAAGACTGTTTGTAAATAAAAAAAATATTCTGATATATTGTACTGTTATCTTTATTCATGTAAATGTGTAACTACATAAAAAGTATTTCTCATTTTACAACATTTTTTTAATCATGCATAATTTTGTTATTGCACCAAAATAACCAATAACCAAATGAAAATTTTGTTACCAGTTTTTCATTAATTCATTCATTTTCTACCGCTTAATCCCGTTAGGGGTCGCGGGTGACTGGAGCCTATCCCAGTGACTTTGGGCCTTAGGCGGGGAACACCCTGGACAGTGGCCAACTTGTCGCAGGGTTAGACAGACAAACATTCACTCTCTCATTCACTCACTAAGGGACATTTACAGTGATGCCCAATGAACCTAAACATGCATGTTTTGGAGGAAACCGGAGAAAACCCACGGTGACACGGGGAGAACATGCAAACTCCACCCAGAGAGATCGTGAGATGTTGATATGGTCCGACCCGGGAGTCGAACCCACGACCTCCTTGTTGGGAAGCCAGAGCTCTAACCACTCTGCCACCGTGCACCCGTTACCAGTTTTTATTGAAAATAAATAAGAAAACACACACACACAAAATATTTAACTGAAAACCAAAATGTTATTATTTTAGTGTAGTTGTTTGGAGTCTACTTGAGATGAATCCTGTATAGGTTCGAGTGGGGTCTGGGAAAGTGTCTCTAATTTTCCAAACCACACAACTAGGTCTTACCACCCGCCGTCCAGCTCCAAGCACGCCATGTTTCCATGCAACATATTGCCTATAGGCTGCATGACGAAATTGTCTGTAGTCCTCTCCAAGATCAGGTTCATCAAATACTGCTCTAAAGTCATTCCAGAGCTGCCTGGCCAAGCGAAGTACCCCTCTGTCAATAATGTAAACTTCAATGTGGTGTGATGGAAAAGAAGATTTCTGGGCTCTGATTGCAGCATTTTTTCAAGGTCTGTAGTAGTGATGCGCGGGTCAGCTTTTTTTGTGACCCGCCCCGCCCGACCCGATTTAAAATTCAGCCCGACCCAACCCGGCCCGAAAAATGTGCTTAAATTTCAGGACCCGACCCAACCCGAACCCGCACACATTAAAACTGCATAAAACGTTGTTTTTTGCGAGCTGCGGCCTCCGCGGGGTACGTTTGTCTGAAATGAGCACATGCACTTTTTATCTGTACAGAGTAGCTCCTCTTCTCGTCATACACGATCTTTGTGAGAGGCTGGGTTGTTTACAGTTCAGCAGCAGAAGAAAACATGGACGACTTTCATGGACTTATTTTTGGGGAGAAAGTTGTTTTCGTAGCGCTCAAAACTATAAGATTATGTCAGCAGCAGGACGCGGCATCTACGGACTTCAGCGACTGTTTACTGAGCATGTTTTGACCGCGGCTCGCAGAACGCAAATGCAGACTGAATTTACTCTTGGATTTAAACAATGCGTTGGGATTTTAAGCGGAAAGAAACAGAACAGCGGACTTTTACCGTGGTTTTGCAAAGCCCTGTGATGTGGATACAAACAACTGGATTAATCTCCGTCAGACAGATGTATATTAAGCTTCACCTGGACAGTGGACCTCGTCAGACTTCTTCGTCAGACATTCACGGTGAGTAAAAAGCTTGTTTACGAGGGTTATTTAAACGTCAACATGCTCTGGAGTCTGGACGTTTCTCCAAGTGAGGATTTGACTCTTTCCGTTTAGTTTACAATGATGAAGTTCAGGCTGGAGCATTGTGTAGTTATGTGTTTATGACTGAGTCAAACCTAGCTGCCCCGTCTGCACAGAACGATGTTCTTGTAGTTGAACTCTTGTCCATCTTTCTTTCTGTTTTACAGCCAGTTGTAACCTAAATAAACTAAGCTCAGAACGCATAAGTTGTGTCTTATGTTAAACAGACTTAACGTGCTTGACATGAGGCTTATTGGACTGACGTTCACGTCACTTGAAGCCAAAGCATGATACAAGCGTTTGAACATGGGTTTAGACCCGACCCACCCGCACCCGACCCACTTCTTTAATATGTGCTATCCGACCCGCCCGAACCCGCGGGCTGACCGCGGGTCCGCGGGTTACGGGTCGACCCGCGCATCACTAGTCTGTAGGCATTTCTCTACAGCGGGTACATCTGCAACATTTGAGCCCTTCATTTGGCGATGGCAGTTCAGGTGGGGCTGAATAATTGAAGACATCAAATATCACACTAGGGTCTCTGTCCAGTACCTGGGTTAGAACTTCCTGAGCCTGTGTCAGATCCAATGCCTGTATGCGTTCTGTAACAATGACAAAACACTTGCTACAGTTATGATTTATCATAAAACATTTCAAAACTTTTAGACAATGTACTATATATGTGTGTGTGTGTGAAAGTGTTTAGGAGGGAAAGAGGGGTATATCAAAATCTTACACATTCAAATCTTCTCCTGTCGTTCCTAATTTCTTCGATCCGGACTCTGTCTTCATTTGTAAGGTCCGTGATGGGGACAGCCCTTTCTCCTGGGCCCTTGGAGGCTGATCGTGCTCGTTTTGGAGGTGGTTTGCTTGTGGATGCTACTGGCTCCTCATCGGACTCTCTCATGGGAATAGTGGTTTGGCGTCGGGCACTGTCGCCATGTTTTTGGCCCTTGGAGGCTGATGCCCGGCGTCGTTTAGGAGCTTTTTTCCCTTTGGATGCGACAGGTGGGACAAACTCATCATCTGACGACTCTTCCACTGGCGAAGTCTTTATGGTACAATTAGATTTGAAATAAACATTATTACAGTCATTATCACAGTCTCCTACAGGCGACGTTTTTATGGTACAATAAATTATACTTCATAAGTAAGCACTACTACCAATCACAATACATATAGGCAACACCGCAGGAGCAAACGACTAGGCTACTAGCTCACACATTGTTACTGAAATCAAACGAGATTTCAATTAAGATATGTTTAGACAGCTCCTGTCTGTATAATATATTATACAAAATGTAGCGTTTGCTAAAAACATATTTGGTCCGTAAAGGATGCAACGTTGTGACGCTACCATGCTAACACTTTGACGTAATTTTTTACACTGTCTTACACCGAATATATATTATTTATTCACACAAACAGTGCATGTACACTTTACAGTAATTTACCTCCAAAATATCCATTGTTGGAGTGTAGTTACGCTTCTCCTCCGTCACCGGCGTCTGCGCGTGCACAGTTTTCACAGGTAGGGAGGGGGAGAGAGCGGGCGGGGCCAGGAGCAGTAACTTTCTCTCTCCCTCCCGATTTTCAAAACTTACAGACATTCACTGTAACGTCTTTTGGCAGTGACATGATTGAACCTGTTTGGTGGATGAAAGTATGTGTGTGGTGTCTTAATGTTCTCGTGTTGATTCATTGACAGGTGCACTGGATTCACCTGAACTGTCCCTGTGTCCTCGTCTGTCCCTGTGCTCTCCTGATCTCACCTTGTCACTCATACACTGTTTTAACTTGCTTCTGTCAAACTTTCTAGAACGAGCTTTTAATACAGTAACAGACACACTCGTTCCCTTTCCACTCCGGCACTGTTCATCGACTGGTCAGTGACTCATTCATCTGGTCTTTAGTACAGAAGCCACTACTTCAGCTGATGTGGGTCACGTGACTCCCCCCTTCAGTTAAAATAACGATCAGCAAAAGTCTGATGAAAGGAACTTTTGTAATAAATCCTGGTCCAGTCTGTCTGACACGAGCATATTTTGGACTAATCATAACAAGTCTGGTTTAACAGACAAGAGAATTCCTCTTTTACAGCCCAAGCTAAGTAAGCAGTAACTTTAGCATCTTTATGACTAACGGCTTCAGTTTTGTTTTGTTTCTTCTCCGGCTCAACAGTGAGTTTAAGCGGCTTCCTCAGCTACACCCCTCTACCGACAACCCGAAATGTCGACATTAAAGTGTAATTGTCGATGTTGCGGCATTAGCATATTTTCTCTCACATCCCGGTACTCCGACACCTAACATTTTTTGTCGATGTAGTGGTGTTTTCTAGTTTTCTCAGAATACCACTTCTCCCACACTCTTTTGTGGGTGTTTCTATTAAATCATTATTTAAAAATATATACGTTTTCTCGCGACTGTTTACTGATCCAAACATGACGCTAAGTAAAAAAAACAGCGCGTTTCTTCTTTCTGTTTATTCTTACATTTCCGTTTTGTCAAACTCTGCTTCTAAGGCCCTTGTCCCGGCTTCTGTCCATGGTGCTGAAGTTAAACGCAGGAGATCGATCAATAACTAGATAAATAAGTAAATGGATAGATTGAAAGTATGATGTTTGAATTATTCATACAAAATCCTAAAATATCCTTTTAGAGCCGCAGTCAGGCTGCGCTTTTTTACACTCAACAATCCCCAGCACGTTGTTGTGCGCCTTTCACGTTCCAGAGGAAACAATTAAAGTTCCCTACAACAAACTGTCAGAATGTTAAAATAAAAAAACGCCCTTCTATCATCTTTCTGACTGCTATTCATCGCGCACACCAGTGTGTCCTTGTCCGCTTTTAGCAGCCTTCACTGCGGCCTCGCCCAGCCTCACGCTGCTGCTCAGGCCTCTTTTACAAATGTACATATTTAGACACTGTGGCATCTAAACCACGAGAGTCTTAAACACTGTCTTTATTCAGGCCTATATTTTAAAACAAAAGTTTGTAAGAGAACGTTGTGAATGTGGTCTGGACTTTTACTGGGTGAAATGATGTTTACTTATCAATCTATTCTGAATATTGTTCATTAAAATGCATTATCCTACTGGTTTATATCCACATTTCACACATGAAATTTCTCAGTTACGACTGTAACCTTCATGCATCATACAACGTGAAACGATTGGTCTCTTTAATAAAACAGACTGTTGTTTTTAAAGCAAGAGACATAAACAACACCATGGCCTACCTTTCTCTTGATTCTCGTCGTTCCCACGGAGCCTTCACATACAATGTTCACAAAAATCCATGGTAATAAATCACAAAGTCTTCAAAGTGTAAAACATAATCCATAATCATGTGCAGAGGCTTCTGTCCTTGTGCAGACGTCCCGATAAAGAGCATAGCGTTATAGAGAGGTTTATTACAGTCTGCCAGCTTAAAACCACAACGTACATAAGTCAAAACACACGGAGCCTTTGAGGCTGTCGTCGGAGGCGGACTGAGCGGAGCAGAGCTGCGTGTCGTGGGATGAGCGCGTTATGTTCGTCGCAGCAGCGGCGCTCTGATTCAGAGACGATATGGGCAAAGTCTACAGCTTTATTCAAGTCAGAAAAGCAAAAAATGTTAGAAAAAAAGTGCTGCCAGTAGATAGAAGAAAAAAGACGCCGTCAATACGTGGAAGCTTGGAAAATAATGTTAATGTTGAAATTCCGCCCGACTTTGGCTTAAGCGAGCGAGTCCAAGTCCAGACTCGAGATTCAGTCCAAGTCCCGGTCTGAGACCAGGTCTCACGAACACTCGCATTGCTCTGGCCGTTTGGAGAGTGTTAAAGCAGAGGATAAAGTTTTAAAAGTCTTCTGTCTCTACGTCTGTCCAAAAATACTTCTCTGTCTTACCGGGAGCAGCCTTCAGAAAAGCACGTGAATGAAGGACGCTTTGTAACCGAGAAACAAAAGTATCATTTTTAGCCTTCTTAAAGCGACAATAAAGTTGGCCACCACACATAGGCCTATGTCATTATGATGTTCACTGTCTGAGTGGTGTGTCGGAGGTGCGGCACCAATACATTCGGAGACAGGGATGTCGTAACAGTGGGATTTAAAAATAAAGACTTTCGGAATTACGGCATGTCGATAGAAAGGCTGTCGACAGAGAGGGCGACCCCGCTTCCTCTCATCTTTACTTCAGTCATGTTGTTTCTAGTTAAAGACCTGATGCTGTTCACGTTGTGTTTCTGATTCTCACAGTGCATTGTGTCTATATTGACTATATTGCACTGTGTATGTGCCGTTGTCATCTAAAGAAAACACAAGGACCAGTCATCATGTGCTGCGCCACTCTCAGGTCCACATTAAACATATGAAAACAACTCTGCAATAAAATATCAAATCAAATCAAATCAATTTATTTTTGTATAGCCCAAAATCACAACAACAGTCGTCTCTGAGGACTTCCCAAGATTATTAATTTTAGCAAATATGAATAATAGGAAATCAAAATAAAACAATACATATTCAATGAAACATTTGATCAAGCATGTCAAAGCAGATTATTAGTAGAGCAGATGAAAGATGTCCAGAGCATCCCCTGTCCTTAGACCCTCCTTCTGTCCTTAGACCCTCCTTCTGTCCTTAGACCCTCCTTCTGTCCTTAGACCCTCCTTCTGTCCTTAGACCCTCCTTCTGTCCTTAGACCCTCCTTCTGTCCTTAGACCCTCCTTCTGTCCTTAGACCCTCCTTCTGTCCTTAGACCCTCCTTCTGTCCTTAGACCCTCCTTCTCGGCAAGGAAAAACTTAAAAAAACCCTAAGGGAAAAAGAGAAACCTGGAGGAGAACCACAGTGAAGAAGAGATCCACTCCCATGGACGGACAGGCTGTAGATGTAACTAAGGCAAAGTTATAGAGTTTATGTTTGTGGAGCCAGAGTCCATAAGCAGAGGGAAACGACTCGACTAGCAGGATCAGGACAGGCCAATCCTGGAGAGGGAGTGGGGCGGAGGTCCAAGCATCAGTGGTCCGGTCCACGTCACTGGAACAGCAGCATCTGAAACAGTTACACTCCCCGAGAGGGAGTGGGACAGGGGACAACGAGTGAAGAGCAAAGAACAGACTGGAGATGAACTGTAGTTTATTATTCTTTACAGAGAAGGCAGAAGTGAGAGGACAGACTTTCCCCAGTATATTTGCTCCTAGGGCAGCCTGACTAGAACTGTGGGTTTAGAGTCTGTTCCTAACTGACCTGATCATAAGCTAATCCGAAGAGGAACGTTTTGAGCCTAATCTTAAATGTAGAGACTGTGTCAGCATCTTTGACATGAGCAGGAGCTGATTCCATAGCCAGGGGGCTTGATAGCTAAAAGCTCTGCCTCCTATTGTGCTTTTAGAGACTCTAGGAACCACCAGAAGTCCAGCATCTTGAGAGCGAAGTGAACGGTTAGGATATAAGGAGTTATTTCATCTTTGATATAAGAAGGGGCCAAGTCATTTAAAGCTTTATAGGTTAGAAGAAGAATTTTAAATTTGACTCTAGACTCAACAGGAAAGCCAGTGAAGATCTTTTAGTACTGGGTAATGTTTCTCGTTTTTTATGATTATACTCTTGCTGCTGCATTTGAACTAATTGAAAACTTTTTATTGAACTTTTAGGACACGCTGCAAGCAGGGAGTTACAGTAGTCTAACCTCGACGTGACAAAGGCATGGATTAGTTTTTCAGCATCATTTTTAGGCAGTAGATTTCTAAATATGAAGTAATTTAGCTCTGCTATGTCGTATTTGTGTATTATCAAGTGTCAGAAGTTACAAAAATACACTCAAGGAAAAAAGAAACGCAACATTTTAATTTTCAAAAAATTCCTTCGAAAACGAGTACATTTGGAAAAATTGTTTAGCATCACTATTTCAGTCCATAGTAGCCGCACATTTAAATTCAAGATTAACAAGGATTATACTAGATGATTACCTCCGCTCAATCAAGAGTTAAGCCAAAGGGACGAGAGTGGGGCGGAGCTTACACTTCTATACTCAGGCGGCTAAAGTTGAGTTGTAGAATGTGAGAGGACGCTGGCGCACTTTGGCTGCCGCTTCTCCGTCTGGAAAAGATTTTTGATCTGCTTGTTAAACAGCTTATTCTTACCGATTTTCAAGTCTTGCTTGGATCCTACTTTTCCTCTGGACCCTCTCCTGGTCGCCACTTGCCATCTGTCGTTTTTCGACCTGCAGACTGACTTTACCACCAGCTAAGTTAGCTAGCTCCTATGGGGGGCCTACCCGGGCTCGTCCCGTTGTTGTCCGCTTGATCAGTGGCTAACAGCTGGTTACTGGCCGTCCTGCACCCCGGAGCAGCCTGTCAGCAATGCTGTCGCTTTTTGTGGTTTTCCTGGTGACTTTTCTGTCACTGCCATGCTACTTCATCCACTCGACCATGGCTCTTCGGTACACGTCCTCGGAGCTTCAGCCTCAACCACAACGCTCCCCCTCAAGCGGATATCATCTCAACAATAACACATCTTTGCCTCCTTCGTCGTCGCCCATACATCCACCGTGGCTCTCGCCGCAAATACGTCCTTCATCCCACCGCTGTTTGCAGCATACCATCTCTCTGGTCCACCAGCGCGCGCCGTCTCGGAGACCGGCACAATAACATCCGCACACGTCATCTGCGCACCGGTCTCGTCATCCATAACAACCTTCGTCCGGTCCCGACTTCCGCCCCCAGAACTTCACAACAAGAGCCTCTAAAAGTAGCTCTACTCAACGCACGCTCTATCAACAACAAAAGCTCACTTCTACACGAATTTATTTTGGACAATAATTTGGATCTATTGTGTCTCACTGAAACCTGGCACAAACCATCGGACTACATCGCCCTCAATCAAACCACCCCACCTGCCTACCATTACTTTGACAGCCACGCACGGATCGTCGCGGTGGTGTGGTACAGCTGTCATCTTTCATAACAGACTCAATCTCCGCCCCATCTCCATCCCCACCACACCCTCATTTGAACACTTGGTTTTCCGACTTCCTGGTTCCCAGTCACTTCTTGTTGCCATCATTTACCGCCCACCCAAAAGCTGTCCATTATTTCTCTCAGACTTCACTGACTTTTACACCCAGCTTTCTGCCATCTCCCCAGCCATCCTGCTCCTTGGCGATTTTAACATTCAGATTGACTGCCCCAACCTCAAGTTTACTGCTGATTTTCTGGACATTATAAACTGCCTCAATATCTCCCAACATGTCAGCTCCCCAACACACTCTCGTGGCCACATCCTTGATCTCGTCTGTTCTTCTGCCTCAGTCTCAGTCCACAATGTAGCTCTCACTGACCTCACCATCTCCGATCACTTAGCTGTCACCATGGACATTGACTTTCCTACCCCTCTTTTAAACCGACCCGTCTTATAACTTTTCGCAACCTCAAAGCCCTAGACTCTACTTCTTTCTCTTCTGCTTTATCCGGTTCCATAGCCAATTCCTCTCTCCCTGTTAACCCAACAACTTCAGAGCTTGCTGACTACTACAACCTGTCCCTGTCCTCTTGTCTTGACCTACTTGCCCCTCTTAAAACTAAATCTGTTTCTTTTTCTATCTCTGCCCCGTGGTTCACCCCCAACCTCCATCATCTCAAAAGGAAACGTAGACAGCTTGAACGACTCCACAGCAAAACCAGACTCACAGTACATGCTGAAGCCTACAAACACTTCACCTCGACCTACAATATAGCTCTGCAGACTGCACGTTCCAACTACTACTCAGAAATTATCCACAATAATTCCTCAAACCCCCGTCACTTGTTTTCCACATTTACTCAACTTACCAAACCCATGGACAACATCACCTCCACATTCACTACTGAAAAATGCAATAAATACTTATCATTTTTTCATTCGAAAATAAAATCAATTCACAGTGCATTTAATCCTTCCTCCTCCTTTCTCTCCCTATAGGTTCTGATTTCCAGCCAACCTCCAGCCAAGTTTTATCTTCATTTGTTTCCTTGTCCCTACCTGACACAACCACACTTCTCTCCTCTATGAAATTTACAACCTGTCATCTCGATCCTATTCCGTCTCCCCTTCTGAAAGCCTGCCTCCCCACTCTTACTCCACTCATTAATAACATCATAAACACCTCTCTCTCTTCCGGCTCTGTCCCCCCCATGCTCAAGCTCGCTACAATCACACCCCTCCTGAAAAAACCCGGCCTTGACCCTGACAACCTCGACAACTTCAGACCCATCTCCAATCTACCTCTTCTCTCCAAAATCCTGGAACGAGCCGTCATAACCCAACTCCAGCAATATCTCTGCAACTTCCAACTTTTTGAACAATTTCAATCCGGTTTTCGCTCCAATCACAGTACAGAAACAGCTCTACTTAAAGTCACCAACGATCTCCTCCTTGCCGCTGACTCAGGTTCTCTCTCCATTCTTCTCCCTCGACCTCAGCGCCGCATTCGACACCATCGACCATAGCATTCTCCTCCATCGCCTACAGTCCATCGGCATCTCCGGAACAGCACTGTCCTGGTTCGCCTCTTACCTCACCGATCGTCACCACTTCGTATCCATAAACAACTTCAAATCCAACACTTCCCGTCACTACTGGTGTTCCCAAGGTTCGGTGCTCGGTCCCCTTCTTTTTATTATCTACATGCTTCCCCTTGGCCACATTATTCGTCACCATGGACTTCACTTTCATTGCTACGCCGATGATACCCAGGTCTACATCACCACAAAATCTATCACCCCAGCCATCATCTCCATCACAAACTGCATCACTGACATTAAATCCTGGGATGTT
>CM076405.1:20603675-21011411 GCA_038363315.1 Mugilogobius chulae | reverse complement strand
AAGTAGTATAAAGTAGCACACTTTTGGCACAGGTAGTATAAAGTAGGCCACTTGGCAACAGTACGTATAAAGTAGCACACGTTGGCACAGTAGTATAAAGTAGCACACTTGGCACAGTTAGATAAATAGGCACACTTTGGCACCAGTAGTATAAAGTAGCACACATTAGCACAGTAGTAATAAAGTAGGACTTAGCACATTAGTATAAAGAAGCACGACATTTGGCACAGTAAGCATAAAGTATGCACACATTACCACAATAGTATAAAATTACGCACACATTAGCACACCTAGTTTATAAGTAGGACGTTGGTAAAGTCAGTGTAAAGTAGCCACATTGGCACCCGAGCATAAAGTAGCACACTTTAGCACAGTAGTCGATAAAGTAGCACCACATTGTATAGTAGTATATAGTGGCAGCACACTGGCACAGGTAAGCATAAAGTAGCAAACTATTTAGCGACATTAGTATATAAGTAGCACAGACATTGGCCAACATTAAAACTCTCCCCGAGCGCCGTTCAGCGGCAGCACCTAGCTCCTGACAGGACCGCCGCCAGGCGGCTCTTGCGATGGGTCAAATGCAGAGAATGAATTTCGCCTCTCTCGAGGATCAAGTAAAGTAAGTATCTATCTATCTATCTATCATATATATTCACTACAAAATTAGCATCAATAGTTAAAGTACACCATTACCACACTAGTAAAAGTAGCACATGCACGTTGGCACAGCTATATAAAGTAGCACACTTTGCCCAAGTAAGTAAATAAAGTAGCAACACTTGCCCAGTAGTATAAAGTAGCACACATTGGTAAGTAGTATACAAGTAGCACCACATTGTACAGTAAGTATAAAGTAGCCACACTTGGTACAGTAGTATAAAGTAGCAACACTTTGGTACAGTAGTATAAAGTAGAAGCATTTGGCACAGTAGTATAAAGTAGCAACACTTTGGCACAGTAGCAGTAAAGTACACACCATTAGCACGTAGTGTAAATTAGCACACTTTGGCACTAGTAGTATATAGTACGCACACTTTGGAACAGTAGCAAAAAGGCCACATTGGCACAACGTAGTATTAATAGTGCACATTAGCACGTAGCAATAAAGTTGCATCACTTTGGCACAGTAACATAAAGTAGCACACATTAGCACAGTAGTATAAGTAGCACACTTTGGCAGCAGGTAGTATAAGTAGCACACTTTCGGCATCAGTAGTATAAAGTAGTGCGACACGTTGGCACAGTAGTATAAGTAGACACTTTGCACAGTAGCATAAATGGCACACTTTGGCACAGTAGTAAAAGTAGCACACATTGCACATTACTAAATAGCACACTTTAGCACAGTAGTATAAGTAGCACACATTAGCACATTACTAAATAGCACACATTAGCACAGTAGTAAAAGTAGCACACTTTGGCACAGTAGTATAACAGTAGCCCACGTTGGCACAGGTAGTATAAAGTAGCAAACACTTTGGCACAGTAGTATAAAGTAGCACACTTTGGCACAGTAGTATAAAGTAGCACACATTGGCACAGTGTTAGTAGCACACATTGGCACAGTAGTATAAAGTGGCACCACTTGGCACAGTAAGCAAAGTAGCAACACACCATGGCACAGTAGTATAAAGTAGCAACTTTAGCACATTAATATAAAGTTAGCACCACATTGGTACAGAATGCAGTAAGTAGCACACATTAAGCACAATAGTAATAAGTGGACACATTAGCAACAGTATTATCAGTAGCATCGACACTTTGCGACAGTGCAAAAGTACGCACACATTTGGACAACGAACATAAAGTAGCACACATTGGCACAGTAGTATAAAGTGGCAGACTTTGGCACAGAAGCATAAGTAGCACACATTGGTTACACGTAGTATAGTAGAACACTTTGGCCATTAGTATAAAGTAGCACACTTTGGCACAGTAGCATAAAGGTAGCACTTCTTTGGGCTACAGTAACAGATAAGTACAACACATTAGCGACACTTAGTAAAAGTAGCACAATTACTTTGACCCATTAGTATAAGAGTACACAGGAGAGGGCATGGTCTTTGGCACAGTAGTAATAATTAGCACACATTGGCACATTATACTAGCACCATTAGCAACAGTAGTACTGATACAGTCAGCACACATTACACATAGTTGATAATAGCACAGCTTCTTTAGCACAGAACCGATAAGTAGTCAAAGCAATTGGCAACATAGTTCCCACTAATGGCAACAATTGGCGTCCACATAGGCCACGTAGTATATAAGTGGCACATCATTTTATGAGCGAATGCTGTGAACGGGCGTGAGTCTCAACCTTCTAGCATGACTAATAATGAGGTGGTAATTACCCTGGCCGTTTAATGGTGTCTGTTTATGGGCACAGTACACGGCAACATTGTAGCGCTCATATAAGTGTGAGACAATGGATTATACTTTTAGCACATTAGTATAGAAGTAGCACACATTGGCACATTAATCTCCCGAGCGCACGTTCAGCGGCAGCACATGCTCCTGAAGACGCCCCAGCGGCTCTGCAGGATGGGTCAAATGCAGAGAATGAATTTCCCTCTCGAGGGATCAATAAAGTATTATCTATCTATCTATATCTATTACTAAATAGCACACATTAGCACAGTAGTATAAAGTAGCACACTTTGGCACAGTAGTATAAACGTAGGCACACATTTGGCATTAGTATAAAATTTAGGACACATTTGTACAGTAGTATAAGTAGCACACATTGGCACAGTAGTATAAAGTAGAACACACGGTGGAAGAGTGGATAGTGCTCTGGCCTCACAGCGAGAAGGTCGCAGGTTCGGTTTCGCTGTTAGAAAATGTACATTTTCTATTATCTTCATTTATTTTATCATCTTGTGTTCTGTAATCATGTTGAACTGTAT
This sequence comes from Mugilogobius chulae, assembly GCA_038363315.1. Classification (NCBI taxonomy): domain Eukaryota; kingdom Metazoa; phylum Chordata; class Actinopteri; order Gobiiformes; family Gobiidae; genus Mugilogobius; species Mugilogobius chulae. The sequence goes on along the minus strand of CM076405.1, from coordinate 21,008,499 downwards.
TAACTTGTGCTTTGAAGTTACAGACTGTTGGAGTTTGTTCTCATCTGATCAGGGAGAGACAAAAGTGATACTTCTGCAGCTGCATCTTTGATTGTGTCCAATATGACCATGATGATGATTGTTGTATTTTTCCACTGCTCTGCCATGATGATGTGTGTTCCCTTCCCCTTTGAGGGCAGAGCAGTGTCCATGTATCTAGGGTGTAAAAACTAAATAAAAGGAACTAGTAAACGCCAGAGAGCCCAGAGTGAATGTACTCAGCCATGTAACTGGGTCTTTATCTCTGTCTGTTCTCCTTGCAAGTATATTATAACTTAATAATATGTCGTTGTCTTCCTTTCCTTAAACAGTTGCATTTTTGTTGGGTTTACCAGCACCCTGTCATTCGCTCAGGCCCGGGACCTTTCTGTGTGGAGTTTACATGCTTCTCCCCGTGTCTGGGTGGTTTCCTCCGAGCACTCCGGTTTCCCCACCAACTGATAACATGTATGTTAGGGAACACTTGGTGACAGTCGGAGGTTGAGGCGCAGGTGTTAGGTGAATCTCCTCTGCTGAGTTGCCCAGGGAGCTATTCACTGAGTGGGAGGGGAGGGGTTCATCTCACTGTGAAGCGCTTTGTGACTCTGTGTCTGTGAAATGCTCTGTACAAATAAAGATTACTTACTTACTTACTTACCTTGGCACAGTAGTATATACACTCCTGATCAAACTCTAGAAATGGCTAGAATTGACCTTTTACACATTTTGATCTTCATGGATGAGTTTATTTGTGTGACACAGATGAAACAAAGGAGCTGATTGGTCGTCTGTCGTTTAGACCAAATCTAACTTCACTCACCTCACGTGACGCTCTATGTCCACAGCCAGAGGCGGTGACAGTGGTTTAGGTTGTCAAGGTGACCCCCCTGACTGCCCTCTTGTCCTCTTTGCAACCGACCTCCATGAAACCCTCTGTGGGTGGTGAACCCACGGTGTCCATTTGGGCTGAGTCTGACCGGGCCCCGAGGGCAAAGACCATGCACTCGCCTGAGCACCCACCCCAGGCCTGGCTCCAGGCTGGGGGTGACGTAACGGTCCTCAATATTACACTGTCTATAGAGGCTGTGAATTTTTACAGATTTTCTTTCTTTCAAACAGGTTTGTCTTTTTTCATTAGCTTCAAAGTCATGTGACTTTTATTTGTATTTTATTTCACATTCATATTTAACATTTGTACAGGATACAAATGCATACGTCAATAACATTTAACACATTTATTTTTCTAAACTACAGTTGTATCTTTTTTTCCCTAGCACAATAAAAGAACATACAGTATAAACAGAATAAACCAGGGTGTACAAGAGCACTTGGTCTCTTAGTAAAATTATATATATGTCTTATGTCAATGTACTTTACAATCTGACCTGTTCTAGTAGTTCTAGTACCCAGGGTCATGCACACCTGTTACATTGACTTTTAAAAAAGTCCTTAAGTTAAATCATCTACAAAACCTTAAACCATCACTGAAATTAACAATTAAACAAAATTCCTAGTAAAAGACAACTGTTTGCAAATTCAATAACTGTATTTCAGGAATTTCTGCTTTTTTTTCCCTTAAGGATAAGGAGTTTGTCTAAATATGAGAACGTAAAAAACATGTTTTCAAATAAAGTCAACATTGTAAATATGCTTGGGTCACCAAAAGTTTCCTGGTCTGACTGAAAAGTGTTCTGCAGGAGCTAAAACAGTTCCTCAAGTTAAGTCAGTAGTTCCTGCTTGCCCCAAGAATAGACACTGGAACAACAACAAAAGTACTAGGACGATGAAAAACACTCGTTTTAGTCCTGTAAACCTTGTATTTTTTATTATTCAAAAGACATTATTTTATTGTAGTAGCCTATATTTTTTTACCAAAAATTGAACAGACAAAAATACTGACATGAAGCTTGTACTTGAAAAAGTACGTTATCTCAAGTTTCTCGTCAAAACGCTGAAATCTGATGAAATGGATGTTAATGAAACTAACAAAGTTTCAGGAGCAGGACCACAGCCCTTTTGCACCAGGAAACCACGCCTCGCTCGTCTTCTCAGACACTCCTCCAATTACCCAGAAGCCTCTACTTAAACCGCCCTTTCCCAACAACATGTCTTGTCTCAGATCTCTCGACCCCACGTCTCATTGTCCTCCTGCTGGAGACATCTCCATCTACAATCATCATCAATCATCAATAAATATATTAAATGCCTTTCTCTGATGTGGTGTGGTCCTTGCTGGTGAAACAAGAATTTCAGTCGTTTATATACAGTATATGTAAAAAAGAAATGGATTAATGTAGAAAAATATTTTTTTTTTTTTTTTTTTTTATGAAAGTAGGCTCTTTTAGTACAACATGTCATGATTTCAGTTGCACAACGTTTTTTGTGGAGCTGTGAATATTGTTTAAAATGAGTAAAAAGGCCTGGCAGAAAAGGAGGTCAAAGGGCATTTGGACAAACTCTCGTATAATCAGCCAGAAACACCTTGAAGAACATGAAATCTTCTACGTTACTTTTTTAGAAAAAGACATTCTGGATCCGGATGGTCTGGAGTGTCAGAAGTGAGCTGGTTGCCATGGTAATTAAATAATTCTGTCCTAAATAGGCTGTGTGCACGGAATTTCAGTTGGCTTGCGATTGTTCAAAATGCTACTTCTGTACAACATTTCTTAGCGTTAGCATTTAGACACATTATGTCTCTTTTTAAACACAAGTGTCTCTGGTGAAATATTCCTCTGATATGTAAGTCTTTAACATGTTTCTGTAATTCACCACAACTGTCTGATCTAAAGAGGATTTACTTGTTTTAAACGGATGGAGTGAAAACCTCATTGAAACATGCACAGGAAGTGGTTGTGTGTACAGGATGTACATTTTAAACCAAAACAAGACAAATGCACTGAGTCATTGGCTAGACTGATGAATATTTTTGCTTTAACCCTTGAGTCCTTTTTAAATTGTCCACCATTGCTACAGCTGTGAAGATATATCAATGATTTCTTGTAACAAATCGAGTAATATTTCCAAAAAATCAACTTGCAGTTTTGATGAACACAGTCATGTCATTTACACGAGCTGTCCTCATGTTCTGTTAGAGCCTTTTATTCCGACTGTAAAATTGTAGTAAAATATTTATTTTTCTAACTTTTTGGGTTAAATCTGTTCTAACTAAAATACCAAATTTGAAAAAATAAATAAATAAAAATAAATAAATCCTCAAGGTTTTACAGTGCGTTCCAGTGGCACTCGGAGCTCGGATCTTCCGGGCTCCGACTTGTAAATTCCCACTGGAACAGCCCTCAAACTCGGAGTTCCCATTCGAATAATTGGAGAGAATTTCAACGTCCGAGGTAGAAAATGGAACATGGCAGCGCCCTGCGTTTTGAGAAAGATAAACACCTGACAACTTCACTACTGATCATACCTGTGTTTTTGTCTTTAGTTTGTCTCACAGTTCACTCGCCTCTGTGACTTTGCTCCTGCACTGCTTCTGCCATTATAAACCTGCTGTTTGTGCTGCAATGCTAATGTTGCTAACGGCTACACAAAACTAATTTAAACAAAAGCTTTCTTGTGATGTTTTACAAACTGTAGATGTAATTGCCAATGTCCCAGTTGATAAATTGACACACACATCTGTATTTTGGCTGTTCTGGGCATTTTCCTAGCTATTTATTACTTGATTGGCTCAATACTGTAAAAGTAATCCGACTTGACACTGGAACACACAACACTCGGAGAAAACATCACTCCGAGGTCCGACCTCCGAGGAACAACTGGAACACACTATTATTCTTAATCCAGACTTCTAAAAAAGCAGATTCTCTGAGGAGGTGAAAATGTGACACAGAATGGCCCATTTTTCATCTAAAATGTGAATCTAAACTGGATTTGTTTGGACCTTTTGTTCCAGCTTTGGACATGTTCAAAATCAGTCCAACTTTGACTTGGATGATTTTGTAGTTTTTGTGTAGAAGCAGTTTGTAGTTTTTTCTCTTGCTCTGTTATGGTGCGTTCCAGGCAACTGGGAACTGGTATATGTGCCACCTCCACTTGTAAAAATGCGCTGGAACGCCACTCGAACTGGTTAATCCCACTTGTGAACTGGGACCTGGTCGAGGAAGCCCACTTCACATACGAGTTCAACAATAACCACAAAAAAATTATTTGAGGGTTTAACTGACGCAAAAACAATGTAAACATTGATTACAGGTTATTTACCGTTACTTTTGATTAGCCTAAAGGTTAGCATTAGCCATAATGTTTACATACGAGTTGATTACGTTGGAACGCTCTGAACTGGGAACTGGTACTTTTAAAGTGAGAATGTCCAGTTCCCAGTTGCCTGGAACGCAGCATTAGAACCATTTTAAAACGGAGTATTTTTTTTTTTCAAATTTGGTATTTTTAGTCAGAATAATACATATTTTACTATAATTTTACAGCCCTTGAGGTGGAGTAAAAGGCTCAAACAGAACATAAGGGCAGCTCATTTGTAAATGACATGACTCTGGGTTTAGCAAAATTGAGAGTTGACAAGTGATGGGCAAAGCGAAGCCCCATGAAGCAGCAAAACGTTTGAACCAAATGTTTCAAAGTTCCGAAACATGATTCGAAACCCTCCCAGCAGTGACCTCTAGTGGTGAAGTGTCATTATAAGATTCACGTCTGCGTGTGTGACATGGATGACTTTCTGTTTGTAAAATAAAAAGTTTAATAAAAGCTATGAATATTATTTGTTGACAACTCAATAATTGTTTAATTCCAAATAAAATAAGTTCACATAAGCTGTTTAGCTATAATTTGGTGCAAATGATCTTGGTTTTATAAACATTTATATTTTCCCTTAAAATAAAAAGTAAATTATCTCTGTGTTTCTGTTTACATGTTACAGATGCATTGATTTAAAAACATGAGCCTTTCATAAGTGTATGTCTGCTAATATCTGCAACAAATGCACTATTTGCACAAATGCAGAAATATTGAATTATTCCTATTGATCGATGCTTTTCTAATTATCTTTTCAAACTACCTGGCAATATAGCCTACTGTGTTATGATGTGTGTCTATTGAATGTTATTACTGCTAACTGTGTGTTGGTGTATATAACTAAACTGTAACTATAAACTCCTAACAAACAGTCTGGCTAACTACTATCAAATATCACTGTCAAAATCACTCTCAAAATCGCTAATACTCTCGTCTCTCACAAACCCATTCAATACATCCATGGGATAGACGCTCTAACTTTTCATTTAAACCTTTTGAAGTGAGTTGGCAAGGCTTGTCCTGCTCTGTGGTTCGTTCAAAACACTGTCAATCAAACTCTGTTCGAACCACAAGCCCCCTAGTGAAACACTTATGAAACTACTGCGGTTCATGAAACACTTAGGTCACGTGACTGGGGTTTTGAATCATGATTCGGAGCACTGCTTCGAAACGCATGCGCTTCGAAGCTTCGGAACTGTTTTGAAACGCCCGTTTCATTTGGCCCATCACTAGAGTTGACTTTTTTTTGAAAATGTGACTCGATCTGAGGTTTGTAACAAGAAATCATTGAAGTATCTCCAAAACTGTAGCAATGGTGGACAAATTAAAATAATAAGTGGCTTGTGTCCCGTTAATCAAAAGAAAAACCGATTGTCATTAGTTGCAGAACTATTTTCTACTGTCACCAAAATTCACTTTGATTGTGATTAGCTTAGTCACAAACGCAATGCAAATATAAACAACTTTAATACTAAGTGAGCAAACTGAATTTATAACAAGACAGTTTACATCTATAAATTCCCATCAAATACATGTTGTAAACACAAGAAGTGCACACGTTTGTAGTTAAAGAGTGGTCTTTATTACAGTGAAGAAGCCAAACATTACAGATAATAATATGATGAGACTTACAGTTCAATTGTCCGTTCACTGTTGTTTGCATGCTGCGGTCTGTGAGTGTGTGTCATGACATCAGGCTGTCTTTGGGTCAAACCAGAAACACGGAGAACAAAAGAAAGTTCAGATAAATGAAGAATTCCTCTGGAGTACAATCTTTGACCTGAACTGAACTGATGATCTGCCAACCATCAATCCTACTTTTCAATAGAGCCTTTAGGATAGTCTATTTACATTAAAATCCCTTTTAACAGACGACCACAGGCCCGTTCTATTATTGTATTTTATTTACAATATTTTTTATCCTTAAAACGTTTTTGTTCACAACAGAAACACAGAGAAGCGTGTGAAGAAAAGTGGAATAAACTGTGATGGTGTATGAGAACAAATGAGTAGGCACGATTAATCCAGTCCTGCTAGCTCCACCCTCTGAGCGGATGATGGCTCGGGAAAATTCTAAGCAGGAAATGACAATAAAAAGTTTTCCCCAGCATCAAGGTGGAGACGCTTTTATCGAGAATATGTGCACAGAAATGCACTGATGATTAAGACTGTCTGAGGCAACTACTGACCACAAACAGCAATGGCATTTATACAAAGAAAAGCACGAGAACGACTCACTGGTTCAATAAGGGAAAACAAGACAATACTACTGAAGTCCATCTAAATACTGAAAATCTAGGATTAATGCTTTAATATACAGCTCTGATGGCAAAGCTCTTTTTCCTCGAACGTAGCTGGTGTTGCCATTTAGTTTTGTTCGGAACCAACCGCACACGAGAATCGGTGCTGGGAAAAACAAAATAAAAGATTGTTCTTAAAAGCAATGAACGTAAACAATAAATACAAACAATGTGCTTTAACTGTATAGACATATTTACACAAACTCTTTGGCATATGAATAAACATCAGCTACAAAACAAAAGACACACGTGTTGGCCGCCAGTGCACAAACAAACAGGCCTGGGACACTTCCAATTCACTTCAAAACATAAACGGAAAAAATACTCATGGTTTTCTCACCTTTTTCAGTCAAAACGTCAACAAACCAAACCTCTTTATCATGATTGACAAGTACAGATTTGAAAAGTACCATTTCTGAATTGAGGAATTGAAAGTGCATTGGGCCCAGCCCTAAAATAAACATGATTAAGCAAATCTCACAGACGGTATGGTTTACACAATTCAAAATGTTCTAACCAGCAGACTCTTTTTGTTTCTCTTCTCTTTAGTGAACATCTTGTATGTGTTTGTCACTTCATTGATTCAGATAAAAACAAATGTCTGATAGTACAATGTAAACTTCTCTACAGTATGTGACTGTATAAAACTAGATCAGAGAACGGGCTTAGAGAGGAATAAGTGACATATTCTTCAATGAAATGATACAAAAATAAAAGCTACACAATGGATGGCAGATAGAAAACATATTACATTATAGAAGATTGTACCTGAAACAAAGTACAAGCTGCAAATATCAACAAGAAGCAATGCCCAAGTGTCAGAATGTGGGACAGGAACTGCAGTCAGGACGCTTCCCAAGGCCGAGAGAGACATCCACAGTCTGAACGGGGATTGCAACTCAAAGTCTACATCTTGAACGGGCTCCGAACGCACACGAACCCGCTGGCACTGATAAAACGTGTACAGTAAGAACGTAGATCCTCTTCTCTGGTGTGTGTCATGCTTCGTGATTCACGTCCGAGCGTTTCCCTTTAAATGAAGATGCCATTCGTAATCGTTCTGTCTTTAGGCTACAGAATGGCTGCTGATGGAGGGAGCCGGGACCAAACTTAAAAGTGTAAAGATGTTCTGCTCTCTCTCTCTCTCCTGCCGTGTCTGCTTTTACGAAGACGACTCGATGAACTCGAGGGCCAGGTCGTAACAGAAACGATACTGCTCCTGAGAACACACACATGTAACATGTTAGCATGAACAGAACAGAGCATATGACAGTCCCTTTAACACACTAAGTTACTCAAATATCTGGATGTGTCGTTAGTTAATTTACACCCGTTTTAACTCAAAATCTTTGTTCCATCTTGTTCCATCTTCAAGTCCAAGTCAAGCCCCATGTCACTTAATTTCAAGTCCCAAGTCACTTACAGCAGTGGTTCTCAAAGTGGGGGTCAGGACCCCTCGGGGGGTCACAAAGCAAAATCTGGGGGTCGCGAGATTATTTCAAAATGTATTTTTACAATCATGACTTGGCGTTTATTCAGTTTTTTGGGAAAATGGGGTTATATAAAGCGATAAACTATCAAAATAAACACAATTAAGCCTAATTTAAATGGTTTTGCAACTTAAAATGAATACATAAGCTGAAAAGTTTGGGAACCCCTGACTTACAAGTCAAGTTCCAAGTCACTTCCCTAGTCTATTTTATCAAGTCATTATAATAGTGGCTCAAGTCTCCACCTTTGCTGTTGAACATCACAGTAACAATGGACAATAACAATAAGCACATCCACCAACATTAACTCTGAACTGGTTTGTATTGCTGCAGAACTTCACTACTCTCTTTCCCCTGTCCCTCCCTATTGAATAACAGTTGTGACCTTATATTTGCACTAACCAGGTTTTACACTGTTACATTATTGTAATATGATTAACTCTCAGGTATCTTTGAATGTCCCTGCTTTTCTTTTGCGCTCTGTATCTACTGTCTGTTATGGTTTTTAGTGTAGGACTCACCGGAGTGTGCACCATGTTGGGTTTGTTGTCTGTTATGGTTTTTAGTGTAGGACTCACCGGAGTGTCCACCATGTTGGGTTTGTGTCTGTTCTGGTTTTTAGTGTAGGACTCACCGGAGTGTCCACCATGTTGGGTTTGTTGTCTGTTTGGTTTTTAGTGTAGGACTCACCGGAGTGTCACCATGTTGGGTTTGTGTCTGTTATGGTTTTTAGTGTAGGACTCACCGGAGTGTCCACCATGTTGGGTTTGCTGTATGTTATGGTTTTTAGTGTAGGACTCACCGGAGTGTCCACCATGTTGGGTTTGTTGTCTGTTATGGTTTTTAGTGTAGGACTCACCGGAGTGTCCACCATGTTGGGTTTGTTGTCTGTTATGGTTTTTAGTGTAGGACTCACCGGAGTGTCCACCATGTTGGGTTTGTTGTTGTTATGGTTTTTAGTGTAGGACTCACCGGAGTGTCCACCATGTTGGGTTTGTGTCTGTTCTGGTTTTTAGTGTAGGACTCACCGGAGTGTCCACCATGTTGGGTTTGCTGTTTCTTAGAGTCTTGACTGCGTGGAACACATCCACCACGCTCTGTCTCTTGGCCATCTCACACACGATGCTGCAGGCACAGAAAACTCCACTGCGACCACCGCCGTTTCTGACAACACAGACGCCACGCCAGGGTTAGAATTAGGAACACAGATTGATCTAATATAATATACACAGTGGTTCTGCTGCACAAGTAAAGTAGCCTTGGATATTGTGTCACTGCGATGTGTGTAAAATTGTTATTGAATGACAAAACACTACATTTTGGTAACTTGGCGTGTAAAATGTGTGTCACAAATACAACAGTTTTGGCAAATGATTGAATCAAATACGTGACTCACAGACAGTGCACGATGGTCCTCCCTTCTCCCTCCTCTCCTTCGCGCTGCCATTGGTCCACTTGCAGAATCAGCTTGAGGAAAGAGCGCTTGGAGGCGGGCACTTCTCTATGCCCCGCCCACCCCAGATACTGGAACTGACGGACCATTAGGTAACCTTCCTGAGGCTGAGACCAGACAAAAATACACAATGTAAAATAATGAACAGTCACAATCCCTCTTTTTGTAGTTTTGTTTTGTGCTGACCCTGGTGAGGTTGCAGACTCTGAAGAGGCGGCTGATCACGTCACAGTCCATGGAGCAGGACATACACTCCACCTGCACCGGGCCGTAGCGCAGCATGCCCTCTTCAGGCCAGTACTGAGGACAGCCCTGAGGACAAACGCTTGAAGTCAGAATCATATGAATCATATTTAAAGAGACTGTTTAAGCTGAGACACTACAGCTGAATAGGACAAAATCTACAAATACTGCCTAAAGTGAAGCTCAACCCCTAAACTCCTCCCACAAACACATTACAAACACTGCAAACTCATTGAAATGTATTGAGGAAAGAGCAAAGAAGAACAGCAGTGTGATTGAAATTAGTGCTCAGTTTTGAGTGAAAAATACACGCTGATGTCAGAGTCTAGAAATGACATGAGACACAGCCAGTTTGTGACTATTTGACCATAAACTGCTCAGTTTGCACACAAACAAATTGAACAGTAGACAATGCAATTTAAACACAATACACACAGTTTAACAACCAAAAAAATGTGTTTTAAGGTTTAGCTTCTCTTAACATTAAAACACTTTTTTGTCAAACTGTGCATATGGTGTTTAAACAGCCTTGTGAGTCATTATTTGGCACATTTTGTGCAAACGATCAAGTTTCAGGTCAAAATAGTCCCAAACTGACTGTGTCTCACTACAAAGACCCATGTCCTTTCTAGACTCTGTGGGTGTTTCCCAATTCCCAGGATTCTTCCCACAAAAAACACTTTGTAGCTCTTCTCCAAAGTTGGTTCCTTTAAAGCTGAGCCAAGCTCTGGAGGGAATGACTGTCTTGTCACATGATAAAAATACTGTGCTATTACAAACAGAAATTAGCCTGAAATGCCTGTATGTCTAAGCTAGGCAAAATAAAGGTTCTGTAAATAAACCTTATTACAGCAAAACAAAGCCTGTTTCATTAGAGAAAAATCCTAATTCAATCTACATTTTTGCTTCTATAGATTCCAGTGACATCATTTATGACCAATCAGCAAATCGGACCATTAAAAAGTGTGATGCACCTGGTTTTATTACTTGTGATTTTTTACAATACACATTCCAGTGACTTAAACAGGACGGTTGACTAGACAGAACTGCAGACCTTTACACACTCACATTTTCATTTACAAAGCGACAGGCCTTATGTCAAAACTCCCAGACTAATTCAATTCCTGTCATCAGTACATCAGGAGATTAACGCTAGTTGTCCCGCAAATACACACTGAACAATTGATTGGAAATGTTCTGTCATGCTTTTAGTATGTGCTTAGTTAAAAAATAGGCTGATGAATAAATAAATTCAGAGCCTTTGGACATCTAAATCTAGAACATTTTATCCACCATAAAACCACTGGTGATGTAAACACAATTCTTTGCTACAAATAGCTAGACTTGGTGATATTTTAACCGTTAACTAAGGACTTGAGCCTGAAACGGCACTTGGCAGAGCTTTCATTGGGTGGAGACTTGCAAAGCGTTTCAGAAACCAAAACATGTGACTGTGTACTGATCATAAACACCAGCTGTCCAACCAATCACACTGCTGCCCTGGTTTCACCCTCTCCTCAGGCTTTCCAGGTCTGCTTGGTTGAAATGTGTTTGTGGATGGAGCTTGACTGTACTGATTCATTTTGTTTACACTTTAGATACAAAGGCGAATAATAAAAACAAATTTCAGAGCTGATTGTGTAGCAAAATGATTAAAAAAAAAAAAGACTTTTGTCTGTAATGACTGTCCTTCATTTCCGTGTCATTCTATACCTGTGCCAAGTCAATCTCATTCACATCACTAGACTGGTGCATCCGTAGTCGTACACCAGTCGCCAGAAGTCTTTGACCGTGTTGGGCAAAGGATGCTGGGTAACGATGAAGGCTGCAGGTTGTCTGTAGCTCTGCAAAAAGAAAGTCACAGATTTGAATAACAGTAGCTCATTGAAACAACCTTTATCTTCCATTCTCACAGGTAAGGGTCTTTGGGAGAGAACGTAGAGATACAACAAACATATTTAACATTTTGGCGTATTCTACATTTTTGACATTTTGTTGTATCTCTACGTTTTCTTCAGAGACTGTGTTGGGTCTTTCACACCAGGTCGATGGTCGCCCGACTGAACTGGTTTGGCAACTACTGTCATTCACGTGTGTTTGGTGTGATGAGGCTGTCAGAGGTTATGGAACAGGTCGTGTTGGCGGGGTTTTGAAGACTTGTTTGCGGAGCCAGATTCGCAATCAGCTGTTTGATTGGTCTGTGGCTACTGCCGAACCAGTGAATCAGTTTGCTGGAAAACGAAATCCACGCATACGGAAAAACAGTATTTGTGGTTGTTTACACGGGTACAAACAGGACGAAGGAGAATGCCTTTTTAAACAGAGGAAAACAAAGACAGAGAAGAGTTAAAACAGACAAGATGTACTTTTACATTTATGACTTGGTATTTAATCTGTCTTTTTTACTGTAGCATCATGTTTGACTGAATTTTGGTCATCAAATAATACTAAAAAATGCATTTTAACCCTTTAAATGGTTTCCAACTCAACATTTCTAAAGCCATCTATTTTATTTTGCCATGGGCGTCGCAAGTTGGTTACATGGTTATTTTGGGGTCTCAGTCTGAAATGTTTGGGAACTCCTGATTTATACAATACCGTCCAACAGAAAAATGTTCAAACATTTTATGTATATTACGCAAGGTTAAAAGGTCTAATACAGTCATAGCTGATCAAAGATGATGGATTAGTCCACTAAAAAGGACACGCCCCCTTTTAAAACTAGTCATATTTTAATGATTCAACCCAATCATCATGCTAAATAATTCCAAAAGTACACGCTCACTCTGCATTTGTTGGACGACCGGTGGCTGTTTGGATCGTGTTTGTGTAAATGCGCCCCAAGAGACTTGAACAGACGCCACTGACGACGGCGACTGGGGGTTGTGTTGGTGTGAAAGAGCCTTAACACTGACAGCATGTGGGGTCAGTGTGGTCACATGAGAAACATGCAGTGGATCTTCTGGAACATGCGTCACGATCACAGGGATATGAGGTGTGTGAGCTGCACAATGAAAACCAATACCAACCCAAGTCTGAAATAAACCTGGCCCATTTTTATGGCCCTCAGGCTTCCTGCTGGATTAGTTTTTAATGTAAAATTTGAGCAATTCTTTTATCAGTCAAAATAGCATTTTGATATATTTAAAACGTAAAATAAATGTTTAAGACCTTCTTTAAAGTATGGTGGTTCATTAAAACTACACATATTATATTATTATGCATTCAGCAAAAAACTTAGAAATAGAATCCATTGACTTTCTGCTCAAAAGTACAGCACTGATAAGCCCCGCTTCTTTAGTCTCAAATTTAACTTTAACAAGCAGCAGATTTTTTAAAGATGCACTATGTAACTTTCTGGGGGTGAAAAGTCAACTTCGCAATTCAATAGAAATAGGAAAATAAAATCATTCTTTAGACCAGTGGTTCCCAACCTGGGGGGCGCCTGAGATTCCAGGGGGTCCCCAGAGCTTTGTCTGATCAGTGAGTCGAGTTCTAAAAGTAGCTATGAGTGCAACTTTTTTAGTAAAAAATACAAATCTACAGATCAAAACACAACAATAGCTGCTTATTTAACTGAAATAATTGTTTTAATTAAAATTTTCATTATACAGAAAGTTTTGGAGGCCACTATTTTAAACAGGGGGGCTCGACAAGTCTCCTGTTCAATCGAGGGGGCTTTGAGAAAACTTTAGAACATTCTTATTAGGAATAAACACGTTTCATGCCATAATTTGAGAAAATCTAGCTAAAGGAGCTGTTTCTCCATGAAAATAAACAAGAGGAGGCCCTCAGCTATGTCAAATAATAGTACATTTGTGTCCCTGCAAGCTCTCTCATACTAAAATTACACATTTGTATTATTTATTTAGCCTTTTTGGCCAAAAAGTTACACAATGCACCTTCAATACTTAATTTAGTTAAAAAAGGGGCTTCATTACAAATTAAAAGTTTTTTCCCCCCAGAATGAAACTTCTTGAATAACCACCAGTAGATACAGACAATTGGTGGGAATAGGTGGTAGGTGAAAACAAGACTTTTCCAAGCGCTGGAGCATCAGCTGCAGAACAATACAAGATTACTTAAACAAGCCTGAATACAACTGTGTAATTTAATGATGAGAAACTGTTAAAACATGGTTACAAAGTAAGAAAAGTGCATTTCCCATGAGAACAGTTCTGTCACATATGTGCAGCTCTACACCACAGACACAGGGTCAGATTGTGTTCAGGTGATTGTGGATGGCCCACTTTCCTTGGCAGTGCACTTCCTGTTTAGCTCTAGGTAGCTAACATGTTAGACCTTGTCCACACAAAGTCAAGCTCAGGCGTTTCAGGACAAATATTTGGCCTAAACCACACATCGTCCACACGAAGTAGGAGTTTCACTGAAAAGGAATATTTCTGAAACCAGGTCCCAGAGTGAAAAGATTTCAAAATCCTGGTTTAGCGTCTCTGTAGTTAAGCTGTATCTGCAAAGTTGTTGTTTTTTCCTTGATTTTTTCCAAGAATTCTTCGCATGGTCAGTGTCAAGTCTTCCTCTAGTTTTGTGACTTTGTGTCAGTGTCACAGCACCACACTCTGGTCAGTTACAGACATTACATCGGCTTCACATTAAGCTCACACTGCTCCTGATCTAGATCTGTCTGAGTCCGGTGGTCACTCACACTGCAACCAGATTATGCATGTGTATGTACGTTTTCCAAAAAACGGGAAAGCCTCCCGTACGCCGGACCACCAGTACGGACTAGAATGCAGTCTGAGCCAGGTGTCAGGCTGGTTTACTGATTCGTGTGGACGCTCACAAATCCTAAGACGGCTCCACGTTTATGCAATTTGTTTTTAAGATCATCATTGTTTTGTCTTCGTGTGGACAAGGCATTAGCTTGTGTCTGATGTAAGTACATCTAATGACAGTTAAAATAAATCCAGCACCTGAATTCTACAGGCAAAATGTTACACCAGAAGTACACTTTTGAGAAAAATGAGCGGGCAGAATAAGGTGAATGAGTCTGAACAGAAAGCTGGTCACTACATGAGCAAGGGCAGCCGGATGGGAGTGGATCTAGTTTCAACCAAAGGCACGCTGAGGTCGGAGGTACACAGGCACAGAGGGGACGACATTTGCACAGATGAACCTGGAAGCCATGAACACTGAAGCCATGAAACAAATCCAGTACTGGAAATTCAAAGTGAAATCTCATTACCTGGAACTCTTCTGAAAGCTTGTTTAGAGAGAGGCCAAAGGTAAGTTTAACTAAGCCTTCGAAAGAGTCTCCTCAAGCGGGAGCAAACACTGACATTTCTCATCTTTTTAACAACATGCATTACATTAGTTAGCGACATTCCAAAAGAACTAAAGCCCTCGTCTGCTGCATACCACACTGACGCCTTACCTTTCGTTTTTACTTTTTACAGAAACACACATTTGGCGGCCAGAGAAGCTAGCGGTCTTTTCAGAACCTGGATTTGTCTCTAGCCTTCTGCTTGAACCACAAACACAGCATCACACAAACAGGGAGGGGAGCCCGTGTGGAGTGTGAGTGCATTTGGAATCCTTTTCACTTTAATGTCATGTTGTACTGTTTCTTATAAAAGTATGTTTTGCCTTTCCACTCCTCCATATTTCTCTGAATGTATCGAGCGAGTCGGACTTACATCCATCAGAGCGGCGTTGATGTAGTTGCTGCTCTCTCCGTCTATAGTAATCAGGAAAGGCAGGCATCGGTCTGGAGGGAGGCCATCCATAAACCGGTTCTTGTCCTGGTTTCTAGGCAACAAAGCGATGCTGCAGTCTTCAGGCTGTGGCTGCGGAGTCACCGAGTTTAAGGTCTGGAAAAGGGAATGTTTTGTTAGCATAAGATAATACAATGTAAGAGACACATTTGTAAGTATATTTATTGAGAGAAAAATCTACAACTGCAGATATAAGTTTTATTGTAGGAGCAATTTTTATAGATTGATTTATTTACTATTTTTATTTACATATTTACTAGTTTTGTTTCGAAATCCTAATCGGTTTTTTTCCAAAGCTAAAATGGACTGTACCACCTTGTGAAAGTGGCTTTATTATCTTTAACTGATATTTTAGTCACATGTTTGCTCTTTTACTGGACAATACGCTAGAAGAACCTGAAGTTGGTGCCTTTTTGAACGTTTTCTTTTAAGATTATGTTGTTGAGAGTTTTCAATTCTGTTGAGCTGAATGTGAAGTGGTTTATATAAGGTTATTACAATAACTGCCATTTCAATCTAAAGCCAAGAGTATTCAGGTGACTCTGTGTGTGAAGTAAAAAACATCAAACACACTGGAGCATTACCTGTATGAATTACATCATTAAGTGTAAGTAAAGAGTAAAGGCTAAACATGCTGGATTTATGAGTTAAAAAAATTGGATTAAGCAAATTACAATTTCACGAATGTGTTTGAATGTGATACAACATTATGAAAGGTGTATTAATGGACATTTAAGCCAGACTTCAAACAGGACAGACCACAGTCTGTGTGTGCTCAAACTAAAACTCTGTCCAAAACCTCCTTGTTTCTAAGTCACTTTTTATTACTAACAAACTAGTGAAGTTTATCGAAGTTTATCGTTTACCTTTTGATAAAGTGAACGTGTGGCAGTAATACATTTAAAGAACTGGAATCTCTAAGTTCTCACAGATTTGCAGTGAACACGGTAAGTTATAGCTAATGTAGCATTGAAGAAATGTGACATTTAACATGAACAATAAATAATAAATATCTGAATCAATCTGCATAGCTAGCCCTAGCCACACATGATATTTAAACCAGACTTTTGTATGCTTTTATATCTGAACCAGTGTAAGACCTAACACTGTTTACCACATAGAGGTATTTTATCTGGTAGAAGGCATGGATCAGCTCCATTCATTAGCTTTTCCAAATACTTTGCTTTGTGCTTTGCCTAAGACAGGTCCTGCTTCCACAGACAAACGTACACTAAAACTGCTTTCATTAAAAAAAAAAAATCTATGAGAATTCGTCAGTTTTGCGTTCCCTGTAATGCTGCGTTCACACACTTTTACCTTCCGTCATGGCGCATGGCTGTGATCATGTGACGTAGGTGTAGTCTTTTTAATACTTTTACTTTTTAGACCTTATCGTAAGGTAATTTGCTACATGCTTTTTAAAACCCAGCGGACACATTTGTACAGTACACAGAACAACAATGTGACGTACCTGAAACTCGTCCTTCAGGTGTGAGGAGTTGGTCTGAGAGTCGATGCGGATGAGCTCATAAAACGCTGCTTTGAACTCACACACCGGGATGGCCGTCTCTCCGCACAGACAGGCCTCCAGGATGGCGTCGTGGATGAAGATGTACTGCTCCTGAACACGATACATGCGTCTGGCGAACCCACAGCTCACGTTTGTATCATGAGGGAAAAACAAGAGAAACACGGGCCGAATAAAGTCGATAGATATTTCATTTCTGATTCGATTAGGAGAGACGATCAGAAGAGTGTGTCGAGAACCGATATTCACATGATTTACACGCGTAGCGTGTGATGCGATGTCGACCAACCAGCACAGCACGTTAGAGGAATCAGAGCACTCTTGAGCAGGAGAGGGGATAACGAGATGGAGGAGTAAATTGTACGGCGAGCATCAAACATTCATAGACACTACCTGAGTATGTTAAACTTCATCAGGTAAGGTAAGAGCCCATGACGTAACAAAGCTTAAAATGTGTAAACTTGGCGAACACGTAAACTTCGAAATAACTATCCATATAGATCATAGGAGCTATAGAGGGATATAAATCTCAAAATGTCTACTGGATTTATTAGCCCAGGAGCTACAATGCGATTCTGAGACACATCAAAAATTACACAGAGTTCGCTTTATCATTTTTACATACGAACTAGTTCTAGGGTATCATTGTGGGCGCCGAGTTGAGAACTGAGAGTCTAGTTGTACCGGGACTACAACTACATGTAGTGACCATGGTAGAGACGTTAATAAGTCATGACCTTCAGTAAGCACTAAGTTTAAGGTTCAGACCCCAGCATATGTTTTTGTGTTGAGAGAGATCTACATATGGCACCTCCTACTGTCCCACGAACCGTTATATCGTCTCCGCTAGACGCCTCGGCCGCACAAACACAACATCAGTCTTACCAGTTAGAGGTCTTTTCGACACTCATCTTCTGGTTCCTACTGGAGCCAACCATCACGTGCTTCCTATGCACATACACATTCATTAAGACATCACTAGACTATCAGTACATATTTGTGTAGTGATACATAGGACTAATAATTATTTTGAGCAGGATGACACGTCCTATTAGTGACGTAGACTCACACGATTCTTGTCTCGTCTGTGGTCGCGCCACCACTAACGCTCTTATATTGCGAGAAAACACTGACGACCTATGATCTGTTAGGACCAATTTGTTCTAGAAACTGTGTCTCTCCCCAAGAAGATTTCTATGCCTTGATAATCAAGAAAACATTAGTGGAGATTTATCCTTATTGCTTGGTGTGCATTTTTCAATTATCTTCGGCCTAGGATAGGTCGCAACATGGGACAGCGCCTTGTGTTGGCCTTGTTAATCAAAAACACACTAGGCATTTCAAATATCATATACGCTAATGAACTGTGTCACCACTGAGTTACCCATTCATAAAATGTATGCATAAGTATGTCAGAGACGTATGTTGAAACTCTAATGACATATCACTTATTAGCGATTTGGAATGTAAAGCTCTTTTCTAGGGTTAGATAAAAATCATGAGCTGGATCTACAGAGATACATTACGTAAACTTGGTTGAGTATCTAGGCTCTGGAACAAGACACACTTACAAGCTCGCAACAATTATACTGACCATAGGCATGTCTACGAATACCAGATGAGCAAGATAGGGGGATACTGAAAAATATCACGTGGATTGCACGATTTCTACATTCGTGAACCACTGTGTTCGTCGCCACGCAAATGTATATAATCGTTAAGTCCCCCCTGAGCAAGAGATAAAGATCAAATGTGTCAGCAGGACATTATTGTGAATAATTCTAACTAATTATACACAGTTTAAGTCGATGCCTAGTCTAAAAGACCTCAGACACATATATGCTACCTATAGTGCTCAAGTAAAGTCTACAGCTATTGTGCAACACCACTGATCCAGATTCAATGTCTCACTACAAAAGTGCTAGGATCTTAAAATAGTCATCTGAAACGTCTAATGGACTCTCTCACCAACGTATTGAGCTCTCATGATAATATAGAATGTTATAGATCATTAAAGGATGAGATCAAATCTGGAATGAAGAGTAATACATTTAAGGATAGTATGCTCTATAATCTTTGAGAGTTAATGTTACTGTAGGAGACACGCAAACGCCACTTTCTCTTGCAGCCTTAGAGCAGTTCTCTTATAACTGTGACCACTCATATACGCACACCCGAGTGGACCTGCTATTCTAAATGCTAATATTGAGCCAACAAATTGAAGTTCTGGACTAAATAATCTAATGTTGTTTAGTATTGAGAGATGTGAGCCCGCCTGTAGAATGTGAACTCATTTTACGACAAATATAACTACAAGAGACATGTGATCAATGTAGTGGTGATTGGGACCAATCGCAAATTACAAACGATAATGGATTGCAAATTACAAATGTGACTCTCAAACGATTCAACAGTACTGTATGTTTCTGTAATAGAGGAGATTGGACCATGGAAGTTTTGTGCCGTGCCATTTTATTGGATTGCTGTTGAAAAACACTCAGACCCTGCTAAACACTTAAATGAAGCTTGAGATTCGATTTGTATTAATGATTTCATCGGCTATACTATTCTTCATTGTGAGTGGTTGATTCATGTGTCTTTCACTCCTTGAGGAGCGTTTCATTCTGCGCCTCTCGACGCTGCAGCTCAGACACACGCCTGAGCATCAACTCTAAGGCACACCATTGGAAGTCCGTTCCAAGAATGTATCTACTCCTCACATGTGGAGGACAGACACTCAGACCTGCCCCGTGGCACCTCGCTAAATTGTATTGGTATGATGTGTAGGACTGGCTATATAGCACGTCACCGTTATGCTCTCGAGTATACAACTGTTGATCCTCCGACCGGAGCGGAAAGACTATCTGAACGCCGTCCTCGTAAATGTCCTATCCACTTGTTTCATCCGAAACACGCATGTCACCAGCTCACGTCACGAGCATCTGAGATCCCGTAAACACGACAGGAAGCCATCGAGCCTGTACGCGTTTCCAGCAGCTCATCTGGCGGTGTGATCCGAGTAAAGCAATTAACTAGGATTCAACATTATGAATTTGGATGAAAAAGATACATTCACTTCACAGCTCACTTGAGCGCGCCTCATTTGTTCCAATGTCTTCAGAGGAAATTTCAGAGATGAGCTAACAATGTGTAGTCGTCGAGTGTTTTATTCATCAGAGCTTTATTTAGGAGAGATAAATTCGAATTAACTCGTGATCTCGCAAGTGCCCTGGCACGATCTGAATGATTACGCTCTAACGCATGATTATTAGAGTACATAATAATATTAGCCACAATTATTTGTTATGTATTTCTCTACAGTACTTCTTTGGTCTCATGTCAGTGTGTGTACAGCGACTCGAATTGACTATAACAGAATAATTAGATGATAGTGGTAGTTTTAATACATCATTCTTCTCAATCACTGCCAGGCCACGACAAAAGTGTTCACGCGTGTGTGGTATTAAGACTCTGAGTGACGACTTTCCGCTATCCTACTCAAACATGGTTAGCAATAATTTGTGTAGTATGTCCTTACGGGTCCATAGACGCAATCTCCCAAAACCACTAATGGATACTCACAGGATCACGATGCCAAGGTCCAGAGGGACCCTCCAGCGAGTTAAATCCCAAAAAAACTTTACAACACGCAGAGATGACCTATAAATATTGTTCGAGTCACAAATTAATCTAAAGCAATGATTTTTATTTCAAAAGGCAAGGTATTGAATTCAAGACGTACTCCGTGCTGCAGGTAGCCTGAACAAGTGCGCTACTGGATAGAGGAAAGTGCGATGTTGGAGGACAACTTTTTAATGGATATGCGGACATACGAGAAGTTAGGACGCATGAACCGTTAAGAACCTATCAAAAAGGGGTCTGGAGTCAGCTTTAGTTGTAATAAACGACTGCGGTCAAGCAGGCTGAGTAGGCTATTCAAATAGCTTGCTTCCCTCTTCACGCAGGACTTATCAATGATATTGTAGGCTCACTACAATGCCTCAGACAGACTTCTTCTGACAAACAATTGGCATTTACCCCGGACCCCCCGAAAAAGTATGCTCAACCATCAAGACCAACCGCGACAGCTTGGTGCAACATTCTCAATAATTGGGGATTGCAGCCATGTCAAATCAGCCAGACCCGTCTCGACAGCGCGCGAGTCTTACGCATATCGAGAGCAACTCTATGGTCTAGAGGGAGATAATTACACACTTTGGTAGGTTATGGTATTATATGGCCTAGACGAATCCATAAAAAAACATAGTACAGTGATGTAGCCACTTGATGAATAACATAACGGTATCATAGTATGATGATGTGGTAGGCTACATTTGTCTCACAGTTTGTGCATTGCATATAGGATGCCCGGAGTCCTTAGTATATATTTTGGTATTTTCTATTGACAACCAGCTTGTACGCCAGTTGGTGATGTATTGCATTTGAGTATTTTATTTATCGAGGAGAAGCATACGCTCTCTGCATAGGTTTATATTGTGAGACACTCTACAGATAAAGCTCTAGATATTATGGCCTTGCTGCATTTCTTAAGGGACCGAGCTCTTGAGGTGTTTCACTCAATCTATTCAGTGTTCCAGCTAGTACCTCATAATTATTGCAAGAGTAGTACCGTCAATCTCACCACGCGTTTCCATCTGCGAGCAAAACACTAGACACAGCTGTCAGTAGAAGAAACAACGCAAAAATCGCATGTGTGTTCCCCTTCTGTTTCTTCACGAGCACTCATGCTGTAGATTAGCTCTACAGCTGGCTCTTGACCGCTGTATTCGCCAGATTGTTAGCTCAGTCTTTCAGTTAGTGCTATGTGTGATTCTGCGAGCGCAAATCTATTATGTTGAATTTCATCTTTTTATTTTTGTATAAGACTTCCATCTCTTAGCGCCCCTGACGCGAGTTCACTCTGAGTAAAGTAGTTCAGCCTGATGTATATAGCGGTGTTCTTACCTATACCTCTTCACACACACACAAACTTCGCTCTCTCGACGACGGAGAGATATACAGCACATATGTGCGAGTATTCATACACAAGCACACAAATCAGGTATCTATGTAAGACTTCTTTGGTTAGAACCACGCGCGCGTCTGAGACAGAGTGTCATTGGATTCAATAGATATAATGTGGTGAAGACATGTCACTATACCCTGACACGACTGCTACTGTTGAGACGTTTTCTCGATATGCTGAGGTAGATGGTCTTGAGATTCTCATTTTGTTAGCTTTACAGAGAGCATGCCTTAAGTGTATACATAACGATTAAGTGTTCATTAGCATCTACCTGAGTCGCTGGTAAATACGCCCTCATCTCTGATTGTGGAAAGTTATCAGCAAGAACAATAGGTACATGATGAGTGAGAGAGTTTGTGCTTTCAATAGTGGCTTCGCTAGAGTCCGATTTGGTGTCGTACTTGTGATCCAGCTATATGAGGGGAGGGTACGCGTGTAGACTCGAATAGGGCTGAGTCATGGCGGTGAATATGTCCAAGCACATACGCTTGGTGCTGTCGCCGCGGTATTAGGTTGCCGCGCGCGTTGTGAGTCTAAGGAGCCAGGTGCAGCCGGTCGGTAAATGTTCAGCTGCTGTTTTACCTCTTAAGATTAAACCCAATATGTTGTCGCTATTGACGCAACAGATATAAAGATTGCTAAGAGTTTAACGAGTCGTAGAGAGCGACGTCTGTGGAGTAGTTATCATGCTTGTCTGCGTTATATGCCGGTGCTTCTTATATTTTGTAGTATTTAGTCTGTCACTTGTTAGCAGCAGAGTAGATGTCTAGAGGAAGAGCTATCGATGTGCAGCATGGTCTCACGCGTACTCGGAGTCTACATTTATTTATTGATTTATTCTAAGCCTTCCATGTAGGCGCTAGAGATTTCAGATCTGAGCACGAAGCGTGATTGTTCTAACCATACAACGGCTGCGTGGCTCTTTTTGGAGTATTTTGTATTATTATTCCATATTTTGTCCAGCGCCTATAAATTAGCAAATCGCGTTCTTTGTGTACCCCTATGGAAGCCCCTGACAAAAGTCACTGTATTGAGCGTACAGATTCGCGCGAGGACTCGTGCGGTTGAGGAGGCCGGCGAGAAAAGTCGCCGGAAATCTTTGGATCAGGTATGCACGACGAGAGATGTGCGACACCGCGCGCAAGAGTGGACATACGCAGAGCAGGGAGACCGTCGTGCAGCTGCCAGCCCTAGTCCATATTCGCATCTCCTATGGAAAGAACGCACATGCGTAAAACTTATATAGGCCTTATAGATCTTCTGCACATCTGGAGACCAGTAACAGTGATAGATGCTTCTCATGCTATGGCGACATGAAAGTCATAGTACTTTATACAGATTAGTATGCTTTGAGGCGGCAATTAATTACCTGTACAAACAGACACTAATATGAAGAACTGCTCTATGATAGGCGCGGAGTAGAATCCAACGCTGAAATTATCGGTGGTAAACACAATGAAGAATCATATTGGATTTATATCAGCGATCGACCTAGTTGAGTCTGGGCTGTTCTGCCTATTTTTTCAACGCAGACGCTTAGTCCATTGTGGGAACTTTGTGGTGAGACCCCAGCTCGGACGATACAGACATACGCGCCTGTGCAATCTGGGAGGACACATCTGAAGTTCAACATTGATACATAGCACGGGATAAAATCCAAATTTTTTTTTTTTTTTGGAAATCGACTCTCGCGACCGATTTACTTCCGGCAGTAAAAAACGCCGGAGATAGAAAGCAACAACTTCGAGTATCACTGTTATAGTATTACATTTGATATATGTGGAATGCACACGGGCCACAGTGGACATGTTGAGCGTACATTTAGAGCTTGGTCTAAACGACCAATCAGCTCCTTTGTTTCATCTGCGTCACGCTAATACACTAATCTGATTGGCCGGTTTGTTGTGGAGTTGGTGGGGGGCGTGGAGACCAGACCCACTCTTCGCAATTGGCTCAAGTGTGGGCTCTGGGTCCCAAGTTTAGAAATGCACCATACAAATAAATGTGACCTACTAGTACCTTTAATTTTTCTATCATGAGCATTTTATCGTTTAAACTGCACACAATAAATGTTGTCAAATGTTTCAATCTTGGCTTTCTAAAGTATAAAGGATTTTTTGCATTGGCATGCGTATTTTGGTAGACTTAGACTCTTTTAGATTTTTCCTCTGTAAATGTTCAAAACTTGAAATCTAAATACAGTCTCTCATAAAAGTGAATTTTAAAGAAACAATATTTAAACAGTGCTCCTTACCTGCAGTGAACAACGATGGGCCCCGCAGACGGAGGGTTGGATATCTTGACTCTGCGGATAAAGGAAAGTAGTCCCGTGGCGTGGTACGGGACGCCGTGATCGGGCCAGCCGGTGAAGTGGAACTGCTTCACTTCACGCACCTCATTGAACCCGCGCTACAAAAACACAAACATTTTATCAAACAACACTGGCAAAAACTCACAGATTTTGGATTTCATCTGATTTCTCACCCGCTCCAGAGTAAACGTACGGACGACATATTCAGCGAGAGGCTCCACTTC
Organism: Mugilogobius chulae; assembly: GCA_038363315.1. Taxonomy (NCBI): domain Eukaryota; kingdom Metazoa; phylum Chordata; class Actinopteri; order Gobiiformes; family Gobiidae; genus Mugilogobius; species Mugilogobius chulae. The sequence continues at coordinate 20,983,905 of CM076405.1, read as the reverse complement.
CACAAACGTCACTTTGAAATCTCCGTAAACCTCGGCGTCATCCGGCCAGTACTTGTAGCACTTAACCTGCGTAAAAAAACAAACAAAAACAAGCATACATAAGCATACAGACAAGCAAAAAGAAAAGTCTAGTTCAGCTCCAAAACAAACTCCTACCCTGCCGACCTCCACCAGATTGGTTACCATGACGATGCAGGCCGACTGTTCCTGCCACACCATCCTCCAGAAGTCATAAACTGTCTCATGAACTGGACCTTGTATGAAAAATGCATTAGTTAGCAGAGTTATTGTTTGAATATATTAATACAAAAGCGAGTGTTTATTCTCTTACCCTGAGTGGCAATATAGTGGCTCGGTCTCTGATAACCCTGGAAACACAACCAAATGAATCATGAGTTGGAAATAGGCTAATGCATAGGCAATAAATGCAGTAAAATGACATACACCATGGCTATTCGGCTTAATTTTGGGAAAGGTTTTTCCAAGAGGCCTCTGTCCAAAATACCCACAGCCCTAAATCTGTTTAAGTAATGATAAAAACTACTAATCTGTTAGATTTTTGTTGCTCTAAAAGTTCCAAAACAGTGCTGAACCACATTCAAACAAGGACTAGATAAGAATTGACCAAATTTGAACCTGGATCTCAGTATTAAACCAGGTCTAAACCAGGACCAAACAAGGTCTAACGAATATTAGGGATTTTCTTCATGTCCTCTTAGGGTATTAAAAACTTGCATTTTAAAATCTTGAGATTTAAACTAGTTCTGAACCAGGACCAAACTAAGTCTAAGGTATAGTAACGCAGAGTTAAACTTCTAAAATTGGAAAATGAGTTGAGAGCCGGATCAATTTGTACAATCATGAGGGGCTTATATAAAAAATGTTTGAAAAACTGTAAATAAAAGCTTTATGTAGCTATTCAGCCTGTTGTTCTCTATTCTGTTATGATAACTTTTCATGTAGCCTAGTCAGTGTTTCCAGACGTAATAATTGTCACATTTGTACAATATAATTTCAACACAATCAATAAGTCTAAGTAATTATAACACTGGAACATTTGGAAGTATCAGATGTTTTCTTCACCTTGACTAACTCGAGTTCACCTAAATCCAATGTATGAGGGAAAACTTAAAAAACACATTAGCAATATTGGAGACAAAGGAAAGAATGTCGGAGAGAATTCACTCAATGTTATTTAAAATCATTATCATTGAGATCTATTGATATTCTTTTTAATCTCACTGATGTGGAGTGTGAGGAGGAGAATGCTCACTGTGTGCATTGCACTCCACATGAGTATTATTTCACCCCCGGAGTGGAACATAATAACTTTTTATTTCAGAAACAATTTAGCGTTATCTAAAGTGATGTTTAGCTCAACAAATTGCCCTGACCTGAAATAGAAAACAATTTGGCAAAATACAGTATTTTGAGGCTCTGGTACAATAATTCCACATTTGCTATCTGGCAACATTGTATGAAGCTTAATAAATCATCAGTGTGTTGCGTTAGCCTAGCGCCTGTTCTGTAGTATTACCGTAGCCTGATTTTTTTTCCAACCCAGTTATGCCAGACACCATCACTTTGCATTGGTGGCTATGCTAGCAAAAGTTTATAGTTTAAGATATTTACCTAAGGGATTTGGTTAAGGTTAGGGTTAGGATTAGGGTTAGGTTAAGTTAATTTGGTTAAGTTTAGGGATTTGGGAAAGGTATGCTAACCAGGAAGCGGCATAACTGTGTTGGGAAAAATAAAGACGCATTACCGTAACTTGTAAAGTAGCTTAATAACCATCAGTTTTTAATGTTAGCATAGCGCCTGTTGTTCACTATTCTATTATTAATACTATAAGTTGTCATGTAGCTTAATAACCATTATTCTTTAATGTTAGCATAGCGCCTGTTCTCTTTTTGATTACCATAACTTGTCTTCTAGCTGAATAACTTTCAGTGTTTTATGTTAGCATAGTGCTTGCTGTTCTTTATTCTATTACTACTATTGTCCTGCAGCTGAATAACCTTCAGTGTGTTACGTTAGCATAGCGCCTGTTGTTCAATTCGATTATTACCATAACTTGTCTCGTAGCTTAATGACCGTCAGTGTTTATGTTAGCATAGCTTAGTCAGTCTGTTGTTCACTATTCTATTACTACTACAACCGTCGGTGTTTTATGTTAGCATAGCAAACACTTAGTAAACCTGTTGTTCTTTTTTCTAATATTATTATAACTTGTCATGTAGCTGAATAACCGTCAGTGTTTTATGTTAGCATAGCGCACACGTGGTCAGCCTGTTGTTTTTTATTCTATGACTACTATAACTTCTTGGTGCCAGATTTTGTGAAATAAATCCGCCCCCAAAATGCAATTTATAGTCCAGTACAACTTATATAGCCAATGTTTTCTTTCCTCATTATACACTTTTTAGCTTGTGCAACTTGCTAAACTGCTTTTTCTTGCTAGATTTGTCACACCAAAAATCTGATATTGTGATCTAACTATTTATATGTAGCGTATCATAAAGTAAATCACTATTTTATGTCATGCAGCAGAGGCGTCAGCAGTGACAGAACGGATAGATAAATTGACAGGTGTATAAGAGGCATATATAACTGCCGCGGTGCGTTCAAAGGCGTGGGAGAAACCAGTGGTACTTACATCCCTGTACAGCCAAATCTACAGGCCAAGGCACAGGCAGAAAAGAAAGAAAGAAAGAGTGGAAAGAAAGTACAACATGTCAGTGAGAGGCAATCAGAAAAGAGGAAAAAACGTACTGATAAAATGGAAGTTTAAGCAGCACGTGCAAAAATAAAATGAGCTGAAATTACATTAAGCAATCAGACACTTCTTGATGCTATGAAAGTGAGAGATTCAATTCCATTTTGATTGTTTGGGCTAATTTGCTGACGATTAAAAGTTGGGATTCGATTGGAAAAGATTGTTCAAAGGCATATCTTATTTGAATTATAATGCAAAATAAAAGTAGTATAAGGGAGACTATTTGAAGGTAAACATCAAGAAGCGCCTGGAATAAATGATGTTCTGAAGCAAGCAACACATACAGTGATGACAGATAAAACGTTAAAAGCAAGGAAATAAGCAGAAACGATGAAACAAATAGCACAAAGTGAAGAACATGCGGATGGTTTGTGTGAAAATGTGAAGATGAACAAATGTGATGTGATGATTAGTGATCTCTTTTAGCATATTTTAAGTAGTTTTAGTGTGTACATTAGTGTAGTAGTATTCCAGACCGGTCTTGGTGCTAAAACAAACCAGTCTCGGTCTTGTCGTTGCTTAGACACGGTCTTATCTTGGACTCAGGGTCTGACTACAAGACCACATTTCATTATCACTATGTTCTGCTAAATTTGCAACAGGAGTTCATGGCCCCAGTGCAGTGACCTGTCCCAAACACAGGCACTGCACAGTAAGATTACATAAACACTGATAGTGTTCTTATTTTGGTCTCGATGTCTCAGTCTTGGTCTTGTCTTGGTCTTTGGACTCTGTGGCTTTAGAAAGGTCTTAGTCTCAGTTAGCATGGTCTTGGCTACTACACTTTTGTACGGTATTGGAACATGAAAGCAATTAGTTAGAAATCCATATACCTGTCTTAGTATTGTTAATGCTATTATTGCTACAAACAGTTATGCTAAAGCTGCTCTCAACACTGCACTGTCTCAGTCAGAGCTAGTGTCAGATTAGGTTTAAATTTCAATTGCAACATGAGCTAAGATTACTGACACTAAAACTCAAGCCATAATGTTTAGTCTCCTTTTAGCAACTATAATTCCCTGGTTTCTTCGGATTGTGAATTAGTCCAAGCACAACTTGGATGTCTCTTCATTTTATCTGCACAATTCCGTACGTACCGAGCTGATCATTGCTGGATCAAATAATTTCTTTGTGAGACGCGGGGGCGTTATGTTACACAAGACAACATTTTCAACATTTACATTTGTCAGTTGTGCTTGTGTGTGCAGGAGGAGTGAGAGAAGATTCTGCCCAATCAGAACGTTTTTTCTGTATCAAGTCTTTGAGCACATATTGGAGCTTAAATACTGCTAAAGAGAACAACTGGAATCAACTAACTTTAGAACATTTAGTAGAGACATTTTGGACATTCTGTGATAAGTTTGTCCCCACTTACAGTTAACACAAGAAAAAAGTAGAAGGAATCTGATAAAGGGATGGATAAACCAAAGAGAGGACACCCAATCCCCCTCAGCAAGTCGCACCATGGGTCCTCTTTTAGGTGTACAAATGTAAACCACCCCAGTTTCCCAAATAGTAAGCAAAAGGGGCATGAAGAGAGCTTATTGCTTTTCTGTGTCAAGGTTCTACCAGGGAATTTGCTGGACCCAAGGGTAGTGTCAGTGAATATTAAAAAGGTCCAAGGGCCACATCAGGAATAACCTCAACAACAATTAATCTGATGTGAGACAGACTTATAGGCAGCAAAAAGTTGTGGTGGACATCGTTGGTTTCAGTTGTATTCAAGAATAATCTAAAATGCCAATGGATGACATATGGGTAAATACAAGAAAAAATAAAACAAAAACAACATGTAAACAGCAAACCAACAGCACATAAACGCTGATGTATGAAGTGCTGGAGATGAACTTGATGCATTCCATGGTGTCTGACTGGTGAGATGAACAGATGGATGACTAGGTGACGCAATAAAGGTATAGAGGCCGGACATACGAGCGAGGGAGTGTGGTTTCTCTGGTTTCGTTGGGAGCCAATAGTAGCATTCGATGCGTTTCCACTTACATCGATGTAGTTGGCGTTGATGTAGTCGGAGGAAGGGTCATCTTCAATGGGCTGGAGGATAACCCTAGAGTGGTCATCTGTGAAGAAGGCAAGAGCAGTGTGGGCTTAACAGGCAAAGAATACAGGCTCACACTGTCTAAGAAAAAAAAAAAATTATTAAATCTTCTACATCAGGAGTGTCAAAATCAATTGGCGCTGGGGTCAAATTGATTGAAGTCAGAGTTGGTCGAGGGCCACATTTTAAAATATAGTATACAATATAAATATGGCAATTGGGTTGTATAAAGCTAGGATAACGCATTTACAGTATGTCCAGATTTACATTATGTTGTATTGTACAGGCATTCCAGGAACATTTTGAACAAATTGTATGCAATTTGCGGCATTCCAGTGCATTTTAGGTTTTATAACCGCATCTCAGCAATATAAGCCTTATTATTTATATAGTATTATTATCAGTTCTGGCCTTTGAGGCTTCTCTTGTCAGCGCTCAGCTGCAGTGAATTCTGGGACCTGTAGTTCAATAATAATCAGAAATCCTTTCGGGGACCATATGACACCATCTTGGGTGCCACATTTGAGCCTCGTTTGATACCCTTGATTTACAAGAAAGTATTGACATAAAATAAAATACTGTAATTTTGTTTTGGCCGCAGCACAAATGTGTAAAATGTGTTTAAAAAAGCAGCTCTAGGGGTCAAAGTAGACAAATGTATCCAGTGTTTTTTCTTTCAAAACCAGGAAGTGCAACTTTAGCAATAGTAACAAACAATTCAGCTTATTACAATAAGACTAGGTGATTAGTAATACGTTTGACTGCTGCAATCTGTAAAAAATAAACTGCTTCTGTTTTTCACAATTTTAGAACAGACATTATAAGTAAGGCATACTCCTTTAGTCGATTAATCAGTTAGTGGTGTTTTTGACGACCAAAATGTTATTTAGATAATTACTTGGTTTAGAATAGATTTTTAAAATACGGACGTAAAGATCAGAACGTAAGGAGTACATATGCAACATATTTGCTAACTTTTTATACAGTTTACTATAGTAGTAAGATAATTCATATCATTTAGGCCCATATAGTCAAATTATGTATACACTGAATAGTTTTAGTCGACTTATCAGTCACAGAGCTTGTCTTTAGCTGACCAAAATACATTTTTTCTTCTTAGTTTTAAGGAAAAGCACCTTTAAGTGAAAAATACATTTTTAAAACATTCTCTATTCTGTACACCCATACAGCTAGTATAAATAGTGTGTCTAAAGATGTTGAGGTGACACTTACAGGCTATGATATTGCCGTAGCGGTTCTTGGTGCGGTTCTGCTCCTTCTTGGCCACATCCCAGGTGGCGGACTGGCCCTCAAAGAAACTCTGCATCACCAACAGTAGAGAGAAATGACAAAATTATGATTACAAAGCAAAATCTGAGACGATAAATGCTGAGAGCGAGAGCCGTAACACTGTAATAGTTAATAAGATGGAACAAGGAACATTTTATGAAGGGCAATCTGAAGCTTCAGTTTGTCTCCAGGCCACTGGTTTCGTCAGCATATATTAGCACAAGATGTTTTTGCTTGACTAAGAACAAAGTGTGTGTATTTACTCTACGCAGGCACACATCTCTCTTTAGGGATGGTTAAGACTTTTTAAGCCATTTTAAGACCACAAAACATACAAAGTAACATTTAATTGCTAGTTATGACCTTTAGTCTTTCAAAATGGTGCTTCATTTGAAAAGGAATTTTGACAAAAAAGAATGCAATTTATACAGCAACCATGCATTCAATCTGTTCCCATCTCATATTCCTCCCTGAAGTCGGTCTTTGCTCACGGCCTCAGTACTGTTCCTACCTCGTACTCCTCCTTGACGCCGGTCCTTTGCTCACGGCCCTCAGTACTGTTCCTATACCCTCGTACTCCTCATTGAGCCGGTCTTTGCTCACGGCCTCAGTACTGTTCTACCTCGTACTCCTCCTTGAAGCTGGTCTTTGCTCACAGCCTCAGTACTGTTCCTATACCTCGTACTCCTCCTTGAAGCTGGTCTTTGCTCACGGCCTCAGTACTGTTCCTATACCTCGTACTCCTCATTGAAGCCGGTCTTTGCTCACGGCCTCAGTACTGTTCCTACTCGTACTCCTCCTTGAAGCTGATCTTTGCCACGGCTCAGTATGTTCCTACCTCGTACTCCTCTTGAAGCTGGTCTTTGCTCATGGCCCTTTACTGTTCCTACCGTACTCCTCCTTGAAGCTGATCTTTGCTCACGCCTCAGTACTGTTCCTACCTCGTACTCCTCTTGACGCCGGTCTTTGCTCACGGCCTCAGTACTGTTCCTATACCTCGTACTCCTCATTGAAGCCGGTCTTTGCTCACGGCCTCAGTACTGTTCCTACCTCGTACTCCTCCTTGAAGCTGGTCTTTGCTCACAGCCTCAGTACTGTTCCTATACCTCGTACTCCTCCTTGAAGCTGGTCTTTGCTCACGCCTCAGTACTGTTCCTATACCTTATCCTATTGAAGCGGTCTTTGCTCACGGCCTCAGTACTGTTCCTACCTCGTACTCCTCCTTGAAGCTGATCTTTGCTCACGGCCTCAGTACTGTTCCTACCTCGTACTCCTCCTTGAAGCTGGTCTTTGCTCATGGCCTCATTACTGTTCCTACCTCGTACTCCTCCTTGAAGCTGGTCTTTGCTCATGGCCTCAGTACTGTTCCTACTCGTACTCCTCCTTGAAGCCGGTCTTTGCTCATGGTCTCAGTACTGTTCCTACCTCGTACTCCTCCTTGAACCGGTCTTTGCTCACAGCCTCAGTACTGTTCCTACCTCGTACTCCTCCTTGAAGCCGGTCTTTGCTCATGGTCTCAGTACTGTTCCTACCTCGTACTCCTCCTTGAACCCGGTCTTTGCTCACAGCCTCAGTACTGTTCCTACCTCGTACTCCTCCTTGAAGCCGGTAGCTGTCGGACGTCTTCATGAGGTTGATGTGCTGCAGCAGGTCGGCCACCCTGATGGCGGGGTGCAGTTGACCCGTCTGGTAGGGAGACTCGGTGCCCTCACAGTGGTACCGCGGGACGTCCAGGAGCCTGCTGTTCTCCGCCGCTGAGCCCGTGTGGTTCTCGTCTGAAAGCACAGCAGAAGAATATAGTTTCAGTCAGTCATGTATTCATAAGCAGTCTCTTCTTGTAATGGTAAGGGTTATGCAACAGGAAGTAGGGCTCCACAGTTAACTGAAAAGAGCAAATTCTAAAGACTGCAATTAAGAAAAATTTTATTCTCAAATGACAAATTCTACTGGGTTATAGGTTATATTTCAGGCTTTTTATTAATAATTATCTTAATCAGATTTTAAAGGTGCACTGTGTAACTTTTTGACCAAAAATAAACTTGAATAAAAATATGTTTTTGTCATTTAGATTTCTTTATTGCGCTAAAACAATCATAACAATCTGTATTTTTACTTTGAGCAAGCTTGCTTGACCCAGAATGAACTGTTTTTTGGCCTGTAGCAAGGCCTCCTCTTTTATTTTTGTATGGAAAAGATGTTCCTTTAGATATAGTTTTTCACATTATGGCATAGAACATATTTAGAGTTGTGTAGTTGACTTCATCTTCAGAAAGTTACACCAGTGTGCCTGTCAAGCATAAATTGTACTGACACCACAGATAAACAGAATTAAAATATAAATTTTAAAAAAACAAAACAAAAACAGTTACTTCAAAATTCTTCAATTAAAACTAGACTTATTTCAGTCTTTTTAGCAACTCTGCAGTTTGAAATAGAGCAGAATTAGATTTTAAAAACATAAATCACAAATCTCAACAACGATTGAACAATTGCAGTTAAATATTTTTCTCAAACTGTGTTGTTGGAATAACTTTGTCATAAAAAGCTGTTGAATTGCAGATATTTTTCGTTCTTAACTTTTACTCACCAGTTATTGGGACTACAAAGCAGCAGAAAGAGATGAGAGCAAAAGTTAGATTATAAGGAAGATATATTAGTACTGAACTGAGCAATAGATGATAAATGTACAACACAAAATGACAAAATGCTGAATGAGTGAGATGAGAGGTTCAGTTGAGATGATCTGACTTTTGATAAATCCAAACAGGACATTGCAAAAGACAAATCTTATTTTATTCAAGTAAAGAAATATTTTAAATCCAGTCTAAAATACTTAGATTATTCTTATTCCACAGAAATATCACTCGAATGTACATGCTGTGTTTATATAGTGCTTTATATTGTTAATGTAGGTGGCAGACTGATCAAAAACACATCATAATCTTATGGTTGCTGAAATATAAAGAATTTTAATACTAACTACTGTATATTGCTAATATTAAAACATATATCTGAAATATTTTCAGGGATTGTTCTATAGACTTAAATTTGACAAACATCGAGAGGCACATTTCAGAACATTATTTATTATTTAAACATTGGTTTTCGAATGGTTGACTGAAACCTACAGGCAAGTTGACGAGAAGTGAATCAGATAAAATACACAATGTTTGAATATTCATAATTATTCCAAGAAAGCCTTAATTATCAGAGGTCAAAAAGGCTTCCTGCTAAAAAACCTCATTTCCCTGCAGCAGTATTAGTGAAGTGACAGTGATCCTTCCATCTAAACATCGCCTGTGCCTGCTCTGCGGACATGTTAGCTCATTACAGACTGTTAGCCTCGTCAGGACAATTAACAGCAAACTTGACCCGACACTGAAATCTGACTTCGCCTGCTTCCCGGAACTCCCCGCGAGCCCTGTGACGTGATTGGCTGAGACAGACTTTAGCTGCAGCCATCGCTACGCATTAGAAAACACAGCTTAGTTAATTAGCACAGTTTGGTGGCACCGCGAGAGCCTTTAGGGTACGTCGGAGCTTTTGCATCTCTGCCGCACTGTCAACACAAGCTAAAGATAAACACATCGAAAAGTTGGGAGAATATCTGACTTGGCAGTGCTTCGCGTTGCGGAGAGCGGCGCCACCGAACCGGAGCGACAAAAAAGCCCAAAGGAATACGATGGAAGATACTGGCGCAGACTTCAAGTGGAAATAAACTGCACTTCTGCCAAGGTCTCTAGGCTGTAAGATGTGCCCGTCATTTGGAAGTCGTTTTTGTAATTTGCAAAGCCCAACTGACAAATTATCAGTTTCCTCTTAAGTGCTACGTGTGTGGTTTTTTTGGAGAGGCGATGGCGTGGCTTGAAACGACGACAAGCTGTGGAATAATGAGGCCTCAGAGGGAGTGCGATGGTAATTACTGTGAATATCAATGGTGATGGACTGGGAACACGAACATGAAACAGAGGAGTTAGGTGACAGAGACTATGTTAATTACTCGGCTAACATCATTTGGAAGGCAACTTTAGAGACCGACGTCTTGCAGAAAATCTACAATTTCAAAATTAGTTCTTTCGTCGATTGTAATTTGGGTCAATGTTTGCTAGTTTTGCAAGTTACATTTGTGTCAGTAAAATTTAAATGATCAGATAAACTTTCATTATGAATAATTCTCATCTTGAAACCTGTGATATTGATCTTAATAACTTGTTTTGACCATATAGTATAAAGTTGGGGTTAGATATGAATTAATAAGTATTTGATAATTCCTGCACTTTGTTAAAAAATGAAACCACTGAGTACTGTCTGAATTGAATTATAAAGAATTTTAGGAGCTGAATGCAGCTCTCTCATTGTCTTTGGACGGTCTTCTCCAGTTTCACTTTGTAGTTTGTAAAAGTGTTTTTAAGCCGTAATTGCAACCAAAATAATGCATGTCGATATTAACCATTGTGTCAGGAGGAAGTTGTCAGATTTAAAATCTAAATTGTGTTTGCAGTGTGAAAATCAGCTACCTCCCCTTTAATAGTCCATCAAATAGTCTGCTTTTTCCAGACCTCAAGGCCTGTCATATTTACTATATATAGACTTTTCACTACATACAAGTTAGACTTTGTTTTTTGTCATGGTCAAATGTTGCTAAGTGTAAATATTTGTATATTAGATACATTTTTGTAGTAGTATTATTGCTGCAATAAGATTAAAGCTTCAAGCGAAGTTTTTGTTCTAAATTATTGCAAAAAATAATCACGAGACAAGCTAAAGCAGAACTAAGTGATATTTTGACACTGTTGAATGTTTTTGTAAGTCTCTGTGATAAAGGTTACATATGTATTTTGGGGCATTTGAAGCCTGTGTTGGGTCTTTCCACTGTCTCCGCAGAAACTACAGCATCTGCAACCTTCCTCCCTGACACAATCCTGACCCCAATTTCTGTCCTGAGAAACCCTGGCTCTTCTATTTTTTGTTTGCCATGTAAAAAATGTGTTTATGATGCCATATTTAAATTTTAAAGTTAAGCAAAAATGTCAAAATAAGTAAATAATGTTAATCTAAATAATGATTGAGTTTATTAAATTAATTACACAAGAGAGCTGTGGGGGAGCTCTACAACTGAAGTTGTTAAGTTCTGTTTTAAAATGGCCTGATTCTAGGATTTAGGATTTTAATCTTAATTTCAGAAAATGAAACAAAGATAGGCGGGCAATTCATCGAAAAAAATAAATACATCTAATTTGAAGGCAATTTCTTACCAGTAGACGTACTTTGAAACCAGTGAAAGATTCCACATTACATAAGCAATTTTAGCTGATGTAGTTAAACGACTCAAAATTCCAAAGTTCATTTTAGCAAGGTAGAGAAAGTTTTTGCAGTGTACTTGATATTTTTCTACACATAATATATTTAATAGTTTATTGCGACAGGCCTAGTAAAGACAGTGTAAAATCAAAAAGTTGTATTTTTAACTGTTCTGGATCTATAATGTTGTGGCTCATCGTGTTTTTCCAACTGGATATCTGACAGAATGAATTTGACGTAATTAAACTCTAATGGCTGATTTACTGGTGACCTCCTGAGGGGAGACCACACCACTGGTCAGACGGAGGTGAGGACCACAGCTCCGACTCAGTGGGACGTAATAATGATGACTTTGACTGCGTTGGACCGTTTAAACTGCAATAGTCACCACCAATTAAGGACAACTCAGGCCGTGTGACTATGAGACAATGAGACAGTGGGACAGGCCTACGAGCACGGGGGGAGGGTGGAGAGATGGAGGGGTGGACTCTATGGGACACTGTGATTGTGCCTAAACGTCTCACCTAACACCGCTGTAGGAACCAGAGGGTCGTTGGGCACTGTTGAAGGAAACATGGTGAGGAAGTGTGCTTGAAAATTATATTCATGTTTAGATTTATTATTCTAATCTGTGAATATATAGATTTAATAAATGGTTTGATAAAATACACCATTTTGTAGATAACACATTAAAATAAGATGATTCTGTCCTCATCAGAGTTTTGGTTAGTCTGGTTAGTTTCTGCCCTTTATCCATTTGAAAGGAGAAGCTAACTATGCCATAATTGTTTACAGCAGAGCTATTCAACTTGTCCCATTTTTATATTCCAATACATCGTGTTGTTAATTTTTACCTGAAGTGAAAATATTGCGACACTGGCAGGCCAATAAAAGGCTCAAAAAATTTCATATCGACCCATCCCAATTTCTGATGTTTGGAAGATGTAATGAACAGCTGGAAGGTCTGTTCGGGCCCCAGGGTCTTTTGTTGAATAGCCTTGCTTACTAGTTTTTATTAGATTTTGTATTTTTAAACCTGGATGAGTGACAAAACATTCTTAAATAAAAAATACATATATACATGTGTGCTTGGTTGTTAATTTTCAAGTTTACTAAGTAGCAATAAACAGGTATACTTAATTTTACCATTGCTAATTATGTGTATTAAACGTGTTACACCTGGCTCACACTGCCTCCAGTCCAGATCCAGATCCAGGCCAGATCCATCTGGGTGCTACTCATAGTCAAACCAGAGTATGAATGCGTATGTATGAACACCACCGTCATCGTGAGACTTGAAGCTTTACGCTATCACTGACCACGTTTGATTTTTTGCCGCACAATGGATAAGCACAGGGCTGTTATTTACATCCTCTGTGTTACATAGTCGTATTTCTATATAATTGACATATTTGTATTGCTAGTAGTGTAATGGTTTTATTTTTAAAACCACCAGATGCAGCCCAGTCTCAGAAGAAAACCTAGATATACAACGAAATGTCAAAAACGTACAATAAGCAAGTTTTCACGCATTTCTTTCGTCAATATGCAACAAAAAGCCAAAATGTAAAATAACCAGAAACCTTGGTTGAAGACATGCGGCGCGATTTTCTTTGGGTTTATTGGTAAATCTTCGCCTACCTCGAGCCCCAGTCCTAAACCTACCCATTTTAGCACGTGTAGCCTAAACTTACCCGTTTTACCCAAAGAAAATGTCGTCTGGTATGTCATACAGTATGAGGCATGAAAACGTGCTTATCGTACATTTTTGACATTTCGTTGTAAGTCTACGTTTTCTTCAGAGATTGTGTTGCCAGATGCCTTCCCCGCTCGCTTGGTTTCCTGTTGGCCGTGTCATGTCTTGTTTTCACAACTTTAACAAGAAGGACTCCGGCTCTGCCATGTGAGAACCTCTCATTACTCTTCAGGAAACGGAAAGCCTCTGAACTGAAGTACAGACTGGCTGCAGTGTGAGCTCGGTGTTACAAAAGAGAATTATGTCGAAAGACGAAGCTGTAATATTTCATATAGCAGTATAATAGTTTGATGTACTGTAGTGATTGTATATCTGAATGTTTAATCACAATTATAATTCATCTAACTATATGAGTAACTGAAACTTAGCATTGAACGCTCTTGAACCTACATCTGTTGTTGTAGTTGTGACTGTCCATAAAGGTCACAGCCATGGGGTCGTCTCCGTGGAGCGTGCTCTGGTCGGCATAGCTACGGTCCATCGCGTTCACCATGTGAGTCATTTCCTGTCTCGTCGTCCCGATGGCGTCTTTGCGTTTTTTCGCCAGTTTCCTGTTCGGAGCAGAGAAAAACAAGTCACACATTTACATCTCTCAGAATCTGCCCAGCCCACCAACAAATGCCTTACGATGTAGTTTAAGTAAGGCCCCAGGACTGCAAGCCGTTATAGAAACTTTCAAGCCAGGAAAAAAATACCAAGCAAGGAGAGTAGAGGAGAAGCTTTGTAATGGCAGCATAAACCAGACTTAGAAAGGACCACTATTAGGAGAGAGTCATTGTGTTACCCAGGGAAAGGTACTGAAACACACGAGAAGCAATGGGGAGAGCATATCTACAGTAAGCATGAGTTTAAAGTCAAACTGAGCCACCACCAAGTTTATTCTGGCAATCACATGCTTCCGAGTCCAGCTGAAATTGTAGTTTGAATGGGCCTGCAATTAGGCAAACCGTAAAGGCTGCAATTTATTTATTTTTTTTACATGTTCTGAAATGCAAATGATTGTTTGTCAGTTGGGATGACTATTTTTGTCATTTCCCTGTTTAAAAAGTCAACTACTATTCCAACATAATTGCAAATCTAATTGCAATAGGGCTGCAACAAATTGATTGATCATAACTAATGGATTATTAAAGTGATGTCAACTAATTGAGTTATCCAGCCTACTCTGTTTAGTAAAAGTTGGGGTAACTTTTTAGTTGTAAGTAAACTTGTGTTTTCTACTAAAAAGTCTACGATAAATGCAATATTATGTGTAAAAATGAGACCACATAGTGTAATCAAGTGCTAAATACAGCTCTCTGATTGACTGAGCTTGGGGTATTCCTCTCTCTTATCTCTCTTTAATGAAGATAAATCCTCGACACATGATAAATATCAACATGTATTCAATTGTTTGAATTATGATCAATCAACATCTTTTATAATAAACAGCAAAGTAAACTGAAGAGGACAACCCAAGCATAGCCAATCAAAGCACTGCGTTTGGCTCCTTATTAGAACTAAACTTGTGTATATTTCAATTCAGACAGGACTCATTGGTCTAATTTTTTTTTCATTAAGTGCTGCATTTATCATAGACTCTTTAGAGGAAAACACAACGTTTACAACTAAAAAAAGTTAGTTACCCCGCTTTAAGATAACTACATGTTAACTTGCTTGTCTTGTGGGGAGATTCTAAATAAATATAACTATTAAATGAACTAAAGGTAATAAGTTAATAATTTGGTAATTGCAGCTAAACCGAAGTCCACTGATGTCAAAAAAGTTTTATAACTGAAGAATTTACCCAGGGATACAATAAAAAATGTGGACATCTGGTAATATTTAGAAAAACCTCTTAATAAAGTTAGGCTAGCTAACTTTTTTAGTGTTCCGCTAAAAGTCTATGATAATGCACTTTGTGAAAAAATGAGACCACTGAGTCCCGTCTGAATACAATAATAAAGAATTAAAGTTCTCATCAGGAGCCAAATGCAGCTCTCTAATTGGCTGAGCTTGAGGGATCTCTCAGTTCAATTTGTAGTTTGAAAAGTGTTTTTTAAGCCATAATTGCAACAAAAACATGATACGTGTCAAAAGATTTAGCAGAGGAGTTGTCAGATTAAAACTTAACAATGTTTGCAGTGTGAAATCAGATACCGAGTCTTTAACTTCACTTTTGCATTCTTGACAACTAATCTATAAAATAGAAGAATAATCACTCAACTAATCAATTGTTAAATGATCTAAATTGAAATCACAATAAGATATTTCAAAATCGTGCAGCCCTAAAATATTAGAACATATTTCATATTTCAAATGTTTTATTGTTGTGACGTTTGTCTTAGGCCAAACAAGCTACAAACGAAATCTCAAATAAAACCCAGCCTTGTCTTTCAACATACACAGAATCAAAGTATTTTTAGCTTCTTGATTTGTCACGCTGAGTTGTTTTTCAAGCCTCAGACAGGTGCCCGGTGGAGAGACAAAATCACACCCTTTCGAAACGCCTGCATCAAAGTATGGCCGCTTAAACGTTGTCTCATAACGCGTACGATCCATCAAATCCTAGAGCCATCACTGCAAAGGGATTAATACGTCAGGCATGACAGAGCGGAGCGTGCAGGAGCGTCTGACCCGGAGCCGCAGATGCACATCAGTTTGGACAACAGCACACCGAAAACACAAAGAACAGTACTGTGCTAAAGTCTGAAATGTGCATGTTTTCTTTACCATGTTCTAATAGTGTTCTCTCGTGATTAGTTTGCTTAAAATTGATTCAGGCATGTTGTTGTCCTGTAGCTGATTCTCAAGTGCTCAGAAATTCCAGTTTTCAACCTCCCACCTATCCTCTGCCCACTTGTTCTGTTCCATTGCAATTACTCAAACACATCAGATTGGGTTTCGTTTAGACCCTTTCCCAGCACGTTCTGCAGTTTTGAACAGGAAGTCAGTAGATCGTTTGTGTTTATAGATGTTTAAGTCAATTTGTGTTTTTTTTACAATGAGCAAACTATAAATACTGATCTACATAGGTCATAGTTAATAGGTTGTTTTCTCACTGTAGCTAGGCTAGTTATGGTCTGAAAACACCTGTAGATAGTTTGTTCATTCCTAATAGAGATATTAACTGAAACGCCCTAATATAAGTACATATTTAACTGACCTAATCTTAAGTTAGAGTCAGATAAGCATTTGCAGCATAGTCTCATAAGCACAGTCTTTTTCTGCTGACGTAGTTACCTCATTTGTGAAGCTCTGAACTCGCTGCAGTGATTATCTGATTGAATCTGTATTCTGCTTTGTATTTTTTAAATAATTATTCATTTTAGTGCATCTTAGCAAATTCCCCATAAGGAATGAATGGAACGAGATGGAACTATCCACAGGTAGGCCTATTACACAAACCGGAGCTAGCATAGCCACAGCGTGAAACAATGGGCGTCACAATGTTTTTGAAAGTGGGGGGGACACTTTTTTAAGCGGGGGGTCTGGGGTCCTCCCCCAGAAGATTTTGAAAAAGCAGCCATTATTTCCTGCATTCTAGCGCATTTTAAGAGCTCTTGGGCACAGACAAGTGCAAGTATTTTTGACATAGAACATCCTCATATTTTTAAATTTCAACAGCTGAGCTGTTTGTCAGTGGTATCTCTGAGCACTGTCGTGTAGTAAGTTTCAATGTGTGGATAATAAATACTTTTTCCTAAAGAATGAGTCTCACAACACTCTATCACTTTAAAGGTGCACTGTGTAACTTTTTGGAGGTGAAAAGTTGACTACACATTTCAAAAATAGAAAATCAAAGTTATTTGGGGCTAGATGGCCTATGTTTTATACCATATTGTGGAAAAATATACAGCTAAAGGAACATCTTTCCCATAGACACATATAGGCCTAAAAAATTCCCTCCTGCAGGCCAAACAACTAATTGTGGCAATACTTCATTGAACAAAAGTCTACTTAAAATAAACAAAAAACAAACACATTTTTATTATTTTTTTAGTAACTATTTAACAAAACATAAATGACAAAAACTTGCATTTGTTCAAAACTATTTTTGATCAAAAAGTTACACAGTGCATCTTTAAGAAGAGATGTGATTTTGCTCTAGATATTTTGTATTTTGAGCCCAATTTATTCTATTCTTACAAATATCTTTGCCTGCTTTTTATCACTACATTATTTAACTATGTATTAAATTAACCTATTTATTTATTCATGAAATATTTGATCAGGTTGGTCAGGTGATAGCAGTTTCTCATTTACAAATGGACCTGGCCACTAATATTATTATTCTATATTACAATATTGTTATCACTGTGTTGTTTGTGAATTTTGTTCACTAACACCACTTTTCTGTTTCTAATTTTAGGCCTATTCATAAATAGAATATTTAACATTATTATGACTTTATAAATAAAACTCTGCTATACAGTATTAGTAGTAGTAGGCTACTTTTAAGTTGCCCCGCTGCTGAATCCTCGTGTTGTTCGGTCAGAGGAAGACTGTTGCTATCTCGTTTTTCACAATAAGTGTCTTTCTGCTGCCGTGAATTACACAGCTTTTATTTTGTTACAGCAGCAGGATGTGTTGCACTGCAGTTAGCGGAGACTTAACTTAGTAAACAAGGAAAGAGTTTGAAGCAGACGTAATGAGACGGTGCATTTACGCACGGACTGGAATAAGACATATGGGAGAAAATAAAGAGAGACTGAAGCTGTGATGTGGCCCAGCGCGAGCACAAACCTCCTGTTTGTGTCCGCCCCGAAAGACAACGCCTGCTGCAGGTACGAGCAACGCACGCACCTCTGTACAAAATCATACCAGGCTCTGAGGCTCACCCTCTGCAGCAGAACCTGAGAATGACCCCGCGCTAGACGGTCACGCCCACGATTCACATCGCAGTCATTCATAAAGTTTGTTGAAGTGTTTTAACCGCGTTGCTCTGGTGTACACAACTCTCCTCCTGATCGTGTCTCCTCTCTTTAAAGCCTATGCGCCCGTTTCTCCCTCTCTTGTCTACCGCACACAAACGCACACATCTGCGAGCTCCACTTTCCTCCACTCTTTGGCGGCTCTGCGCAGCCCCGGTCTGACCGCCCGGAGTCGGACGTCCATCCTGTCAGCTGCGGGTCGCCAACGCGCTCTCCGTGAAATATGTATACGCCTAACCTAAACTATGTTGAGGCTGCCGCCTGGTCTTTGTAGCGGTGCATTTCGGGCCAGCGCGGGTCTCTAGCAGCCTGTGGGATACCTGTGGCGGAGGGCAGACTCGGGGCTGTGAAAGTGGGGGGGACAAATCAGCCACTTTGCAAAAGTGGAGGGGACGCGTCCCCCTCACCTTATATGGTTCCGACGCCTATGGCGTGAAAAGAACCTACACTCAATTCTTTTTTATTTGTAATAAAATAACTTAAAATCAATTTCCCTCAGCACAGCTCTCTTGTTAATGTATCTATGCGGGTGGAAATTAGTCTGCAATGTCCTGCCTGTGTCTAATAATGCCCCAATTGTTCACCAAACTAGACTATATTCAACTGTAGTTGTTGTTGTTAGCATTGTGGCTAACTGCTGTTAGCATATAGACATGTCTCGCTAGCAGCTGAAAACAAAACTTAAAACACATCGTCCTGAACAATTGAGAAGTTTAGAATGCTTTAGGTAAAACATGTGACTGATTTAGGAAGTTTATTATGAAGTATTTCTGTTTCTTTACATTTTGAAGGAAGTAAAAATTGTGGATAGCACCTTTAACAATCTAAATCCAGATTTAGCTTTCTAAAAGGTTAACTTTTTATCTACTCCATATTCTTTCCCAGTTAGTTGTGTGCTTAGTAGTGATGCTTCTTTTTCTCCAAAACTTGGAGTGTTATAATTAGATTCTTCAATGATACTTTGTCACTTTTGATAAACAAAAATATGTCATGGAAAATAAACAGCTTATAATGAGGAAAAATGGCTTTGAGGAGGTGGGGCTTACAGATTCTGAAATTTTAAACAAAATGTCAATGGACTTGTTCTGTTACAAAGCTGTTTTAGCTCAAATTTCTCCAATAAGTTATGTTTAAAAGAGAGAAAGCTAGTCTGGTGGTCAAGGACAAAACATTAATAGTATGTAATTCTAGTGTATCTAATCTGTTCCTTGGAATCTAACCAAAAAGATAAATTCAGACTTTTTTCTTACTTCTTCAAGTTCTATTCCTTATTTAAAACAGCTCTTGTTAGTTCACCCTCTAAACTTTGGCACAGTACTGTATTTTTTGTTGTCAAACTGATCTAAGAGCAGCTCGGACTTCTTCCTGACAAACACACATACAGCATGCTTTTGTTGTTTAATATTTTACCTCCAGATTCCCAAAACACACCAACTCCAGCTCTATGATGCATAAGTCAGTTCGCACACACTTGTACAGGGAGCAGAACAGGTTTAACTTACGGGTGTTTCCAGTTTTTTGGCTTACTCTACCCTACTCTACTTGGCCTGGTTGTGTTTCCATCGCTGTGTCAGAACGTCCACACTCGTTCTCTAACTTCTCACTTGTCAAGTCCGTCTGACATGCACACGTTTTCTGGACTAATTATGGTTTAACCCCACGTTCAGACTGACTGGATAATTCAACATTTACAGCACAAACTAAGATAACAGCTTTTAGTTACGAGGGTTTTGTTTTAACAGTGAGTTAAAGCAGCTCTTTTATCATTTTTTATTCAGACCTGACGCTGTCTGCGTTGTTTCCTGATTTTCGCAAAAGATACTGTCGGCATCAGAGACCACGTCCCACTAACGAACCTCCGAGGGGGCAAAGTTTTGTCACTCACTGCTCAACAACTACAACAACAAATGTGGACTTAAGGAAGTATAAAGACATGGAGATGAATAAAGCGATCCTATACGGTGCCGCCTGGTGTGTTTTAGCGACTTTCTTTAACTTTAAGTTCACTTTTCTGAAATAAACAAGCGCCATTTAAATGTGGTTGTTACTCAACTTGAAGTAGTTACAGTTAATTCGCCTGAAAACGTCACAAAAAGGCAAAAAGCTTAGCTTCCCATGCCTTTACATGGGATTTCCAACAGACTCTACCCCTTAGCAGGCAATTTCCCCCAAAAAAGCAGTGCCATCTATGCATTATGGTCTATATTGACCGTTCTAGTGACCACTGATGCTCACTACTTCCACAAGCATTGTGGGAAATTTTGAGTGCACTATTTTTTTATCTGATGGATGTTCGGACACTACTACAAAATGGTGTGACCACTATGAGTAGTTAGGAGCGCAATCAGACACAGCTTGGTACTCTTTAGAAAAACAACTACACACAACAAATCATTATCTATGGAAACTCTGTGGTAACTGTGCATTCCACCGGCAGTTTGATCAATCAGCTTCCAAAAGGGCCAAGGAGAGTAGAGTAAAGTAAAGTAGGGGTATTTAAAAATACAAACTGTAAGGAGGACTTGGAAATTATTTCTGCATGTCACATGAGGTTTGCGTAGACACACTTAACCTTTTTGCACCAGTCAGTGAGACACATGAAGCAACACTCAAAAGCATCCCATTAAATCCAAAAACCTTTGTTAAAAACTAGTCAAAACCAAAGAAGCCGCCATATCTGTGACCCAAAGTAAGACTCTACAGGCAGAAAAGCATCAAGCCTGTCCAGACCATGAGACCTGTGAGGTGATGGGCGATGGATGGTCACATGACTACATGCACACAAAGAGCTACAGTTCACAAGTGCAGCATCCTTTTTTCAAATAACACCTCGGGTTTAAAACAGCCGACACTGGCGTTAGCTTCAGAGCAACTTTGGAGCATGTAGAAGGGCCAGGGAGAGGTCCATTCACTTTCAAGTTCTGACAAGAAGCTACCGGTGTTTCTCAAACTTCTGATGGTGACCTTTGCAGTTTGAGTGACTGTACGATTGTCATTAACCAACCTTTTTAGGAAGATGGTATTACCTTTTTGACATGTTTCGACTGTTAGCTTCGGAAGTTTCTAAAGATCGCTCACAGCTAGTCGCCGAAACTTGGCAGAAAGGTAAATACAAAGTTGTTTGAAAGAAAATATAAGCTACTACTGCTGTCTTTGCTCTTTTGGGTTAATCCTCCTTTGGGACTGACTTATCCATGTTTTTACTCTCATTTAATACCTTATGATCTCCAAATTAAACTTCAACTTAACATCTCTGAAAGCAGAATCTATCTTAGGTTACACTTGGCGTGAAAAGTCAGAGAAACCACTATCATGTTTCAAAGTGAATTGACCTCTGTCCTGGCAAGGCGTCAATGGAGATGGCTTTGACTGGTTGATCAGCTGAAAATGTGTTTTTCTTGAAAAAAGTATACTGCATCTTTAAAAAAAAAAAAAAAAAAAAAAAGTATAATAACAACAACTAAGCCACTAAGTCGCCCAATAAGATAACAGCAGCTGGCCGTTGGTTAGTAGTTTACTTACAGGTAATAAGAGTATGAATAGTAGGTCCTCCTGGGGTTGTGAGCCAATCAGAAAGCAAAGAATGAGACACAAGGGTCATGAATATGCAAATAAGGACAAAACCTGCTGTCCTGTTCCAACCGACATCGACAGAAACAGAAATAAGACCACTTTGAAGGCTCCCACTATAAGCTAAGGATCATGCACTGGTTTAAGTAACACACTATCGGCTCTTTTTTGGCAATACAAATCTAAGTTTAAACTATTGCTCGAAGTAATTCTAATTTCTCTTCCACATGCAGTACTTGGAGTGTCGTCGTACACTGGTCATGCACCGATAACTGCCCTTTATTCACTCGTACTCTGTAACACCAGGTTTTCAGTTTGGAGCTAGCATGATGCCACCGCAGTGTCATCATGTCCCACCATTTTAAAGATGCAGTATTGTTCAAAGCTGAAAAAGGATCGATGGGATAATGATGATTGATCTCCCCAGAAACGTCTTCGATGATCTATTTAGAATGGAAGATGAGTCAAGAAAGGATTGTAGCAAAAATATCATGACCTTACGCGTTAGCATTCTATAATTCATAATAAGAAATATGGAAGTACTGACCTTGGAACCACAATAACTGCAAAATGCTCTTTTGAATCATGGTTTTAGACAAAATTATAATTTCGGGGATCCTGCAGTAGTTCTGAGAAGGCTATGTTGCTTCTAAACTTAAAGAAAGCTCACAATGTGTCAGCATCAGTCTTATGGTGCACTTTATTGTCCCCGTTAGGAAATTTGTCCTCTGCATTTGACCCAGTCACACTAAGACTGTCCTTGCATGGGAGTGGATCTCTCCTTCACTGTGGTTCTCCTCCAAGTCTCTCTTTTTCCTGATGGGTTTTTGGAGTTTTTCCTTGTCGAGAAGGACAGTCAAAGGGCAGAAGGAGGGTTAAATGGACAGAAGGAGGGACTAAGGACAGAAGGAGGAACCAAGGACAGAAGGAGAGTCTAAGAATAAAGGGAAAGTCTAAGAACAAAAGGAGAGTCTAAGGACAGAAGGAGAGTCTAAGGACAGAAGGAGAGTCTAAGGACAGAAGGAGAGTCTAAGGACAGAAGGAGAGTCTAAGGACAGAAGAGGGTCTAAGGACAGAAAGAGGGTCTAAGGACAGAAGGAGGGTCTAAGGACAGAAAGAGGGTCTAAGAACAAAAGGAGAGTCTAAGGACAGAAGGAGGATCTAAGGACAGAAGGAGAGTCTAAGGACAGAAAGAGGTCTAAGGACAGAAGGAGGTCTAAGGACAGAAGAGGTCTAAGGACAGAAGGAGGGTCTAAAGAGAGAAGGAAGATCTAAGGACAGATCGAACGTGTAAGGACAGAAGGAAGGTCTAAGAACAGAATGAGTATTTTCTATATCAATGTTGGCATTTCGGCCGCTCATCACTATTGTGTGAGTTTGCATATGGCCCTCGAGTAAAAATAATTGGCCACCCCTGGTTTAAATGGTCAGTGTGAGTAAGTTCTAGTGGATAGTCAGTCATCAGGGAAACGTTTGAAGGAGCTAGAAAGATGATCCACAGAAGCTAAATATCAATTAGTTTCCCATATTAGATTCAATGGTAGCGTCCCTGTCCATCACATCTTTAGTATTACTACTTTTTCAAATTGATTAGCAGATGTGTGAACACTTTTGACAACCCCATGCTGTTATTATAAAACAAAGAATTCAAAATAGCTTTAAAACAGATATAGACTAGTATTTCTATTCATTTGTTCTTTCTTTTTAGAGCGGATGACTTTACAATCTGCAGAGAACATACTGTAAGTGTACATGTCCACTTTTTCCCATCGACTTGACATAATAGTCGTGAGCCTCCTTCTTCTTGAACAACCGCATCTCATGAGGTCACTGCAGTTAAGCGTAAAAAAAAAAAAAAGAGAGCTTCCTTTAGTTCATTAAAGAGTTCACTTCTTAATTGCTTTGGATTTGCCGAGTGTCATGTTGATTAGTCCTAATGAGAGCGGCCTGGCTTCTCTTAAAGCCTCGGGCCAGATGAAATGTTTGGGGGAAATTACACTTCTCTCAGATGTTATGTTCCTGCTTGATGTGATTAGACCCACGTTTCTAAAAATGTGTCTGAACAACTCTACTGCTTGTAAAGTTTCTCTGGAGAAGGTTATTACTGATTATTATTGTTCTGTGCAATAATACGCACACACACAAAGATGCAGTGATGTCTCAATAATGTGTAAAGGTAACTGGGGAAACAGAGGAGCTAAAGGATAATGCAGGAGACTGTTATGATGCAGGATCACCACATGGGGGAGCCCTGAACCTGATAATAACTGTGAGAATGGTCTTATTTTAGTTCTATACAGACAGTTTAGATCAATTTTATTTCTACCTAATAAGCATTTTACACCAGTGGTTCTCAAAGTGGGGTCTTGATGACACAGAATTTTAAATTTTTTTGATATAATATACAATCTCAGACACATGTTTTTGAAAGAAACAACTAGACCAATAAATAAAGGAATTAATTTTACTGTGATGTCACTGGGCCAACAACAGGAGGTGTAGACATTTTTTCATCAGATATTACATGTATTTATTTAAAGTGCATATGCAGGTTTGACCATATTTTTTCTACAACACAGTGAACATGATTATATTTAAGATTTCATCAAACATTTTGCTTGTTTTCAACTAGATTCACTGCTTTTATGAGGTTTGTTGTATTTTGTCCAGAAAATTGACATATGCAAAGGGAAATCCACAACTGTTACCTAGCAACCCCATTGTAAATTGGGCCAAAAACCCACATAGATCACACAGGTGTTATAATTTGACAAATGATAATATTTGTAACACTTAAATTGGCTCTGTGCACAGAAGTCAGTCGGCTTATTTATTTTTCAAAAATGCTAACTTCCTGTCGGCATGTTTATTTCCTGTTGAGTTCATTTCTATTGGGTTTCACTGCTCAGTCAAAATGAAAAAAAAAAAATAAAATAAAAAATAATAATAAAATAAATAAATAAATAAATTAAATAAAATTAAAATACTTTAAGATCAGGCAGTGAACAGTGACTTGTTGGTGGTTTTCTCTCAATTACTTTACAAATGAGGAGAATATTTCACCAAAGGACCAAAGTGTGTTTATAAAAAGATGTGTTGTCTGTCAATGCTAATGCTAAAGTCTGACAATTTGAGAATATATATCTTCTATATGCAAATGGTCCACCATTATTTAAAGTCCTCAGTTTTGTGTAAATTGTCTTTGTATTTTGGAAATTGTTCAATTACTTCCGTAATTTTCTACTTTTATTTGTTAATTTCTGCATAATTTGCAACTGCTGTAAAAGTTTATATCACAAAGACTATCACACCAAACTAGTACAAATTGAAAAAATGTGATAATCTGTCGTATTGGCTTCAACTCAATCATGTGTCTTAAAGGGGATTATGTAAAATTCACTTTTCTGCGTTTGTAACTGTTAAAAACTGTACAAAATGAGTTCAAAACGTTCATCATTAGCTTAGTCAAACTTGTATTTGGATTTGTTGGTTTCTGCAAGCTTGAGAACTCTTAAATTGTTCTGAAGCTGATGTCAAAGAGCTCAGAAAATCCTGTTTTAAACTACCACCTATCGCTCACCACTTGTGGAGTTTGCATGTTCTCCTCGTGTCTGCGTAGCTTTCCTCTGGGTGCTCTGGTTTCCCCCAGCACTAAAAACATGTCCTGTTGTGCCTCCCCTCTCTCTTTCCCCAGAACTACAGATGGAAATGAGCTGGTACAATCATCTCTGTCACTGTACATCATGTTCACGTTTTTTTTTTTTTTTTCAATTATTCAATAAGTTATTTAGAATGCAAAAGTGACTTGAATACGAGGTTTTTGGCAAATTTGAGAGGAGGTAACGTCACTCTAGGACGTCCAAGAAATGTAGATTTTAGGGTTGTGAAAAGTATCGACATTCAGATATTAATCGACACTACAATTGGCATCGAAACTAGTATTAAAAAAATAGCATTAACTGAACAAAATATGCCATTTTCGAAGGAGTTTTAGAATATTCCAACATAACCAACATGTTTAAAAAAGGAAGTATTTGTGTTTTGTGCTGAAAATACCAGTCTCTTGTAGAAGGTTGACGTGAAAAGAGCATTTTTAATCCTTGTGGTTCCATATTTAGAATCAAGAATCATGTCTATTCCTGTATTTTTGTTGACTTGTTGCAACCATACAACAATAATAGACCTGTTATTATTACTTAGTCATTTTAGATCAACAAACGTAACTACTTATGCCATAGTTTTTTAAATAAATACATAGAAAAAGCACAGCAGGTCTTCTTTCAGGTCTCTCAATCTATACTCAGCCTAATATATACCGAATAAAAGTCGTTTGTTTCCGAGGGGAGATCAACGTTCATGGTGGATGAATGGAAGATGGTGTTACACTGGTGAGTTAACGCACTGCCACACAACAGTAGGATGAACTTCAAACTTTCAAACCGTGTTGCTCTGCTCTCGGCGGGCACACTCACATCGATATTTCAACCATTAGAGTTTCAACATGGAGGTCACGGTCAAAGGATGATGTGGTTTGACGATCGCTCACCTCTTCTTGACCAACAGGATGGCCACCAGCACCAGCAGGATGAAGACCAGGACTCCGGCGCTGATCCCTGCGATTTTCACCACGCGGTCGGCTCGCTTCTCGGGGTCTGGGATGACTTCTGGCACATCTGTGGCACCTACGAGAAAGACATACAAATGGGAAATTGAAGACATTTAAATGGGTAATACTTCAGTTTATCCTGTTAATATTGTGCAATAACGTCTATTGTTCTGTATTTGTTTGCATAAACTGGAAGGCAAAATTCTGTATTTATAATTCAAAGCTATTCAACTGAGGCTTATTATGGCTTTGTCTCACATTTGAATTTGTTGTAATAAACTACACTGCAAAAATGACTTTCTCGCCAAGTTTTTTCCCCCTTGTTTCACATTGTCAGTCATAGCTAACTTCTCAAACCCTTTGCCTCCTGTCCTCACACTTTCCGGTCTCAAAAAGACTCCGGTGGTTTCATCAATGCTTTATTTTGTTATATTGTGGCATTTATATTCATATTAACCCTTCTTTGTTTCAGCTTTGGCTACAACCTAGAAAAACAGTTGCATCTTGTTTCTTAACTATTCAGTTACGATTGATTTTTTGAGTTGATTAAAATACACTTTGTTTATTGTTATCATTATCAGGAGGTGGGAATTGTTGTAGAAATCTTAATATCTTTAATTCAATGTTAATTAATTCTATTAGACAGAGTCATGTCTGAGTGCGTTCAGAATGTCTAGAGATAATTCACCCAGAGGTTTCAGCCTTGGGTCTCTTTGATAATGATGTTGTTAAGGCTTAGTCTAGAATCTAGACTAAGCCTTAACAACATCTAGACTCTAGATCAAACTGTCTGTGAAGGTTTAGTGATTACAAATCTTCATGTGCTGTTTTCAGCTTCTCTGTGTGGGGCTTTACACCTCCTTTCCTTTCAGGAACAGGTTAGGACAGCATTGGGCTTTTTGTGTCCACACTTTTGTAATAATCTTTTATATTTTCATTCGGACAAACCACTGGGGTTCAGAAAATTGTACTTACCTCATTGGCAAATGTGTTTTCTTATTTTAAGCCAAATTCTCTTATAACCAGTGAGAAACACTATGAAACCAGTGAAATATTCTACATTACATAAGCAATTAAATCTTATCCAGTTAAACAACTTCAAAGTAGATACAAATTCTGAATCTAAGTCATTTTAGGCAAGACAGATGTATGTTTTGTAGTGTAGAGAAAAAAAAGTTCAAATTTGATTGTTTGTGTTAGATAGCAGAGATTATTTTACGATTAATTTGATAGCCCAGCCTCACATTAAACCTAAACATTGAAAATTCTACCCACACTGCTCTAGTTTCATAGACTTTCATACACTTCATATTGACTGTAAGCCCGGTACACAAATAATGCTGAACATTGGCACAGTTTGACTATTTACAAATCCGTGTGTGACTCCAGGCTGCAGAGTGATGCCACGTAAAAGCTCCGGGGGTTTTCTCAACAAAATGCCCCGACACGAGTCAAGTGGTGCAGGTGATAAGGAAACAGGCGGTATTTAAAAGGATGTGATTAAGAGCAGAGGAAGGTAAGGCTGCGCACACACAGGCTGACACGTAAGCCACGCTAATATGCATTTATAATGTCATTATCGCTCCAGCTCTGACAAGACTCATTATATGGAATGGCTCTGGTGTAATGATAGATCCGGAAATATCTGGGGAACGTTAACAGGAGCACTTTAAAGAAATACAAATGTTACAGCTTCTTTAAAGGTTCAGCATGTCATTTTTGGACTAAAAATAGACTTGAATAAAAACACAAAGATATATTTTGTAATTGATTAAAATGTGTGTCACAGAGTGGTTAGAGCTTGTGCGTTCGATTCCCAGGTCGAGTCAAGTCAAAATCTCACAATCTCTCTGTGTGGAGTTTGCATGTTCTCCCTGTGTTACCGTTTTTTTCTCTGGCGTCTTCTCACCTCCAAAATCATGCATGTTTAGGTTTAATTATCATCCCCTGCATGAATGAGAGTGAAGGATTCTCTGTCTGTAGGTGTAAACCCTGCGACCACCTGACAACTGTCCAAGATGTTCCCATTTAATATGTAATTAATAGGTCATTTTATTCAAAATAGCTCGGGAAAAATGCAATCTTATTGTGAGCAAAGTTGCCTCTCTATGCAAAGTAAGTTTGAAGGAACATTACAAGCACAATTATACAAAAAATAGCCAGGCTCTCCAACAGTATGTGTTTGTGTACGGGCAAACACAGTCTCAAGTGTATAAATACCACGACACATAAATAGCTTATATTGAGCATAATTTCACATCTTTTTGCATATACAGTATGTTACACCATATATCTTGCACAATATAAAAAAGCGCAAAATAAACATGATATTTCTTAGCGTGAAATAAACTCGAGTTTTGGTTGAAGCCACTGGGACTTTCCTTTAGGTGAAACTGGTAAGTTTACCCTGGATGTACACTTAATGCGAGTTCGGTTCGAGTCGGGACCAGCGCAGGTCCCACAGAACTTAGAAAGTGCTCAAAACCAAAGTACCCATTTACACGGACCTCCGAGGAGTGCGAATGTGAGTGCGGGAGCCGCGTGGGTTCGCAATTTCCGGTCTCCGGGAAAAATCGTTCTCGCAGGAATTTACCTGAATCCGTGTGGCTTTGGACTGCAGCCGGCATTTTGCAAGAAACCCGCACGTGTTCCGAACCAACCCCGCCTCGCAGTCAGAGTATATCCAGCATTAAGTTACTAAGATTTTGAAGCCCTGAACTTGAGAACTTGAAGGGCTGGGGCTTGGGGCAGGTTAGGATTAGGATAAGGATTTCATAAAATATACATCAATAATAAACACATTCGTACAGCCACCATAGAAATTAACTGAAGCTGCTACACGTGTCATATTTATGCAAAAACGGACTGAAATTGAGCTTATCATTGCACTTTTGATATTTCTTGTTATATATACATGCTTTCTTGTGAGATCAGGTTGGTATGGGACAGTATTTCCTACTACCTACCTAACTATTAAATAATGCTGTTTTCCAAAAGAGTTTGTTTTGGCATTATTTGAGTAGGTGGTTATAAATGGTTGGGAAACATTGATGTCAAATCAACTTGACAACTTAAAAGAAACAAAATGTGTTAAACATTTGCCAAACCTAGAAATGTCTTTCACAAAATCACATTTTTGCAAACACATTCATGAACAAATGTGTCTCCTTTTTGTTTTTGCAGCACAGATGGAGTTTGCTTAAGACCGTACAAAAGGCTATCCATTGATTAGTCATCCTCTGACAGAACTCCACTTTACTAAAGAGGCCGCGACACAGCAACAGAAGAGAGAACTAATTTATCCGCTCAACTAAATGTCAAAGCAAATTTTCAAAGATTATCACGTTCCATTTCTTGGATCTTTTTCTTATCATCTGCAGCTTTATGTACACACTCGTTTTTCCAGTTTCTTTGATAGTCTTCTCGAGAAATGTTCCAAAAACGACTGGCCAAGCTTAACCAAAAAACAAGTTTCAAAATCAGCTCAAAACGACGAAAAGCAACAAACCAAAACTGTGAAAATTCTCAATCATCTTCCGATTTCTGCTCTCTCCCAAAACAATCCAAGACTTTTGATAAACCGACGCCAACGAAAAAAGCACCCTTCTATTCTAAATACATGCAGACACATATCAAATGCTCGTTCTAGTCTCCTGCGTCGGGTCAATAGCAGAACAAAAGTAATCATTCCCACACACTCCCGAGTCTTCCTTTTCCGATTTAATTGGTCTTTCTCAGCGAAGCGGCACGTAGTAAATCAATTAGATGTCTTGGAGCTGTAACCGCGCAAACATTTGTAATAAGACTCCTTCAACGGTGCAATCGACTGTGAGTTTTCATATTGTTTTTTTTTTTTTTTGTGTGGTTCATCCCTGGCACCACTCCACCGGTCTCTAAGGGGAATCGCGGCAGAAATGTGATTTGACTGGAGCTGTCCGCCACGTCTCGGCTTCGGCGTTGTTGAATATTACTTGTGCTCAAACTCATTTCGCCGCGTGATGACTTCTGAGGATTGAGCAAACTCGCCTGATTTGGTCTGTTTTGGGGGGGATAATTTACCGACTCTGTGAGCAAAAAGTCTCTAGGTGCAAAGTGGAAAGAGTAATAGTGGAGTTGGGGTTTTAACTTGTTCATAGAATTGGTAGCTTGTTCATATCTGTGTTTTAAACAGCTTTGATATACAAGTTTAGGGTAAGGGATGCAATATCCAACATTAAATAAGCTTGTAGTTCCAATGGCAAACAAAGGACCCATGGACTTCAAAGTGGTCAGTTGCATGACAGTGCTGAATTTTGAGTCAAAATCCTTTATTGGACATAAGATAATGTTCACCAACCTTGATGTCACCATAGATAGTGATTTTAAAAAAAAAAAAAAAAAAAAAAAAAAAAAAATAGATATAAAAATTCAAACTAGCAGATCAGAACAGTTGTCTACGCCATTTTATTTTAAGTAACGTTTATTTTTGTTTCTAGTTTATGTCAGCATTTTCTTATTTTTGTACAGAACGTAATGTTTTCTTTGAACCACGGTTCATTCACAGCTTCCTGTCTGTTTTTTTCACTTACAAAGCTCAGCCTCAGCAGTCTTTATGCCGACAACAGCAGAGCCCGCTCGCGGACACGGTTGAGAGTCATTTTCAAGCAAAGTCTACGCACCGGAACGGACTGTCCAGTGTAACCGTTAGTCCAGAACTCTGCGGGACGACTTTTAACAGGAACCAAAAAACGAGATCATCTCAAACCAGTTCTGGCGTCATTGCGCTGACCAACTATAAATTTAAACATTGATTTAAATTGATTTATACAAATACATCTCGGACCTCATTCACATTGACTCCCCGGCGCGTACTCTAAAGTCCAAGGGCCAGCTTCAGCTCCAGTCTCGAAGACAGGACTTCAAACCAGAAAACTACGAGGAGCCGTGCGTTAATCAGTTTTACACACTTCGTAAAACTTATAAAAATGCGCTGGAATGCCACTCAAACTGGTAAATCCCACTAAAGACCTGGAAGTCCCACTTCACATAAGAGATCAAGATTCACCACAAAAAGTGAATCTGAGGAGTTCAAGTGCAGCAAAAGCAATGTAAGCTTTGATTACAGGTTAGTTACTTTTGCTTAGCCTAGAACAGTGATTCCCAACCTTTTTTCCTCAAAGCCCCCCCTGACGGAACAGGAGACTTATCGAGCCCCCCTGTTTAAACTGTTGGCCTCTAAATTGTTTTTGTATGATGAAAATTTGAATCAAAAACTCTGATTTCAGCCAAATAAGCAACTATTGTGGTGTTTTGGTGCCCAGATTTGTGTTTTTTACTAATAAAGTTTCACTTATAACTACTTTTAGAACTTGACCCTCTGACCAGACAAAGCCTCCCTGAATCTCAGCCCCCAGGTTGGAACCACTGGCTAGAACATGGTCCCAACCTTTTTCTGGTAAGGACTGGTACAGTAACAAATTCCTTTCCGCCAAAAATAACGTAAAATCCATACAACTGATTATTGATTCTTTTTTTCGATCTGTTATTGCATGAATTTGCTGTTTACTTGGTAAAGTTTTCATAAAAAAGTATAACAAAGTAGTGATAGGCTGTCAATTAAAAAACAAAATACATTTTAAAAGATCTTCCTGGGCCCAGTGATAGATGACCCACGGCCTGGTTTTGGGCCCGGACCGGTGGTTGGGGTCCCCTGGCCCAGAGCTTAGCATTAGCCAGAATGTTATATACAAATTGCTTTGGAATTTGGAACTGGTATATTTAAACTGGGAAATATTCCAGTTACCAGTTGCCTGGAACGCAGCATAAGACTCCACGTCATGCACTAAACCAATGTAATTCCAAAAGTTTCCCAGGGTCTGAGAATTTGATTTCAATTTTTATAATTTTTCCAGGTTTTCCATGAAACCTGTAAGAAAGGGGGAAAAAAAGCATCTGCTTTTGTGCTCTAAATCTCTACTTAGCGATCATAGTTCATGCGCTGACATAAGAACATTAGCAAGCATTATTATAATCCCAATAATCCAACAAGACCAACGCAACAGTAGAGCAATACATCTGTGGAAGGGTAAATCCATTCTTTTAATGCTAAATGTCAACAAACCAGTCTTTATCTGCCGCCTCATTTGCATTATAACACGGGTTTAAAATGTAACGGGGAAATGTCTGTGCTAGATCTGAATATGATGTATGTTTTATATTACATAATAGCCTTAGTTTTTGGTTTATTTTTGTTTGACTCTAACTGTAGTCATCATTGGGATCATCCTTGACAAATCATAAAAAACATTTACAATTCTACTATAAACTTGTCTTTCTTCAGTCAAACAAGTCTTTACTGCCAGTAATTCTTTGCAGCGACTTCTATCATTTTTCTATTTTTATTGAAACCTTGAGAACATTCGTGGATAAAAGACCTGGAATGCTTTAGAAATATTGCAGATTAAATTACTGCTTTTGTTTTCACCCCAAGGTTAATCAAATGTAGCTTACAATAATGCACATGTCTACTAGCAGTCAATGCTAAACTTTTTTCCACCAGTTTTTTTTTTTTTACTTTTACACTCAAAACACTGCCAGAGAAACTTTTTTCCTTTGTGTTACCAAAACAATGAGCGAGGTCTGACCTGCAGCAGTCATTCATCTGACTGAAGAATGGGAAATGGAAGAAGAAATGCAGCTGGAGTTTATTATACTTTTTAAAAAAGTCGTATTACGCAGATTTTTGATTCATGTTACAATGACATTTCCGCAAAAAACACAGCTAAAGTTGTGTTTCATTTCATTTGCAGTGGTTAAATATCACTAGTTTTCTTCTTTGAACTGAAAACACACTACTCGATCGAGTAATGTCACTATGTTGTAATACAAGCATGTTTTGCAGCACTTTTAGACTCTGTTCATATTAGGTAGAAACTTGCGCACAACTTAGCCCTGTAATGAGCTTTTCCATTAGTCCTGTTAGCTACTCGGCCTGTTTCCACTAGCACAGTTTCTCTGGGAATTGTTCTAGCTAACACTAGACTGCTGGTGGAATCCCGGTTATCGTTATGGATATTAGTTTGAATAGAGATAGTTGAAGACAGTTGGCAACATAGACCTTATAATTAGTAGATGCGCAGTCCGGTAAGATTTAAGCTAGTCCAGAGCGTTCTCCTGTTTATCTATCTCCGTTAGCATTAGCCTGCAAAAACGCACGTTATAACAGATCCATAACAGAAGAGTGTCAGCTGGTACAAACCTACCGACCACTTTTAGCAAAGGTCAGAGCCTTGTTACAAATTATTGTTGAGTTTACAAACCTTTTAGTATTTTATTGTAGATAAAATTTGTGTATAAAACTGCTAATGGTTAACACACTTAGGCATCTTTTAAGGCTCTAGTGACACAAACGTCTCTTTTACATGTTACAAGTGAGAAAAGCAGACAAATGATATAAATAACACCAAACAAAGTTATATCTTCACTTCTCTGTGGAGGCGTCTGTCACATCAGTGAGTGATGGAGCATTTCCAGTCTAAGAATATAGTAGTTTGAGAAATATAATCTGACATAGCCAAAGTTGTTTAAAAAAGCTTCATAAGACACAAATCAGTCCGTTTTGCTCATGGTTTTGCTGAAATCGCTTGTTTAAGCTCGTTTTATCCATAAAAGTGTAACTTCTGCCTTTGTGTTCAATTGATTTGCGTCGTCACCTCTACTGGAGGAATATGGCGTCGCTCTGTTCGAGTTGTAGCAACAGAGCAGAGCTGCTGATTGCGCGTCTACTAATTTAATGTCTATGGTGGGCAACGCGTCATATTTGGTTCATTCATGGTAAAGATCTTAAGAATTCATTGGGAACTGAAACTTTCTTGCTTTTTTGAGACATTTCCTAGTATTTAAATGTTTTTGAGTATAACTATAGTTCAGGTCGAGTCACAAATAAGTCTTAATGGATGTTGTTGAAGCGTTATTAACTCAGAAAAGTAAACTGTTATGTCTTCTGTAGATGTTAAAAACGCCAGGCAGTGCTAGCATCACGTTAGCATCATGCTAGCATTGAGCCCGCAGCTACTGTTAGCTTTGTTGGATACATTTACAAACTTGGACTGTTGGATCACTTTATTCATCTCCATGACTTTGTATCTATAGTTAGCACAATGTGCAGTTGTTAAGCAGTAAGTGATCAAACTAGTTTGCTGTGGACACAGATTCTAAAGGGTAATGGAAACACAACCAGACTGAGTAGAGCAGTGCCAAGTAGGTCCTAACAGGACTTGTGGAAACTCCCCAAAATTGTTTAAACTGTACTGTACTGTTTTAGCCTTGGTTGTACTTTATGACACAATTCACTCAACAATTAGGAAGACTTTCTGTGGCAATCAAAACTGGACAGTAGATTTAAATAAATAGGCAACAACTGAAGACTAGTCTAGTGATTTGACTAGTAGAGAACCAGTTCAATTAATATCCTTTTCGCACGGCATTATATTTATTTGTGGACCTCATGTAAATTGCATTAATTCTTTTTCAATATATGAACTGTATATAAACTGATTAATAATGACTTCAAACTTGAACTAAAATATTACCATTAGCCACGAATCATTATTTTTCTACAATTAGAAAGCTTAAAACTAAGCAAACTACGATAAAATCCATGACACAGAAGTACAACTCCGTTATCATGGTAACGGAAGGTCAAGAAGACAACAGGTGTTTGAAGGTGTGGACAGAGCGCTGTAATGTTGGCCATTTCATACCAAATCTGATGGTGTGGATGTGATTCTGATGGATGGATGCAGCAATGGGACCACATTTACACTGCCACAGCTAGTCTTTCATAACAAAACAAACTCAAAACACAAAAAATGTACATGTCATGAATGAAGCAAAAGGTTGTCGTCATAAATCAAGTCGTATCTGTCGCCGTTTCAGAATAAAGCCTGTCAAAGTATGTGAATGTTTGTTGAAAACTCAGACATTCGGTGTGGGGTCATGTCAACTTGTAACTAAACATTTTCAGCTTTGGACACGCAAGAAAGCAGGATTACACAACTCAATGTATGTTTTTGCTGTGATCATAACATTTTAACATGATTAAAAACTCAAAGAAGTCATTTTTGTCTGATATCAAACCTCTATAAAGTCCTTGTTAGGTCACAAAACACCTACGTGCTTTTGTAGAACCCCACCAAAGTCATCAGCTTTTATCATTTAGTGTCAAGTTTAACTATTGTCTGTATTGTTCACTGTCAGGTCAGACCAGCCCACATGGGACGCACATCACAATAGTCGTCACAGCAAAAAGAGAAAAACAGTTTGTGAAAGGCTTTTGGGTTTGACCTCATAATGCCGGCGGAAGCTCTTAATGTAAAACGCATTCGGGTCAGTTCACTAACAATCACGAGCTACGAGCCCCCGGGCGCCACTGACAAGATACAAAGGCCTGGATGACCTAATGGGACCGTCCCAAGAGAGGGAGGAGGCAGACACATGGGGGACGTGAAGAATGGGACGGACATAAGAGCACTTTGTCCGTTAGCGCGTGAGACGGCAGAGTAACTAAACAATAACAGCACAAACCTTCATGTGTTTCTCCTACTTGAGCTGGTGCTTCAGAGGACTGTAGTTTTACCTGATTCATCTTCAAATTTGAGCTTGAGTTGGCATGGAGTGTATTTTAAACAAGGTATAATTATAGTATAAGCTTGAGTTTACGTGACAACGTAATAGAAAATCTACTAATTAATGTTTTGTATGTTAAACAGCTCCAAACAAAACAAATCAATAGGTGATATTCAGTCATTAAAAGCCATTTCAATCATTTCAAAGTTAATTAAATTGAATCTTTCTTAATAAATGTTTGGAACATTTGCTTTAAGATGACCTTAAAGGTCCACAACCTGCTTTGCCGTTCCTCTGACCCTGACACACATTCACACCGAAAACATGCAAGCCGCCTGTCGGCAAAAGTTGCCAGACCAGTTCATACGGGCGACCCTCGGGTTGGTGTGAAAAACCCTTTAAGCTAATTTTTTCATATTATCGCATAAAATGTATGTATAGCTATACCTTAAAGAGAATTCTAGAATTTCTAATTGATCTATAAAACTGCACTCATAAACTCAGACTTGGATTTGTTCGACTAATAACTATTATTATGAAAATCCACTTTGCATTACGGCTTGGTAACATGGTTACATGGTAATAATGGTGTAATGAGCAAGACAACAAAAATGTTCTAACACATTACAAAGTAATGACTATGTAATTCAATAAAATTAGATAGAATTTAATAGTTCATAGAGCAGACCTGGGACCTGGGTTTTGAGCAGATTGTGGGCCTTATTCTAACCCAATCATTTTTGCAAGCATTGTTCTTGTAAAACAATGGCTTTTTAATGTACTTTGTACCGTATTTTGACCAAAGCAATAACAAGCAATGACCCATGCCCCATAGCAAAGTCAATCAAATAAAAGAAATACAAAGAATAACACCTATTATCAAATATGTTTAAATGTGTGCCATGGGCCACATTTAAATATAGCCGGCGGTAGTTTGCCCAAATCTGTAATAAATTATCAAAATAGTCGATTAAAAAGCCGGTTTTACAATGTAGTTCATTTGTCACACTAATGACCCTCCAACTCTAGTCTGGGTTTGAATCAGGCCCTCCGGGAAAGTTAACTGCTCATCCCTGTCAGAGAGTCATCACTGTTGATTGACAGATTGCCTAATTACACAAAAGTTACACTGTTAAGGCAATGCTAGCTTTTCTTATTTCAAGGTAATTAACATAAATGTGTTTGCAATATTCAAATTACATGTAAATGAGAAAAAAATTGACTTGCATTGCAACAAAGTGGTAATAAAATGCTTGTTACAACGCTAATATTTCTATATAATAATTATCATGTTCTTACTGAGTCAAAATGAAAAATGCAGCCAAAATCTTTACAATACTGACACACTAAATAATCCCTAATAACATTTAAAATTTGAGGCTAATTTTAATTTTACTTCACATGTTTTTTTGTCTCGAACTCAAGCAAGTGTTTCCTCCTTGTTCTAATATTATTTAATTCTTTGTCGACAACAATAACGCACAATAACAAGATCCCAACTGTCATCCGCTGAAATGGCTGACAACTCCACCGCTGCTCTCGTGTTAATGTATTTTTGCCGTTTATCCGGGTTCCTCCAGCGCTCGGCTCACCTCTGATCCCTGGGTGGCGTTGGTGAAAATCTTTCCTGAAAACAGTGTGTGTTATCCGCGCGCCCGTGCGTCGGTGTGTACGCGGCGCTGTCCCGGTGGGATTAAAGCCACACCGTCTAAACCGGCTCCGTAATCTCTCGGCATATGGCAGCCGGAGGAAAACATGACATTTAGATGCTCTGTGGGCACGCTGCACAAACAACTGGATTCACTAATGGTTATTATGACCATTTCATAGTTTGGTTTGAGCTTTAAAGGGTGTAACGGCAAAACATCTGCCTGTTCTAGAGAGATACAAGTACAGAGGGTTGGAATTTATCATCAAGACAAGATTGGGAATAATAAGAGAAGGATTAGATTGTGGCTAATAAGAAGATTAGATTGTAGTTTCTAAAGTAGCATTTATAAAGACAAGTCCAAGTCAAAGAGAGACAAGTCCAAATTAAGTCTAAGTCAAGTCTAATGCTGCGTTCACATCAGTCAGCATATTTGTGTCAAAATTCACCTAAATGCACGCAAAAATTTGCCCATTATTTGTTGTTTACGCCTCAAAAAGCTTTCAAAACGGTCTGATGCGCTTATTGGCGATGAAGCAAATAAAGAGCGTTTTGCTGCTGACGCGCCTCTGCGTTCCCAACTTCCTGCGCTAACTAGAGAGCTTTGGTTTGCTAAAGATTCATCGGGTTGAGAGAGTGGCTTGGATCTAGTTGTTACACAAATGTCTACAAAATTTTGCCAGGAGCTGCGCCTGGATGAGGATCACTTCCAGCGGTACTTTTGTATGACGTGGGCAGTTTTGACGACCTGCTTTCCCGCAGTGGTGCCCGGGTCACTCACTAGGACACTAACTACATTCCAGCTGCTGAGCGCCTGTCCATCTGCCTACGGTTAGTCTCTGATTGACTGAGGCTGACTTCCTGCATCCGCTGCAGCTTCGTGCAAACTTGTGTCCGCCACAGGTTTGAGCGTCTTTCAGAGGCATGAAGACGTCAACATACGCCCCAGATGCCAATACCCACCGCAAGTTCGACTGAACGCTCAAGACGCAGGTTTACACTGACTTAACATTGAAAATGGACGCAAAAACACAAACACACTATTAGTCAAAGAGAAACAAATCCAAACGAAGTTTCAAGTCAAAGAGAGACAAGTCCAGTCTAGTCCAGAGTTAAAGGGGGAGTAGCTGATTTTGACACTGCAAACATGATTTAGGTTTTAAATCTGACAACTTCCTCTCATAAATCCTTTGAGACATGGTTAACGTCGGCATGTATTCATTTTGGTTGCAATTATGACTTATAAACGTCTTTTTACAAACAACAAAAACTGGAGAGGACCACCCCAGCTCAGCCAATCAGAGCACAGCATTCAGCTCTTGATTAGAACTACAACTCTTTATTATTCAGTTCAGACAGTACTCAGAGGTCTCGTTTTAGAGTGCTGTAGTAACTTTATACTTTTTAGTGTAAAGCACAAAGTTTACTAATTTTCAACTAAAAAAGTTAGCAACTGCACCTTTAAACAGAGACAAGTCCAAGCCAAGTCTCAACTCATCAAAAACAGTGTCTGGTTCAGGTCTTGCAAGTCCATATTTCTGTTGATCTAGTGTCCCATTTTTTCTATCACTGTGAACTGAGTGCAATGTTGACTTGAATTACTAACATCTAAACAATTAAAAAGAAAAGATATTTGCTCAATTTGTGGACAGCTTCACGGAAAGCAAAGAGGACGGAGGGAATAAATTGGCTGCATTAAGCTAATTGTGCTAATGACGACCGCTGTGGCTAAAATGTTTTCCTTTTATGAGTAATTAGCAAAGCGTTCCCCCGTCAAATGTCAATTGACCGGAGATAATTTGTTTACTCACCTTTAGTAGCCAGCCTCAGACACTGTGTTTTTGTCTCCTGAAAGAGGAAAGAAAAACATATTTAAATGAGGGATTGTTTAAGTAAATGGTTAAGCTAATCCAAACGTGTCTGTCTGGGAAGTTGAATGTATTTATGTTTTATGATTGACTTGTGCGTTACCCTTTCGGTGCTGCTCACGGCTTGAAGGTAAATGTTGTAGTTCTTTCTCGGAGCCAGAGGAGGATTCCAGAAGCCCTGCAGTGAAAAGAACATTTGCAGAATATTAATAACAGTGCTTTTTCTTAAAACTTGTAAGTTGGTGTATTTAAGTGTAGTTGGGGTATTAAAAAAAGCTTATTGAGGCTTAGAATCTACTTAAAAGTTGTGTTCAGTTCTTCAGTAGGAGATTATGATGACAGTTAAATGTACATTCTTAGGTTTTCACTTGACAATAAGACTGTTGATGTCAAAAGTTGTATCTACAGTTTAATCTTTGCCACAATGTTCAAGTTGAATTTGAACAGTTCACTGTTGACGTTAATGAATGCCATTTTCCCCAATGTTTGTATCAGAAAATTAAACTACACTGTTAATAATAAGGGTATGAAGAAGGTACAATTTCTAGCAGTGTACCCTCAATGTGTCTCTGTTTGAGTCCTAAGATACAAATGTTACAATTTATGTACCATCTGATAAAAAGGTGTACCTATAGACGCTCATGAAGGGGTACAATGCTTTTGCCCAATAGAAACGTGACATGTGTGCCATTGAGCACAACAAAGACTGTGTGAGCTGAACCTGGGGAAAGACTTTTCACAAAGATATTTCACATTTTTATAATTTATTCTGAAGAGCTTGTTTGTTGTACAATTGAAAATTGTGTTGTTTTTTTTTTTGGTTTTTTTACTTTTGTGTAAGATTAGATACAAAATTATAGCACTATGTTTATCATTTAAGAAACCTTGAATTTTTTTTATTTACACAGGTCTGTAGTTGTAGCTGAAGTGATTAAATTGGTCAGCACCGACTTTCTCAAGCCCCTCCCCTCAGTGTTGCCATGGTAACCACCAATCTCTCATACTAGACTACAGTAGTTTGAAGTGCAAGTGAGGTGATAACTTGAACATTTTAATGGCTTTTTTGTTGTTGCTGCTTTAGCCACAATAATCTATTCAAAATATTGTGTTACCTTTGCACAGGTTTGTATCTTACATTGTAATAAAATATTATTGCACTATGAAAAAAAGTCTATTGGCCAACTGTGTTACATTTGTTTTTAAATCCATAGGTAAATCTTCGAGCTGTGCTCAACTAAAAGTAGCTCACAAGCTGAAAAAGGTTGGGCACTCCTGCTTTAAATGTTAACCTACCCCAAGCCCCAGTCCTACACTTACTAACTTTGGTCACTTGAACATGTCGCCATGTGGCTTCAATCAAAATTTGTGGATATTCTAAGTTTTGGCTTTTTGTAACATATTGACGTAAAAAAGGCTTGAAAACTTGCTTAACGTACGTTTTTGACATTTTGTTGTATAGTTACATTTTCTCCACAGACTGTGTTGATAAAAATGTTCATTCTGGGCTCTAGTGTTGAACTCTCTGATGAACTTGCCTGGTAGGTCTTGTTGTCTCCCACAGTAAATGGAAGCGGCTCAGGCAGGTTACTGGGGGACAGCTGAGCAGCGTAGTAATACGGAGATCCACTGGTGGATGCACTGTGGTAGGACACTGGCACCTGAGAACACACAAAATAAAGTTAGATCTTAAAACAAGGTTCATACAGATTTTAACTTCAGGTTTTTCATGACTTCTCCAAACCACTTTCTATGACCTTGTTTAACATACTTTTCAAACAACTAATGATTTTCATTTACTGACTAAGACCAAAACACAGAGATTTCAGAGATTTTAAGACATGAAAATGAAAATGTTGAACTTCATATAATTCTTCTATAACAGTGTTGCTCAAAGTGGAACTCAGGGGCCAAACTCGGCCCTAAAAGAAGTTGAAATTGGCCCACGAAAAGGTGCTATGCTTTGTTAAGAATGTTTGTTTTATTATATTTTAAGAAAAGATTGTCAAAGCACACTAAAACAGTTTATTCTGCTAAAACATGTTAAAAAAACATTCAATTATTATCTTTTTGAAAATACACTTTTTAGATGCAGAAAACAATTTGTTTTGGCCCTTAACATGCAGAAAATCATTCATACTGGCCCTTTGGGAAAATATTAATTTTAGTTTTGCTATAACCCCTGCTATAACTTATGGACACATTTTAAAAACA
This sequence comes from Mugilogobius chulae, assembly GCA_038363315.1. Classification (NCBI taxonomy): domain Eukaryota; kingdom Metazoa; phylum Chordata; class Actinopteri; order Gobiiformes; family Gobiidae; genus Mugilogobius; species Mugilogobius chulae. Next base: position 20,942,304 of record CM076405.1, on the reverse strand, counting down.
CTATTTTTCTCCATCTTAGCTCAACACCAAGAAGAATTTGGTCAAAGCAAATAATGTTGCATTCTGAATTCGGGAAAATGTTTTTCCACAACCCAGTCTCTCTCTGTAGATATACAACGAAATGTCAAAAATGTACGATAGTTACGTTTTCACTTCAATATGTTACGAAAAGCCAAAACGTAAAATAACCACAAATTTTGGTCGAAGCTGCATGACGACGTTTTCTTTGGGTTTAACAACTAAATCTTAAACTCCAGTCCTAAACTTACCCATTTTAGCAACTTGAAGCCTAAAATTACAATTTAAACCCAAACAAGATGTCGCCGCATGGATTCAACCAAAAATGATTATTTTACGTTTTGGCTTTTTGTAACATATTGACGTAAAAAAAATGTGTGAAAATGTGCTTGCTGTAGGTTCTTGACATTTTGTTGTATATCTATGTTTTTTCCGGTGACGGTGTTGTTTTCAGAGTTGTAAAATGCACACTGCTAGAACTCGAGTCAAACACTGCTGCAGAGCTGTAGTTCTTTAGTCGTTTAGTCGATTAATCGGTCGATGGAGTCTTGGTCGACCAAAGTTTTATCAGTCGACTAATTCTTTTATTTAGATTAAAAGGAATTTGTATTCAACAGTAACAGAATCATTGGTCTGAACTGACTTTTTTATGCAAACACACTGTTTCCTCTTCATTTTCTGCATAAACTACAGTTTTTGCATGAACTACGTAATATTAGTCTTTTCTTTCAGAGTTGTCACAAAACTCAAATTTCCAACTTGATTTTGATACAGAGGATTAAACTTGATTCTTGATCCCACAATGAGAACTAGAATGCCCTTCTAAGAAAATCAGATTTTTATACAATGGACTGACATTTTCAACTGAAAATCCAAGTTTATGATCAAACATTTTATTTTCAAACCAGTTTGATGAAACTCAAGATTATTTCAAAAGTTTTCAGAAACTTTGATTTCCTTTTTCTTGCAAAAAAATATCAGATTTGTTTTAATGTTTGTCCTGTTAATGCTATCTGTATTTCTTCAAATGAGAATCTAATTTCGACATCAATCTTAGCCTTGATTTGCAATGTTTTTGACAACTCTACATTTACCTTCAGAGCCTTTGGCACATCCCCTTTTTAGTCGATTAATCGGTCAATGGACATGTTTTTAGTCGACCAAGAATTTCTTTGTGTCGACCACAGCCCTACACTGCTGTTTGAAGATTGACCAAAATCTGCCAATTTATCAAATTATTTTAATCATTGAGACAAATGACTTTGCTGTTTATCATAGAACAACACTTTGCCGGCAGAAAGATCAACTATTATTATTGCTGATACAAAAAATAGCTAGCTAAGGTAAGTAAAAAAAAAGTTTATTGTTAGCTGCTGGAAAGGTTAACAACAACACATCTCTCAGCAAATGAATGCAAACAATCACCAATGTATTTTTCTTTTAAATGCTATGCTTTTTTCTAATCTTTCCATGACTGTACAATAAAGTGAATGTAAGTGTGTTAATTACCTCATAGCAGTCTGAAGAAGCTTGCCGACGAGAGCGCTGAGGGTTCACTTCCTCCACCACGATCTGGTACGCCGCTGCAAAGGCAAATTAATTATAGAGTTGGCACAAACAACAAACAACACAAGTAGGCGACTGTAAACAAAATGCAGCGCGTTGGGAGACCTTAATATTTTAATTACTGTACGTTGTCTCACTCACACGCCCACGTAATGAATGGGTATTGTTGAGTCTGGATGAATGTGAATAAAAAGTAAATGATATGGCCGATGTGTTTTACCTGATTGGGAGCTCCTTTGGCTTGGGCCGGTTTGAGCAACACTGTGATGGTTGTTGCCGTGTCGTTCAAAAGGCTTCTGATCCATCGTATTCTTCTAAAGTGGGAGCTGGAAAAACATAACGCATGTTTTAGACTTCTGTCATGTAGATGTTTGTGAAGAAAAGTTGAAAAATAAATGTTTAAAAAAAAATACATATAAGCTGAGTTCTACAATAGAATCTCTAACCATAGGCCTTTTGCCACTGTAGAACCTTTTTTCAGTTACTAGTACTTTTTTAGTTCCAGTCCCCATTTTGGGTGTGTTTGCACACAGCGGGAACTACGGACTGAGGGCACCCTTTAGGGACTTTTTTAGCTCCTGTTCTGGGCAGGAACTTTTCAGTCAAGTCAGGAACTGTTTTTGGTGACACAAACACATTTACAACATTAGCTTTGTTTGGAAACATGTTTTATATTTTCTGATATTTCGACAATTTTTCTCATCCCAAAGAAAAAAAACTAATAAACATTAAAAAGAGTAGCTCCCAAAACAAATGCTTACATTAGAAATAATATTGAATAGTTGTATTATTGTTGATTTCAGTGATGATTTTAGTTTGTCATAGTTTTAAGTATAAGGGGAAAAAAAACAACAAACAACAAATAACTTATTCCAGACTAAAAGATGATAAAGTTAAAACTTTTTATTCCCACTTTCAGAAACATACTATGTTGTGTGAACACAACATGGGGACAGGATAGTTCCTCTGACTGAATAGGGGCTAAAGGAATGTGGGAACTTAGCTCTTGGTACTTTCATGTGGGGAAACACCTATTGTTCATCAAAAAGCAACATTCCAGCCAAAAATGCACATTTTGCTTGTCCGAGTCAAGTCTTAGGTCAAAGAGAGTCAAAGTCCAAGTCAAGGAGAGACAAGTCCCAAGTCAAGTCTCAAGTCAAAGAGAGACAAGTCCAAGTCAAAGAGAGACAAGTCTCAAGTCAAAGAGAGACAAGTCCAAGTCAAGTCTTAGGTCAAAGAGGGACAAGTCCAAGTAAAGTTCCAAGTCAAAGAAAGACAAGTCCAAGTCAAGGCTCAAGTCAAAGAGTGACAAGTCCAAGTCAAGTCTTAGGTCAAAGAGGGACAAGTCCAAGTCAAGTCTCAAGTCAAAGAGAGACAAGTCCAAGTTAAGACTCAAATCAAAGAGAGACAAGTCCAAGTTAAGGCCCAAGTCAGTGCCAGACAAATCATATTTTATTTTATTTTCAAGACTTTATGTCAAATTACAGAATACATCTTGTTCTTCGTTCATTTTTATAAACTATCNCTAATTTAAATGGATGTTGTTGAAGCGTTATTAACTCAGAAAAGTAAACTGTTATGTCTTCTGTAGATGTTAAAACGCCAGGCAGTGCTAGCATCACGTTAGCATCATGCTAGCATTGAGCCCGCAGCTACTGTTAGCACTGTTGGATACATTTACAAACTCGGACGTTGGATCACTTTATTCATCTCCATGTCTTTGTATCTATAGTTAGCACAATGTGCAGTTGTTAAGCAGTGAGTGATTGTGGACGCAGATAGGACACATTCTAAAGGGTAATGGAAACACAACCAGACTGAGTAGAGCAGTGCCAAGTAGGTTGTAAACAGGACTTATGGAAACTCCCCAAAATTGTTTTAAACTGTAAGATACATCTACTGTTTTAGCCTTGGTTGTACTTTATGACACATTCACGGCTAACCTGGCTGACTGGGTGTGGCACTTTTTCTCAGACCTCCACTCGTTGGAGGCTATTTGAGCACCTGGGCTATCTACCATTTTGTGCACTGTGGTTCAAGAGAAAGAAAAAAGAAAAATGATCTGATGAAGGCTGTTGCCGAAACGTTATTATCTGGTTAATAAATACATTTTGGACATCTGCATTGGAGTGTGCAATGCAGTTTTTTCTACATACAATTCACTTCAACAATTAGGAAGACTTTCTGTGGCATCAAAACTGACAGTAGATTAAAATAAATAGGCAACAACTGAAGACTAGTCTAGTGATTTGACTAGTAGAGAACCAGTTCAATTAATATCCTTTTCGCACGGCATTATATTTATTTGTGGACCTCATGTAAATTGCATTAATTCTTTTTCAATATATGAACTGTATATAAACTGATTAATAATGACTTCAAACTTGAACTAAAATATTACCATTAGCCACGAATCATTATTTTCTACAATTAGAAAGCTTAAAACTAAGCAAACTACGATAAAATCCATGACACAGAAGTACAACTCCGTTATCATGGTAACGGAAGGTCAAGAAGACAGGTGTTTGAAGGTGTGGACAGAGCGCTGTAATGTTGGCCATTTCATACCAAATCTGATGGTGTGGATGTGATTCTGATGGATGGATGCAGCAATGGGACCACATTTACACTGCCACAGCTAGTCTTTCATAACAAAACAAACTCAAAACACAAAAAATGTACATGTCATGAATGAAGCAAAAGGTTGTCGTCATAAATCAAGTCGTATCTGTCGCCGTTTCAGAATAAAGCCTGTCAAAGTATGTGAATGTTTGTTGAAAACTCAGACATTCGGTGTGGGGTCATGTCAACTTGTAACTAAACATTTTCAGCTTTGGACACGCAAGAAAGCAGGATTACACAACTCAATGTATGTTTTTGCTGTGATCATAACATTTTAACATGATTAAAAACTCAAAGAAGTCATTTTTGTCTGATATCAAACCTCTATAAAGTCCTTGTTAGGTCACAAAACACCTACGTGCTTTTGTAGAACCCCACCAAAGTCATCAGCTTTTATCATTTAGTGTCAAGTTTAACTATTGTCTGTATTGTTCACTGTCAGGTCAGACCAGCCCACATGGGACGCACATCACAATAGTCGTCACAGCAAAAAGAGAAAAACAGTTTGTGAAAGGCTTTTGGGTTTGACCTCATAATGCCGGCGGAAGCTCTTAATGTAAAACGCATTCGGGTCAGTTCACTAACAATCACGAGCTACGAGCCCCCGGGCGCCACTGACAAGATACAAAGGCCTGGATGACCTAATGGGACCGTCCCAAGAGAGGGAGGAGGCAGACACATGGGGACGTGAAGAATGGGACGGACATAAGAGCACTTTGTCCGTTAGCGCGTGAGACGGCAGAGTAACTAAACAATAACAGCACAAACCTTCATGTGTTTCTCCTACTTGAGCTGGTGCTTCAGAGGACTGTAGTTTTACCTGATTCATCTTCAAATTTGGAGAAAGTGTATTGAACTCAAGGTACTATGTAGCTTGAGTTTACGTGACAACGTGAATAGAAAATCAGCTACTAATTAATGTTTTGTATGTTAAACAGCTCCAAACAAAACAAATCAATAGGTGATATTCAGTCATTAAAAGCCATTTCAAAGTTAATTAAATTGATTTTTCTTAATAAATGTTTGGAACATTTGCTTTAAGATGACCTTAAAGGTCCACAACCTGCTTTGCCGTCCTCTGACCCTGACACACATTCACACCGAAAACATGCAAGCCGCCTGTCGGCAAAAGTTGCCAGACCAGTTCATACGGGCGACCCTCGGGTTGGTGTGAAAACCCTTTAAGCTAATTTTTTCATATTATCGCATAAAATGTATGTATAGCTATACCTTAAAGAGAATTCTAGAATTTCTAATTGATCTATAAAACTGCACTCATGAACTTGAATTTGTTCGACTAATAACTGTTATTATGAACCACTTTGCATTACGGCTTGGTAATGGTTACATGGTAATAATGGTGTAATGAGCAAGACAACAAAAATGTTCTAACACATTACAAAAATAATGACTATGTAATTCTTAAAAATTAGATAGAATTAATAGTTCATAGAGCAGACCTGGGAAACTGTGGTTTTGAGCAGATTGTGGGCCTTATTCAACCCGGACCCGAATGCAGTTTTGTGTTTTTGTTAGCATATTTGTGTAAAACAATGTTTTTAATGTATTTTACCATAGCATCACAAGCAATAACCCATGACTGATGCCCTACAGCAAAGTCAATCAAATAAAAGAAATCTTTAATAAATGGTCAAAGTGCCATGTAGGGATTATTCAAATATGTTAGCCGGCGTGTGCCATGGGCCACTATTTAAATAAGCCGGCGATGTAGTTGTGCCACATAATCTGTAATAAATTATCAACCCTCTTCGAACCAGCCGGTCTTTCACTGTGCAGCTCCATAATGACCCTCCACCACTTGTCCGAGATCGACCTAGGCCCTCTGAGAAAATTAACCTGCCCATCCCTTTCATAGAGTCACCACTGCTATTAACGGAGCGCCATAATTACCAACAAGTTACAACGTAATAGCAATGATAGCTTTTCTTATTTCAAAAAGGTTAACATAAATGCTTCTGTAATATTCAAATAGCATGTGGATTACAATTAACTGTTACACTGCATAGTAACAAAGTGGTAATAAAAATGCTTGTTACCATGTTATTACATTGGTATTATCATGTTATTACTGAGCCATAATGCAAAAACCTTTACAAGACTGGCATACTAAATAATCCCTAATAACATTTAAAATTTTAGTCCAATTTTTTCCTTTTTACCTCAAGTTTTTGTCTTGAACAGAAGCAAGTGCATCCTTCTTGTTCTAATATTATTTAATTCTTTGTCGACAACAATAACGCACAATAACAAGATCCCAACTGTCATCCGCTGAAATGGCTGACAACTCCACCGCTGCTCTCGTGTTAATGTATTTTTGCCGTTTATCCGGGTTCCTCCAGCGCTCGGCTCACCTCTGATCCCTGGGTGGCGTTGGTGAAAATCTTTCCTGAAAACAGTGTGTGTTATCCGCGCGCCCGTGCGTCGGTGTGTACGCGGCGCTGTCCCGGTGGGATTAAAGCCACACCGTCTAAACCGGCTCCGTAATCTCTCGGCATATGGCAGCCGGAGGAAAACATGACATTTAGATGCTCTGTGGGCACGCTGCACAAACAACTGGATTCACTAATGGTTATTATTACGATTTCATAGTTTGGTTTGAGCTTTAAAGGGTGTAACGGCAAAACATCTGCCTGTTCTAGAGAGATACAAGTACAGAGGGTTGGAATTTATCATCAAGACAAGATTGAGACTAATAGAAGAAGATTAGATTGTGGCTAATAAAAAAATTAGATTGTAGTTTCTAAAGTAGCATTTATAAAGACAAGTCCAAGTCAAAGAGAGACAAGTCCAAGTCAAAGAGAGACAAGTCTGAGTCAAAGAGAGACAAGTCCAAGTCAAAGAGAGACAAGTCCAAGTCAAAGAGAGTCAAGTCCAAGTCAAAGAGAGACAAGTCCAAGTCAAAGAGAGACAAGTCCAAGTCAAAGAGAGACAAGTCCAAGTCAAAGAGAGTCAAGTCCAAGTCAAAGAGAGACAAGTCCAAGTCAAAGAGAGTCAAGTCCGAGTCAAAGAGAGACAAGTCTAAGTCAAAGAGAGTCAAGTCTGAGTCAAAGAGAGTCAAGTCTGAGTCAAAGAGAGTCAAGTCTGAGTCAAAGAGAGTCAAGTCCAAGTCAAGTCTAATGCTGCGATCATATCAGTCAGCGTATTTGTGTCAAAATTCACCTAAATGCACACAAAAATGTGCCCATTATTTGTAGTTTACACCTCAATAAGCTTTCAAAACGCTCTGACGCGCTTATTGGCGATGAAGCAAATAAAGAGCTATTTACTGCTGACGCGCCACTGCGTTCCCAGCTTCCTGCGCTAACTAGAGAGCTTTGGTTTGCTAAAGATGCATCAGGTTGAGAGAGGCTTGGATCTAGTTGTTACACAAATGTCTACATAATTTCCAGCAGTACGACGCGGGCAGTTTTGACGACCCGCTTTCCGCAGTGGTGCCCGGATCACTCACTAGGACATAACTACATTCCAGCTGCCTGTCCATCTGCCTACGGTTAGTCTCTGATTGACTGACGCTGACTTCCAAGGAGTCTGAAGATGGATTTTTCCAACTCCTGCATTCGCTGCAGCTTCGTGCAAAGTTGCGGCCGCCGCAGGTTTGAGCTTCCATGTTGCAAGATGTCGCATCTTCAGAAGACGTTAACAGACGCTTCAGACGCCAATACCCACCGCAAGTTCGACTGAACGCTCAAGACGCAGGTTTACACTGACTTAACATTGAAAATGGACGCAAAAACACAAACACACTATTAGTCAAAGAGAAGCAAATCTAAATGAAGTTTCAAGTCAAAGAAAGACAAGTCCAAGTCTAGTCCAGAGTTAAAGGTGGGGTAGCTGATTTTGACACTGCAAACATGATTTAGGTTTTAAATCTGACAACTTCCTCTCATAAATCCTTTGAAACAAGGTTAATGTCGGCACATATTCATTTTGGTTGCAATTATGACTTATAAACAACTTTTTACAAACAACAAAGTGAAACTGGAGAGGACCACCCCAGCTCAGCCAATCAGAGCACAGCATTCAGCTCTTGATTAGAACTACAACTCTTTATTATTCAGTTCAGACAGTACTCAGAGGTCTCGTTTTTTTACCAAAGTGCTGTATTAACTATATACTTTTTAGTGTAAAGCACAAAGTTTACTAATTTTCAACTAAAAATGTTAGTTACTGCACCTTTAAGAGAGACAAGTCCAAGCCAAGTCTCAACTCATCAAAAACAGTGTCTGGTTCAGGTCTTGCAAGTCCATATTTCTGTTGATCTAGTGTCCCATTTTTTCTATCACTGTGAACTGAGTGCAATGTTGACTTGAATTACTAACATCTAAACAATTAAAAAGAAAAGATATTTGCTCAATTTGTGGACAGCTTCACGGAAAGCAAAGAGGACAGAGGGAATAAATTGGCTGCATTAAGCTAATTGTGCTAATGACGACCGCTGTGGCTAAAATGTTTTCCTTTTATGAGTAATTAGCAAAGCGTTCCCCCGTCAAATGTCAATTGACCGGAGATAATTTGTTTACTCACCTTTAGTAGCCAGCCTCAGACACTGTGTTTTTTGTCTCCTGAAAGAGGAAAAAAAAACATATTTAAATGAGGGATTGTTTAAGTAAAAGGTTAAGCTAATCCAAACGTGTCTGTCTGGGAAGTTGAATGTATTTATGTTTTATGATTGACTTTTGCGTTACCCTTTCGGTGCTGCTCACGGCTTGAAGGTAAATGTTGTAGTTCTTTCTCGGAGCCAGAGGAGGATTCCAGAAGCCCTGCAGTGAAAAGAACATTTGCAGAATATTAATAGTAAGTCGTTGGTGTATTTAAGTGTAGTTGGTGTATTAAAAAAGCTTATTGAGGCTTAGAGTCTACTTAAAAGTTGTGTTCAGTTCTTCAGTAGGAGATTATGATGACAGTTAAATGTACATTCTTAGGTTTTCACTTGACAATAAGACTGTTGATGTCAAAAGTTGTATCTACAGTTTAATCTTTGCACAATGTTCAAGTTGAATTTGAACAGTTCACTGTTGACGTTAATGAATGCCATTTTCCCCAATGTTTGTATCCAAAAATTAACACATAAGGTACAATTTCTAGCAGTGTACCCTCAATGTGTCTCTGTTTGAGTCCTAAGATACAAATGTTACAATTTATGTACCATCTGATAAAAAGGTGTACCTATAGACGCTCATGAAGGGGTACAATGCTTTTGCCCAATAGAAACGTGACATGTGCCATTGAGCACAACAAAGACTGTGTGAGCTGCACCTGGGGAAAGACTTTTCACAAAGATATTTCACATTTTTATCTGCAATTTATTCTGAAGAGCTTGTTTGTTGTACAATTGAAAATTGTGTTTTTTTTGTTTTTTTTGTTTTTGTTTTTTTTACTTTTGTGTAAGATTAGATACAAAATTATAGCACTATGTTTATCATTTAAGAAAACCTAGAATTTTTTTTATTTACACAGGTCTGTAGTTGTAGCTGAAGTGATTAAATTGGTCAGCACCGACTTTCTCAAGCCCCTCCCCTCAGTGTTGCCATGGTAACCACCAATCTCTCATACTAGACTACAGTAGTTTGAAGTGCAAGTGAGGTGATAACTTGAACATTTTAATGGCTTTTTTGTTGTTGCTGCTTTAGCCACAATAATCTATTCAAAATATTGTGTAACCTTTGCACAGGTTTGTATCTTACAGTGTAATAAAATATTATTGCACTATGAAAAAAAGTCTATTGGCCAACTGTATTAAATTTTTTTTTAAATCCATAGGTAGATCTTCGAGCTATGCTCAAACTAAAAGTAGCTTACAAGCTGAAAAGGTTGGGCACTCCTGCTTTAAATGTTAACCTACCCCAAGCCCCAGTCCTACACTTACTAACTTTGGTCACTTGAACATGTCGCCATGTGGCTTCAATCAAAATTTGTGGATATTCTAAGTTTTGGCTTTTTGTAACATATTGACGTAAAAAAATACGTGAAAATGTGCTTATCGTACGTTTTTGACATTTTGTTGTATAGCTACGTTTTCTCCACAGACTGTGTTGCTAAAAATGTTCATGCTGTGTTCTAGTGTTGACCTCTCTGATGAACTTGCCTGGTAGGTCTTGTTGTCTCCCACAGTAAATGGAAGTGGCTCAGGCAGGTTACTGGGGACAGCTGGGCAGCGTAGTAATACGGAGATCCACTGGTGGACGCACTGTGGTAGGACACTGGCACCTGAGAACACACACAGAGTTACAAAGACAAATAAAGTTAGATCTTAAAACAAGGTTCAACTTCAAGGTTTTTCATGACTTCTCCAACCAAACCACTTTTAAATGACCTTGTACTTTTCAAACAACAATCGGCTTTCATTTACTGATTACGATCAAAACACAAAGATTTTGAGACATAAAAATGAAAATGTTGAATTTCATAACATTCCTCTATAACAGTGGTGCCCTAAGTGGAACCTCTATAACAGTGGTTCTTTTTAAAACATGATTTTTCTCCATCTGAAATAATGCTGTGTTCTGAACTCAGGAAAATGTTTTCCCACAACCAATTCTCTCTATGAAGATATGCAACGAAATGTCAAAAATTTACAATAAGTACCTTTTCACGTCAAAGTGAAACAAAAAGCTAAAACGTAAAATAACCACAAATTTTGGTCAAAGTTACGTGACATTTTCTTTGGGTTTAACAAGTAAATCTAACCTATCCCAAACTGAGTCCTAAACTTACTCTTTTTAGAACTTGAAGCCTAAAATTACCATTTAAACCCAAAGAAAATGTCTTCGCATGGCTTCAACCAAAACTTATTATTTTACGTTTTGGCTTTTTGGAACATATTGGCGTTAAAAAAAAAACATAAAAACGTCCTTATCATATATTTATGGTATTTTGTTGTACATCTACGTTTTCTCCTGTGACTGTTTTTTTCCGATTTGTAAAACGCTGCGTGGAGACTGACCAAAATCAGCAAATTTTTCAGACTATTTTAATCACTTGAGATCACTGACTTTGCTGTATATCATAGAACAACACTTTTGCGGCAGAAAGATCAACTATTATTATTTGCTGATATAAAAATAGCTAGCTAAGTTTAGTAAAAAATGAATGCAAACAATCACTAGTGTATTTTCTTTTAAATGCTATGCTTTTTCTAATCTTTCCATGACTGTACAAATAAAGTGAATGTAGTGTGTGTTAATTACCTCATAGCAGTCTGAAGAAGCTTGCCGACGAGAGCGCTGAGGGTTCACTTCCTCCACCACGATCTGGTACGCGCTGCAAAAGCAAATTAATTATAGAGTTGGCACAAACAACAAACAACACAAGTAGGCGACTGTAAACAAAATGCAGCGCGTTGGGAGACCTTAATATTTTAATTACTGTACGTTGTCTCACTCACACGCCCACGTAATGAATGGGTATTGTTGAGTCTGGATGAATGTGGATAAAAAGTAAATGAATGGTGATGTTGTGTTTTACTGATTGGAGCTCCTTTGGCTTGGGCCGGTTTGAGTAACACTGTGATGGTTGTTGCCGTGTCGTTCAAAAAGGCTTCTGATCCATCGTATTCTTCCAAAGTGGGAGCTGTGGAGACATGAGACATGTTTAAGAATTCTGTCAGGTTGCTGTGTGGAAAAAAATGTGGAAAACAAAAGATTAAAAAATATATATGTAGAAAGCTGAGTTCTACAATGGAATTACTAACCATAGGCCTTTTCCCCCTGTACCAACTTTTTCAGTTACTAGTACTTTTTTAGTTCCAGTCTCCATTTTGGGTGTGTTCTTCACACAGAGCAGGAACTATGGACTGGGGCTACACTTTAGGGACTTTTTTTTAGCTCCTGTTCTGGGGCAGGTACTTTTCAGTCAGACCAGGAACTTTTTTGGTGACACAAGCACATTTACAACATTAGCTTTGTTTGGAAACAGGTTTTTTACTTTCTGATATTTAGACAATCTTTTCTTATCCTAGAGAAAAAACACTTAAAAACAAATGCTTACATTTGTCAATAGTAACTATTATTGGGAATAATACTGAATACTTGTGTTTATTGTTGATTTCAGTGATGATTTTAGTTTTTGTACATCATAGTTTTATGCAGAGAGAAACAACTTTTGTTCCTAAGTCCAACAATGAAACTTGTTCCAGACTTTACAGATGCTAATGTTAAAACTTTTAGCCTCACTTTCAGAACTGTTGCTGTGTGAACACAACATGGGGACAGTATAGTTCCTCTAACTGAACAGGAATTTGGGAACTGAGTTTTTGGTACTTTCATGTGGTACTTTCAAACACCTATTGTGTCATCAAAAAGCAACATTCCAGTCGAAAATTGGTCACATTTTGTTTGTCCAAGTCAAGTCTTACGTCAAAGAGAAATGAGTCCAAGTCAAGTCCAAGTCAAAGAGAGACAAGTCCAAGTCAAAGAGAGACAAGTCCAAGTCCAAGTCAAGTCTCAAATCAAAGAGAGACAAGTCCAAGTCCAAGTCAAGTCTCAAATCAAAGAGAGACAAGTCCAAGTCTAGTCCAAATCAAAGAGAGACAAGTCCAAGTCTAGTCCAAATCAAAGAGAGACAAGTCCAAGTCTAGTCCAAATCAAAGAGAGACAAGTCCAAGTCTAGTCCAAATCAAAGAGAGACAAGTCTGAGTCAAGCCCAAGTCAGTGTCAGACAATCCAAGTTGAGTCCAAGTTCTGTGATTTTATTTTCAAGTCAGTCTTTATGTCAAATTACAGAATACATCTTGTTCTTCGTTCATTTTTATAAACTATCCCTCAAAAAAGAAGTGAGGCCGGACATGCTGCAGTTTCTTCATGTGAAGTTAACCTTTTTATGTCCACTCAAACATCATCAACATTAGCAAACTGAAGCAAAACAGACAAGTGATTTACTATAATCGTATTCGCAAGGGTTTAATGAAAGCTATCAGTCTGAACAGTTAGGCCCACCTGATATATTTGTGGTGACGTTGAGCGTGGTGGCCGGTCCGAAGCCTTTGGAGGTGGACGCTCTGATTGACAGCTGGTACGTGACACCCGGGTGGAGTTGGGAGAAGAGGTGGTGTGAGGCGTTAGAGGGCAGAGACACCGTGATGCCGCGCGCTGCAGGGACACCGAGGGGTCGTAGGATCTCAGACCGCTGTAGGTGAGCTGGGTTACAACAGACAGAGAGTCAAAAAAACAACACTTCTAAAAATAAAACAGCTGTATACAAGACTCTACCTCGTATTGTATGATGATGCCGTTGGGTTCGGTGGGTTCTTTCCACATGAGAAGAATCCGGTCCTCAAACGGAGTCGCTTTTAAAGACTGACTGGGGACTGGTCCTGGCACTGTTAATGAAGAGATACGTTGCAGTCAGCGTTACGTGAAAAACAGGCTTGTAAAATGACACAAGGGTATTTTTTGTGGATTACTTAGTCGATCGGTTGTGTTCACATGACATCACTACACTGGAGAATGTCTGCTGCAGAAATCTGAGCTGGAGGGCAGAATTTGTTGTTTGTCAAGTCGACTGTAGATTTGATACCTCTTTTTGATTATATCTGGTACTTTGTGTTTATATACTGGGTCTATGTAGTATGTTAATAATAAACTAAAGTGAAATTATTGGTAGCGATAGCCTCAAAAAGTGCACCATCGTCCAACTCCAGAGACAATAAGATATGAGATTTATATTCCAGGTTTGTAGATCCAATCCCAATCAACTAATGACAAGGACAAGCAGTTGTGAACACAACCTAGACAAAGCTGTTTTCTCATCAAAAACACTTAACCTTAATGTTTCCTGTGTTGTGTTTTATGCAATTCCTTTTTTTTAGTTAGGGTTAAAGTTAAATCGTATTTCTCTGCACATTTAGTGTAACTATGTCTGGAATCTCAGGAAAGGTTTACGTTATTCCTTAATAATACAAGGTTTGCACTATTTAGTGCACTTGAATATAAGCTGCACCAACTAGAGAAAAAATAAAATAAATATATAAGTAATAAATATAAATAAAAATATACATTCATTCATCCATCTCTATATCCATACATATACATACTAGAGACAGACCGATATATCGGGCAGCTGATATTTTGGGGCCAATATTTAGATTTTTTTGTGCATTGGCCATAACGACAATCTGCCTCAATTTGGGCCAAAATCTGATCAGCTGAGTTGGTTTGGAGAAGAACAAAACTTCTTTATATCTGTCGATTCTTGAGTCTGCAGTTTTGATTTTATCATTCAGATGTCTAAGTTTTTAATCTTGTTCTATGAGTTTGGCTGGAGCACAAGCTTTAATAATTGTTTGTTTGTCAATATGAACATTATGAATGTCTTTTTTTATGACAATATGATCGTTTCTTGGGTCAAAATACAATCAAGTGCATTACATTGTGTGATTGAATTTTTTTTTTTTTTGGTTATACTTTTTCATCCCAGCTATGCTTTTAAAACTAAAATGTAAAAAAAATCTGCATAGATATAGATGGTATCGGCCAAAGAAAAACCCATATCGGTCAATATCTAATATATACACTCACAGGCTGCACTTGTTTACAGAAAGTCTATGACTAAGGTTAAGGTTAAGGTTAAGGTTAAGTACACTTTATTGTCCCCGTAGGGAAATTTGTCCTCTGCATTTGACCATCCTTCAATGCCTCTGCAGCATCTCCTCAGGAGCAGTGATCGCCGCAGTGCAGCGCTCGGGACCCATCTCCAGATGTTGTTGCTAGGCTTGGTCAGGACTACCGTAGCTGGAGGCTATTACCCTAACATGCATGTTATTGGCATGACAATCTATGTATAGAGCGCAGAGTTCAAAGCTTGTGATAAACAAAGAGGCTTATAGTCCAGAAATTACAGTATTATGCAACAATCTAATACTTGTGATTCATCTGTAAAGGTACTGCAAATTCTCTTGTAAAATAAAAGTGATACATTTTCGGTTGTGTAGTGGAAAAAGACAAGATTTGTTTTTTTTTTAAAGCAACCTGGCAGAAATACAAACTACAATTTGTTTGTCATTCTAACCAATATAAATGCTTATTTTATTGTTTATCCAAACTAATATTGTATATATTTACAATACAAGATTGTTCTATTCCTTTCAAATATATTCTATTCTGGTGAAATTGTCTTGTCACTCAGACTCTTGAGACTCACATCGTGTGTCTGATGTGAAAATACATACCGTCCTCGTCCGTTTGAATGATGGTCTCATCACTTTCCTTGCGTCCCTCTGGGTTGGTCAGAATCATCTTCAGACTCACGTTGGTGTAAGGAGGCAGGTTTCCAACTATGTGCCTTGGAGCTGAAATGGTCACAAAAAATAAACACTTAGGATCCGACTGAAAGTGCATCCAGGAGAAAGTCGGCTCCCTCACCTTTAGGGTCCATGTCCAGGCAGTCGGCCTTGCTGCGGTTGTTGGCGGTCATGTAGTGGTAGCAGATGGTCACGTTGAAGGTGTGACAGCGCGTGATGTTGTAGCCCAAAGACTCCCAGTCCACAGCGATCAGACGAGAGCGGTTTCAGCAATCTTCAGATGCTTCGGGGTCCGCATGGGTTCTGGAATCAAGAGAAGACACAAGTAAATGTGAGTGGACACAAAATCAACTTTTCTGAGTTTTTAACCAGGTTAGTGCCATGAAATATAAAAAAATATTATTCATTTTAGCTGCCCCTCATCTGATTGAAATGGCATGGTATGTAAAATGTTCATTTAAAACCCAGCAGTGTTCTCTGGATTGATTCATGTTTAAGTAATCTTGTATTGTCCTGCAGCTGATGCTCAAGGGCTCACACAAGTCTGAGTAAAACATTTTCAGTAAAAGGACCAAACATTAATCACATGATGACTGAATTCCTCAAATAATTAAACAATAACTTTCGGAGCATTCAAGTCTGAAGTGTAGGACACAGGGCTGGACACGTTAGCACATTGGTTAACGCACCACATGCCTAAACACGATTAGTTATTTTGTCGGAGTTAACAAAGGTCATGGAATTCAGCCTCAACCCTGTCTGAGTTTTGAAATCATCATCAACAGTTTTGCACACGTGTTTGTGACATTTACTTTGAAAACGTCCCACAGTGTATTTAATGAGCAGTCAGCTGGTTTTAACTAGGACTATCCCAGAACTCTACCAGGTTTTCATCAGGACTGATACAGGACTAAGCCATGGTTGAACAAGACTCTTTCATCAGTAAGAAAAAACTAATAAAAGAGAGAGCTATTTTATTTTGTTCAGTCAAAAACAAGATGAAATAACATCATCATCTAAAACACAATATAATTATGTATTATTGAGTTTATTAATTTATCTTCAAATTTTTAAATATATCATTACGTGCTGAAATAATCAAAGCCAAAACACCACAAAAACGAAGAACCAAATATACATTATAAACAAGGGAAAAAAGTAAAAAAGAATATAGGCTATAATTATGCAATTGATTAATCACAGCTCAAACATGCAATGCCCAGCTCAAGTAGGATCACTCAAATATAGAAAGCAATGAAAATATAATGAAGATGAAACACTGTTAGGGTTAAAAGTGCACAAAAATGGACTTTGCATCAAATGTCTCCATAAAGCAGGAGTGCCTAATTTTCTTTTTGCAAAACATGGAGTATTTAAATCAATTCAGCTGCTTTCTAGCTCTTTTCCACATATCCACATGCATTGATTTTGGCTGCAATAATGTCTTAAAAACATCTTTTGACAGACAGCAAAGTGAAACTGGAGAAGAACGCTGCTTCATTCACATCTATGAGAAATAAACTCTTTTATTACTTGATTCAGACAGCTCAGATTTGGTCACAAAGTGCTTCATTCACAATACAGTTTTGGTGGAAAAGAAAGTATTTACTCATTTACAACAACAACAAAAAAGATGAGAATGTGTGTGTTTTTGGGTTTATGAAGCAACATAGATTTTCCTGCTGCTCATATTATGCATTGTTTGAAACCTGAGGGCTTAGCATCATTAGCAGATTTCTTCAATAACTGAACAGACTTAAATGTGCTGCGTATTGCCAGGAGGACCAACGCACCTCGCTGAGTCAGCACTGTCCCTAAGTACGACAACACTGTTTTACGAGCCTCTACCCCGGCTTCTCGATGCCATTACGCGCATTTGTAAAAAGCAATAACTCCTGGACGGGTACGCCGCTGATTTCTATCTCATGTGGATCGAGCGCTGTTATTGTCAATATAATCTACCTCTTGTGCTTTCAGCTGGGGGGTTTAATTACCTTAACTGGCTCATTTAACCAGATCAATATGCCCCGAGATCCCCCCCCCCCATTTACAAGCGCACGTTCAACAGGCTTTCTGCAAATGGGCTGTTGTAAATCAGAAGTACAGCCAGGCTAAACCAGGGAGAGAACCAAGACAGAGAATTGTAAAGGAAACAATTACAAGTTACAATTAAACTTCATTAGTAGAATTATTTGATGTCCTTAGTCATGTTGTCATTTCATACACTACCGGTCAAAAGTGTTAGAACACACCCTAATTTTTTCAGTTAGTTATTGCAAAAACTAGTCATGGTACAAAAGCTATGCCAAAACTAGCTCATGAAAAAGCAAGATAACAAGATTTAAACAAGATAATAAGATTAAAAAAGGAGTGCCCTCCGCAGTCTCCAGGCTTAAACCCATAGAGCTGGTTTGGACAGACTTATATCCATGAAGTTGGTTTGGGATAAACTGGACAGACTTAAACCTGTGAAGTTGGTTTGGTTTGGACTGAACTGGACAGACTTACTAGACAGACTTAAACTCATGGAGCTGGTTTGGGATGAAGTGGACAGACTTAAACTTATGAACTTGGTTTGTCATGAACTAGACAGGCTTAAACTCATGGAGCAGGTTTGAGCTGATTGGCAGAATTAAACCACTAAAGCTGGTTTGGGATGTACTAGACAGATTTTAATCCATGAAGTTGGTTTGGGATAACTGGACAGACTTAAACCCATATAGCTGGTTTGGGATGAAATAAATAGACTTAAACCTATGTACTTGTTTGGAATGAACTAGACAGACTTAAACCCATGATGTTGGTTTGGGATGAACTAGACAGACTTAAACCCATTGAGCTGGTTTGGGATGAACCGGACAGACTTAAATCTATGGACCTGGTTTGGGATGAACTGGACAAACTTAAACTCGTGGAGCAAGTTTGGGATGAACTAGAGACCAACTTAAACCCATGTAGCAGGTTTGGAATGAACTGGACAGACTTAAAACTATGAACTTGTTTTTTGATGCACTGGACAGACTTCAAATTATGAACTTGTCTTGTGATGAACTGGACAGACTTAAACCCAGGGAGCAGGTTTAGGATGAGTTAGACAGACTTAAACCCATGGAGCTGGTTTAGGATGAGTTAGACAGACTTAAACCCATGGAGCTGGTTTGGAATGAACTGGGCAGACTAAAAGACACAGTTTTTTGATATTTACTTAGTGCAACAAAGACAACAAAATTGAGTTTTTCCACTACAATTAAACCAACCGCCATCATACTGCAAAGCCACGGTGCCACTCCAAAATCATAGTTGTGCAACTGCTAATACTAATCTGCAACAGAATGTGACAAAAACAGGTCTAACCCAGGACCATAACAATACAGTAGTACGACTCATTTCGAAGCTAGGCTAACTTTTTTTTGTAAACAGCATTTTTTTTCCCTGCAGTTCATATCCTCGCAGTAAATTTCCCCTCAGAACTACACGTCAAGTATGTTTACCTTCTTCACAATCCCCAGCCTCGGCTCGACACTGTCTGACCACCTCGCACAAAACAGCCAGGCCTTTAGCTCCTGTGGCAACTCATCTATCAAAAGCAGCTGCCAACCGAAGAGAGCTTTTATTCAATATTTCTCAACTTTGATAGATATGAGCTGTGTCTCCTGCAGACAGACAAGAACCAAGAAAAGGGCTTGTGCTTTGGGGCTGTAAAAGAGAGACAACTGTGTTCCAAAAGTGAAGAGAAATATACTGTGGCATACATTTTACTGTAAGCTGTCATAGTATAGATCTTGACCTCTTCTAATTCTGATTGTCCTCCTGACCTATGGAAAAGTTAATGATGAAAAGAACATAGTAGCCATCTTATATTGAGTCAAATGTAGTGAGATGAATCAGAGAAAGTTTGTACTAACTTGCAAAGAAAAACAATCTCCAAAAGCCTAAAACATTTAAAAGGACTTTATCTAGTCTCCCCTATTTTTTTTAATTTTTTTTTATTTTAGGACTTGATCAGTCTTGGTCACAACTACAGTTCATGGAGTAGATCTCTCTTCACTGTGCTTCTCCTCCAGGTTTCTCTTTTACCTGCTGGGTTTCTTGGAGTTTTACTTGCCGAGAAGGAAGTTCTAAGGAAGGGATGTTTTTTTCCCCCAGAGAAACGTATTTGAACTTGGACAAATGGTGGAGGGCCCTATTTCGGTCATCAATATGACAAATTATCAATATTGCAAGCACACTTTTTGTAAAATACTGGCTTTTTGCTCAACTATTTTAACCATTGATCCAGATCCTGATCTGGGTCTGTCTGGGTGCGATGGCCACTCACACTCAAACCCGAATAAACATGCATAGTCATGTATATGTCTATAATTTTGACAGTAGTGTAACGATTTTATTTTAAATTAATTTTTTTTTATTTAATTTAGTTTTGTTTTGTCTTGTTTTCACAACTTCATCAAAAAGGGCTTTGCACCAGATCCAGACGACCAAAGCACAGCCACACGGCTTGTCGAACTGGACTGATTGCTGTGCCTCTCATTACTTTTCAAGAAATGGAAAGCATTTAGATGCCGGAATGGAGAACGGACTGGATGCAGTGTGAGCTTGCCAGATTCAAACAGTCCCAGGGCAGCATCTGCCCCCTGGGCCGTTGTTTGCACAGGTCTGGTCTAAGGACAGGGGATGCTAGGCACAATTATTCATTTGCTTATTTACTGTTGAACAATCTGCTTCGACAAGCTTGACCAACGAATGTTTCTGTATTACTGTTTGGTTCTGACCAATCAATGTTTATTATTTTAGTTTCTAAAATTGATGTTTGCTAAATTCAGAATCCTGGAAGTCTTCAGAGACAACTGTTGTTGTGATTTTGGGACATACAAAAATAAATGAATTTGATTTGATTTAAACCTCAGGAGAACACTTTGACTAGGAATGAAATGTTTAGATGTAGTAAAACTCAACTATACAGTCATAATTCTCCCTTCGAAATTCTTGCCATTGTCTTGTGACGCCCCAAAAACACAGCTGACTATAATTAAACTCGTCTTTGTCCTGGAGAAAACTTGAAAAGCAGCCATTTGCCACGACACAGCCCGACACATCACTTGTTGACTCTGCTCTTCTCCGTGCGTCCTCCCTGAAGTTTAATAATAATAAAAACCCTCTCCTAAAGCCTCCTCTACCTCAGACTGTGTTTTTCCCTCGGCCTGACTCTCAGAAGGAGAGAAGACAACACAAGGACACAAACTTGTCGCTTCTTCTGACAAGCCATTATCTATGTGTCACTCACGCGCAGGCAGTTATTACCCCGGCCACGGCGCACACGCGGGCGCCAGGTTGTGACAGAATCAAGATTAAATCAGGAGAGAGGGAGTGGTGTGTGTGTGTGTGTGTGCAGGTCTTAATAAAACTTCTAATAATAAGACGGCTCTGTCAAGGGCGAATGCAAGTCTAACTCATATTTTGAAGACCCACTAGGAAGTATTTTTAGTTTGAAATGTACTGAAGAGCAGCTTAAAATATCTGCGATGTAATATTGGTGCAATTTTGATGCCTAGGTATAAGCAATGTTCTGCAGGCATGGAGAGGTCACATGTAAGACTTTTAAAGACCTTTATAAGCATACAATTAAGATCTATTAGTTATACTATTTCACAAGCTGCTTCTTTTCCAGAGGCTTTTATGAAAAATCTAGAAAATTAACAATACAGCAATTGGGAATTCCATCTACGGCATAAACACACAAGATTTACCTGTTCAACTAAAATTCATGGATAGTTTATGTTTTTGTTGTTGTTTCGTTTGAGTCAGAACATGAGCAGCTGATAAATAATATAAAAAATAATAATAATGCATGTGACATGTATGAGTGTTTCATCATCTGCCATGGACAGAATACACTAACTTTAGAAATATTTAATGGAGAAAAGATCATGTTGGAACTAGGCCCGACCGAATGGCTTTTTGGAACTGATCTACCTTTAGTTTTATTTAGGGTTTATTTTGAGCTACACTGAAAGTTCAAGCGAACACGATTTCAACATTCACCCTCAGATAAACTCTTCTCAGATCCCAATTCTTCACAAAAAGAATTCCCTTAATCCAAACTCCAAACGACTGTCCATAGCGAGAAAATATGACTTCTTTGTTGTTGACAGCAGCCGTGTGTCCTTCCTTGTTTTTTTGTCTTGCGTTTAATTGGGAGTTGAGAACATTTAAATCCAGCGCTGCCTCAGAGCGCAGTAGTATCATGCAGAGCCTGAGCCTGGTGCTGCGTTCAGGTGCAGTCCGACAACAAACAACTCCACAGAGAAGTTTAATAACCACGCTTTTTTAGATCTGATTGCTGATTGAATAGAATGGTTGTATTTGGGAAGATCTAAGCTTTAAAATGAGGTACAACATGTCCAACATATCGGTGATAATTGGTCAGATTTTGTCCCGATAACAGATATTTCTTTAACTCTTAGGTTTTTTGCAAGCTTACCAGGCGAGCTGATTGAGTGATTGGATGAGTGAGTTATTAATTGCCAGTGTTTGAAGTGTCGCCAGATTTTCAGAGAGAAACAAGCAACCAATTATATACAACATACACTTAACCTTAAAGAAGTAACCATCAGTCTATCATAACTTCCCCTTTGCTAAAACACACTATGTACTTTAATATTCGTGAACCTAAACGTCTCTCTAATAACTGGGCGGTCGTCGACGTGAAAGAGAATGAACAAAGACAGTCGGGACAAGGGTCAGGTAATTACGAGGCGTCCAAATACAATTAAGTGCGTGTGCTCAGAGGTCGGCGCTCTTCATTTTTTTCCTCTGCGTCCTGTTATTGCTCCGTTGACATTTAAATGCAGAGAGATCCAGCCCTGCCTGTCTCTTCCTCCTCTCTCGGTTTGGGATCGATCTCGCGGTCCTCCACCATAAACTCGCCTATTAGGCCCGGCGCGCAGTTAGGCCGGGGTAATAAATTGTATTGATTTGGGAGGAGGTCTCTCGGTGCCTAACGGTGCTTCACACTGGGATGGTTTTCAACGTGGAATTAAAAGTAAATATACAGCCACCCGCGATCGCTCACACACCAACACACCTGCGTTATAGAAAAGCCATTTCCCCGCTGACCCATAATGCACTGCTGCTTATCTCTGTCTATTTGCGGTGAAAGCGGAGGATGGGGAGACAATGTGGTGGCGGCGGCTGACAAAACAGTGTGACTGAGGTTTAAAAAGTTGATTCTAAAGCAGCTGCTGTTCACGTGCTCTCGGTCTAAGTATGTAATTGTATTGGAAACAAACATTATGTGCAATTATGTTTTCAATGGTGCGTTCAGTGATCACGCGTCAACCGCACTTAGCCTGATTACTCAAGAAAATGGAAGGTTTGTGTCCCTGCAAGGCTACCGTAGAGATAAATATGGTGTTTTTGTCAATTCAAAATGTGATTTGATATGAAATACTGTTATATTCGGGTGTGAATCTTTGAGTGTCAGGCGATTGATTTGACTTGGATTCTTGAAATGTAGGTGGATTTAGAGATGTCAACGATAACATTTTTAAATCACAATTATTCATGTGATTGTCTTAAGTTAACTTGCGATTAATCACATTTAATTAAATGTTTTTTATTTTATATTTTTAAAATGCATTTTGCATTGTAATAACATATTTAGCTTTCATTCTGTTTATTATGTCTTTAATTGTAGAATGTATCTTGAAGTGTAAAATTATGTTTTGAAGGCTTTCCCATAACATTCTGCCAAATCGTGGAGAAGTCTCA
Organism: Mugilogobius chulae; assembly: GCA_038363315.1. Classification (NCBI taxonomy): domain Eukaryota; kingdom Metazoa; phylum Chordata; class Actinopteri; order Gobiiformes; family Gobiidae; genus Mugilogobius; species Mugilogobius chulae. The sequence goes on along the minus strand of CM076405.1, from coordinate 20,919,071 downwards.
TTATAAACATCTATTACACTGCTCTTTCACAATAAAGGTCTTTCAGCAGCTGGAGATTATAAGGCTTTTATTGTGTAGGAGCCACAGGAAGTGACTGCTAATTAGCGGAGCTAAAGTAGAACTTCAAATGTTTTGCCAGAGTTTTGAAAGACAACAACTTGAGCGGATAATCATCGCGTTTAGTGACCACGGACCACGACTTTATCGAGACACAGGAAGGTGGAAACACGTACTGAGTCTCACAGGAACAGCCTCCTCCTCTGCTGATCGAGCTACTCACAGACGGAGCGAGGTAAACAAACACATATCCCTGGTCAGACAGTGGTGCGCTAAAGTGGAAAAGTCACCATAGTCTGCCAAAGTGAGCCTTGTATAGGACTCTTTCTGCCTGTGCTCTGTGTTTTCCTATGAACTTCGTGTCATTGGAGCGTTTTAGTGGTGAAACATAAGCACGCCATTAATATGCGTCAAAAAAATTATCAAATAAAATAGTTTGCGTTGATGCAATAAACTGACAGCCCTATATGTGCCAACAATCTTGCAGTTATTACACTCATGTATTTGTCAAAAGAGATATTTTTCAATGTTGTCACTGGCCCTTTAATGCAGACTAGTTGTGGCTATAGTTAGTCATTTTCCAACAACACGGTACAAACCACAGAGCAGAAAGATTAAAGTAAGTTCCTGCTTGTCTGTACATGCTAGAAAATGAAAGAAAGAAAGAGGCTGCGACGCGTAATGAACATAAGACGTGTTATTATAGTGTCCAACTTTGCAAACAGACTTTTACAGTTTACTGACGAAAGAAATGTGCCATTAAAGGAGACGTTTTACCACTGCATTGTTGTCATTTTGAATAGTAAATAAAAAAAAAAAAATTATGATGATCAAAATACAAGTCTTACATAGCCCATACACATAGTAAAGTGTAAGTAGTTGTTGAAAATGACACCTACTACTACCTATGCTAATTTACAATGTTTAATTTACACCCTATGTGTTGGAGTGACTTCCGACGTCCTTATGAATAAAACAATGAATATAAAGCGTGAGTGTGATTGCCAGGCGCTCTTTTGTACTGCAGTGGAGAGCGGCTCTTGTGTTTGAAAAGCACCTCGTTGTGGGAGGTCTGTTAAAGCCATCTCGGACACATTTCTATCCACTTTTGTTTTGGGATAGGATCTCTCAAGTGTCCCGGGCCACTTCCGCTCTGAGCAGAGTAATCACGATCACATCAAGACTGTTCTGAACCGGGTTATTACAGGACACTGGTGAGAGAGGGAGGGAGAGAGAGAGAGAGAGGGAGGGAGAGAGAGAGAGAAAAGAGAGACAGGAGACAAAGAGAGCAAGCAAGAGAGAACCACAGAGAGAAAAGAGACTGAGAGAAAAGAGACAGAAAAAGAGAGAGAGAGAAAAGGAGAGAGCAAGAGGAGAAAGAGAGGAGAAAGAAATTGGAGAAAGAGGGAAACAGAGAGACAAAGAGAGTAGAATGAGAAGATGGAGAAAGAGAGATGAAGAGGAGGAAAGAGAGAGAAAGAAGAGAGCGAGAGGTAAAAGAGAACGAGAGAAGAGAGCGAGAGAAAGAGACAGATTACAATGAGAAGATGGGAGAGAAGAAAAACAGAGCAAGGGTGAAGGGAAAAGGATAGAGAGAGAGGAGAAAGAAAGAAAGAAAGAAAGTGGAATGAGGAGATGGGAGAGAAAAAGAAAGAAAAAGAGGGGGCAGAGACAAGTGGACTAAGAAAATAGGATAGACGGGGTCGTGAAGGAGAGAAAGAGGGAAGTGGGAGAAAAAGAGAAGAGAAAGAGGAACAGAAAGGAGAGAAAAAGAAAAGGAGGCAGATGAGGGGAAGATAGAGATTGAGAAAGAGAGTGAGAAGATGAACAAGCAAGATGAAGGGAGAGGAGGATAGATAAGGAGAAGAGAAAGAAAAAAGAAGTAATGGGAGAGAGAAAGTGTGGATCAATAGAGAGAGAAAGAAAACAGAAATGAGAAAAATGAGAGAGAAGGAAAGAGAGAGAATAAGGGACAGAGAGAGAGAGGAAAAGTAACAAAACAGAGAAAGGGTAAAGTGGAGAGAGCAAGAGAGGGAGAAAGAGAGAAGAGAGGAAGATGGGTGGAAGAAAGAAGAGAGAGAGGGAGAAAGAGAATGAGAGAGAGAAGAGAAAGAGAGATTACAATGAGAAGATGGGAGAGAAAGAGGACGTGTAAGAAAAAGAGGGAGAGAGAAAAGGAGGTAGATGAGGAAGAGAAGGAGATCAAGAAAGAGTGAGAAGTTGAGCAAGTAAGATAAATGAAGAGGAGGATAGAAGAGAAAGAAGAAAGAGAGGAGTAATTAGAGAGAGAAAAGGGAAAGTGAAAGTGTGGATCAATAGAGAAAAGAAAACACACAGAAGATAAAGAAAATGAGAGAGAAGGAAAGAATGAGAGAGAAAAGGGAAGAAAGAGGACAAAGTGAGAGGGAGACAGAGAGGGAGGGAGAAAGAAAGAAAGAAAGAAAGAAAAAAAAAAGAAAGAAAGAAAGAAAGAGACAGAGAGAGAGATGAGACAGAGGGAGGAGAAAGATGGAAAGAGACAGAGACAGTAGAATGAGAAGATAGCAGAGAAGAGGAGAGAGAGAAAGAGAGAGAGAGGACAGACAGAGAGAGTGGAATAAGAAGATGGTAGAGAAAGAGGGAAGTGAAAGAAAAAGTGAAGAGAAAGAGGAACAGAAAAGGAGAGGGAGAGAGAAAAAGAGGTAGATGAGGGAGAGGAGGATAGAAGAGCATAAGGAAAAAGAAAAGAGGAGAAAGGGGGAAGAGGGGAAGACAATAGGAGACAAAGGGAAGAGAAAGTGTGGATCAATAGAGAGAGAAGAGAAAACACAGAAGAGAAAGAGTAGCAAATGAGAGAGAAGGAAAGAGAAAGAGAGAGAAAGGCAGGGCGAGAGAGAAAGAGAGAGAGAGAGAGGGGAGAGAGGGAGAAAGAGAGAAAAGAGGAGGAGAAAGAGGGAAAGAGACAAGAGAGTAGAATGAGAAGATAGAAGAGAAGAAGAAAGAGAGAAAGAAAGAGAGAAAGAAAGAAAGAAAGAAAGGGACAAAGACAGAGAGATTGGAATGAAAAGAGAGAGAAAGAGGAACAGAAAAGGAGAGGGAGAGAGAAAAGGAGGTAGATAAGGAGAGAGGATAGAAGAGCTAATGAAAAGGAAAAGAGGAGAAAGAGAGAAGAAGAGTAGATAATGGGGGAAAGAGAACGTGTGTATCAATAGAGAGAGAAGGAAAACACAGAAGAGAACTAGAACATGAAAGAGTAGAAGAAAGAGAGAGAGAGAGTGGGAGGTGGCAGAGGAACAGGACAGGGCGATAACTAGTCTGGAGCGGGGCCAAAAACATAGCGGGAGCGCGTCCAAACGGAGAACCACAGAGGCCGCCTTGTCCCTCTCGTCTCCTCACACACAAACGCCTGGATTCACGTCCCGACTAAAACAGCCTTTGTTCTCCGCCGCCGCAGCTTTGGAAAAAAAAAAAAAAACATCAACAATAACCCAATAAACACAAACAATAACGGCCCCGTATCAGCCCCGATCCAGAGGTGGGAATTAAAAAGGGACGTTAGAACAAAAGAAAGTAAAATTGAATAGAAGAAAGTAGAGGAGAAGGATTATATTGTCCGTGGAAAAGAGGAGAAAGAAAGAAAGAAAAAAGAGAGAGGTATGCAGGTTGGCAGAAAGGTAGAGAGGATCTGTGGCATAATCGAGTTAATCTGTCCAATTAGTTCCCGCTAATCCTTCGCTGTCATGGGTAAGACTCGCTCGACTTCAACTTCGTCGCAGCCAGGTGTGAGAAAAAGACATAAAAAGTGCAAATTTGAAAAGAGTTTTATTTCAATTTGGACGATGTAAACGTGACTGTGCCATGTTGGATTTCAGTTTTTCTTCAAATTAAAAGGTACTTCGCTCATTTGACAAAAATTAAAAAATTGCATCAATCTCTTTAAATGTGTCTGTTCAATGAATAGTCCACGCTATCCTGTCTGCGTAGAGTAATGCCCTTCAGTTTTTTCTGTGTTGTTGTTAGCATTGTGGCTAACTACCATTGGCATACCAAAACATCTGGCTGTGAAAAAATGGTGAACAAATGAGAAGATCATTGCTATATCCATACAGAATCAGTGTGAAGCTAAAACGTGTGCCTTTATTCAGAGGCGGCTCGTCACTAATGAGCAATATATCAAATTAGACTAGAGGTGTGCAACATATACAATTTTAGATAATATTGTGATTGTTGTCTTGAAGATATGCAAAATGGAATATCAAATGTATCGTTTGTAGTAAAAATGCAACAAAAAAGTTGTTTAAAAAACAGCAAATTAGGAAAAATACATTGTAAATGTCTAAATAAAGATAGACAAAAGCTAGAAAAACTGCAAATTTAGTTAGATTTTTTTGTTTTTTGCATAAAATTCTCATTTAGCTGTATTAATTTTTGTTTGGGTCAGATAATTGGTCAGATCATTGAGACACTGAGCTGTGATTGCTAGTACGTCTTAAGCGACAGAATGTCTATAGTCAACTTCAACTCATACATTTAGGATCAGATTCAAATCGTATCGCTTGAATATTGCAATCGAGATTATGTTGAAAAAATATCGAGGTATTGATTTTTGTCAATATTGCCCAGTCTACACCAACTCCCGTCAAAAACAAACCTTATTAAAATGCCTTAAAAAAATCCTTGTCCAATAAGAGGAGCTTATTTTCTGCAGCTGGTTCAAGCTCAGGCTTGTTTATTGTCTTATCTGAATAATTGTTATTATAAATATGAAGCCTGCTCATGCACTTTACTGGTCTGAATCATAGTTTTATTGACATAAATTGGCCACAGATCATTTGATTCCATGTCAATGCCACCTAGTGGTGTAAGATTTTATTATATTGATGGATAAGCAATGTAATATAATTGTGGGCATTGGGCTTTGATAACTGGCAATGTATTGACCATTGCACCGCCACTGCTTATATTGAAAGAGAAAGTAAAAAGTGCAGGACAGGGTCAAAGTTCACACTCCATTCAAAAAGGCACGGCACCCCAAAACAGCATCAATAAGAGAAATAGAGAAGAAGGTAGACACACGATTATGGTGGTTTACTAAAAATTAAAGTTGGGGTAACTAACTTTTTTAGTTGTGAACTAGTACATTTTGTGTTTTCCACAAAAAAGTACATGATAAATGCAGCACTAAATGAAAAAATGAGACCAATGAATACTGACTGAATTGAATAATAAAAACTTTCAGGTTTAAACATGAGTCGAATGCAGCGCTCTGATTGGCCGGGCTGGGTCGTCCTCTCAAGTTTCACTTTGCTCTTTGTAATAATTGCAACCAATGAAAAAAATGTCAATATAAACCAAGGTTGAAGGATTTAGGAGGAGTAGTAGACATATTTAAGATCTAAGTTGTGTTTGCAATGTCAAAATCAGCTACTCCATCTTTAATTCCCATCCTTTTATCTCAATATCCAATGTTTTCATATCTTCAAAACAACATTCACAATAATGGATATATTGCCCACCTCTTGAAGGGCTGTTCCAGTGCGAATTTACAATCATTTACAAATACCACCGGAACACACCAAATTTATAAAACGGATTCAGAATCAATCTCATAAACAAACTCCTTTTGTGTTGACACTGTGGCTTCAATCTTTCATTTCATTTCTAACGCCAGACCACTGTGAAAAGGATTATTTTTGTGCTTTTTTTTTTTCATTCTACTTTAATCCAACCGGTGCTGACTTTGTGCAACATATGTGAAATGTAGAGCCCGGAATGAAGCGCGTGTGAGTGCCTCTAACCCGCCGTGACCCGGAGGTTTGGAGCAGAAAATTCCGGATTTGGATTAAAAGCTACTTGTGTCTACTTCACCTTCTTATTCTCCCACTGCTGCGGCCTCTCCGTTCACTTCAAGTTGATTATTTTTCACCCTTCAGACAAGAGCAATAAATCACAGCGGAGGAAAAAAAAGTGAAGAGCGAGCGGAGAGGAGGCGCAGAACAAGTCCGGATGGAGATGAGACATGAAAAGTAAGACAACTGTTTGAAATTAAAATGGAAAGAAGATTTGTGTTTTCTTTCACACAACAAAACAATAAGATGTAATAATATTCGGCCTCAAAGTTGACTTGTATCAATTCAAAATCAACAAAATCACTGATGATATGACGTGAGTAAATCCTATTCCCAGCTCTCACAAATGTTTCAACACACGATTTATTGGCTGAAATTACAGTTTATACACACAAACATGAACTGGACTGAACTCTGCCAAGCATCGGTTGTCTAAAACGTAAAGTTTTCATGTCTTTTTGAGAAAATATGTTTAGAAAAACATACTTTTTGTAGGAAAAAATCTAGTTTACTAACAATAAGAAAGCTTGTTACCCAGCTTAGCAAGACTTGTTTTGAACGCATTCTGGCCTACACAACCAAAACTAGACAAGATGCATTTTCTTAGAATGATTTATGGATAGATTCAGTCTTTTTTAAAAGGTACAAAGATGTTTTTTTTTGTTTTTTATTTTATCTATAAAATGTCGAGATGGGATGACATTGAAAATAGTAAAGAATTGAACAGTAATGTTTCATGTTGGGTTCGATCCTCATGTGACCTAACCTGACTCACTCCAGATGGGTCTGTGTTGAACTCTGATTTGAGTTCTTCACAATCTCCATCTGGAACTTTCTTGCTGAAAGCGTTTTGGAAAAGGTGGAATGTTTAATGAAATATGTCAAGCTGATTGGGTGTGCAGTCATCTTATTTATGCTTAACCAACCTCAGCAAAGAATCATAATGACATATCTAATGTCTGTGTTGGATAAAACAAGTGTCACCACACACCTCTCTGCTCTTCTTTCAAAAACAAAACATTTAAAACAAATAAACAGCAGAAACACATACATCCATGAGAGCCGCCATCTTTGTTTAGCTTGAATCAAGCACTAGTTCTCGTCGTTGCAACCAACCCTCCTCAACTCCCATGATGTGATGTGATTGGGCGACACACCGCTGTGTCGGACTCCAAACCAATCAGGCTGCTGGAAGGTCAGGTGGATTATTTGAGTTTGAAGTCACATATCATGAATCCATCTGGCTGGCCAGGTTACATTGACCTGCCATTTATCGCTCTGTTTTTAATTTTAGTGTGATTTGTAAAGGACATTCCTCTGTCATTTCTCAGTGCCTGCAGCATATTCTTCTTATTATATTCTTACTGAGGTGAGTTTTATCACAGGTGTTCTTACAGACAAATATCACTTAATAAACACATGAATATTTGTCTATAAGAACACCTGTGTCAGATTGAGTTAAAAGCCCTGAAGAAGACCTATACAATAGTCAAAACGTGACCCTCCCAAGTCTTCAGGCTGCTACTTGTCTTTGAGAGGCACCTGATTTGAACTGTATGGACTGCACTCCCACCTCTAAATTTGTTTTTGATCTAAATCGGCTTGGAAATAAAACAGGACCATTGACTTCTTGCCAAACCGCAGAACGATAAGCCGCCTCTTATGTAAACTAACTTTAATAAGCAACTGACTTTTAATGACTTGAAGCAGAGAAATGTGGCTAAATGTTGAGAAAACACTGGTATAACATGGCTAGGGTTAGGGTTAAGGTTAGCAAACTCACAGAAAATATGGTTTGTTCAGACAAGACAAAATGCTAGAAGTTGGTGCCCTATTCGTGTAACAGCCGGTGTGTTGTGCCTGCTCAGTCTCGTATTAGCTCCATCGGTTCTTAATGAAGCTGCGATGTGTGCGGTCACAGGCCTGGCTCTATCCCCCCGCGCGCGCACATCTCCGAGTGTCTGCGCATTTGCATGTCATCATTATTACCGCCGGGGCTAAATATCCCAGGCTCAAAACTACAGGTGGCGGGAGGAGACAAATCTGGGCAAACAGAAAAAGGCAAAGGAATCATTACCATTTAAATAACATTTCCCGCTCTGTGTGTCTTTCTCTGTCCCTCGACCAAACTGTTTGTGTGGCCGGAGACGCGGGAGTCGTGGAGATATCACTTACCCAATAGAAGAGAAGAGGAAGGATATCAGGACGATCACAAGCTGCATTATTTCACCCTGCATAAATTGGCGTTATAGAGAATTCTGCAGCGGGAAGGATGTAGGAAATTGTTTAAATCTCTGAATATGTCATTTGGCAAACTGTATACATCATTTGCCCAAGCTTCTGACGTTTAATGTAGACTAAATAAAATAATGGTTTCTCTGCCTCTGAACTGAATTATGAGTGTCTTAATGGTAATGGGACATAAGCAGGAGCGTGTCCACCAACTGCCAGGACTGCCTCATTTGTTTAACAAATGACTTTAACTGAAAGTATTACAAGGGTTTTAATGGAGTTGCGTCGCTTTCACGTGTGGTCTTTTGCTTCATTATTTTGTATGTATGGTTGAGTTTAGAGGCAAAAGCTCATTTGAACAAAATGAATCTTTTCTGGACAGTTATGGTCTGGATCTTCATCAGAATGAGTATTAAACAAATTTTGTGCTAAAAGAAAAAAAATCTTTAATCAACAAAACACAGTTTTTATTGTGGATTCAAAAACTACAAGGATGTTTGAGCAGTCACCCATTTAGATGTTATACAACTCCATGGGTGGGTATTCATCACATTTACTTTACAGGACCTGTCTTCCTTATGGGGACAAAAAGCAGGTCAGCAACATGGTTTTAAAGAGCACATACTATGCAAAACTGACTTGGAGTTTTTAATCTAGTTCTAAAAATGCTTTCTCATCAAAAACACTGCTGGTGTTTTGTCTGTGAGATATTTTTGTTGCCCCCAAAATACCATTTTAATGGTCCCTGATGTCATAGATAGATCTTTGAGATCTTCTGAACTGTTTTTAACTACATTAATAATCCAGACATGATTTGTTTGTTATGCTGCAGCTGCAGTATATCATGCAAGATTGGTTCAATTGCTTCTCCTAAGTAAATTTCTTAGAAGTCAATAGATGCTTCATCTATTCACTTCTAACTCAATACTTGATGTGGGAAACACAGGACTGTCAAATGTGGTTTATAGGCCAACTGTTTTTAGGGATTCTATAGTGTAGATGCTCAGGCGCCGGTTTGAAGGACAGGAACAACACAAAAATATTTGTTCTTTAAGTTCAAATAAGGTTAGGATTAGGTGAAGGTTAGGTTAAGCTTAGGTGCAGTCACCCAGGTTAGGGGTAAGGCTACATGAAATGAATGTAAGTCAATGTACTGTCCCATACGTGTGCGTATGTGTTTTAATGTATAAGTTATCGGTTTGTTACAGTGTACACATAAGTTATTTAGGTTTTTCACTCTTTGAATAGGAAAGAACAGGCTTAATACTCAAATGTAGTTTTTGTTTGTTTGGTTTGTGCAACTATGTATTTCTATAAAAGGCTTATCCGTCGACATACTTTTTGTTCTACTGCCCATGTCACCTGCAGAAAGTGACGCTGTTTGTCTAGCTGGCTGGGGGAAACTTCTTTGATAAAAACAACAAACAAGATGAGAGTTTGTTTGGATCAGGTCTGAAGAGACGTGGTTTTCTCTGCGTTTTAACACTCACAGAAGTGTAACGTATTTAAGTAAAGACAAATTTCATTCACAAAGGCTGACTTTGCTGCTGCAGTTTGTGTCAGGCACCTCTGATAAAGTTCAAGATCATTTCAGTGAGCTTTTATAGTATTGTTACTGTTCAAATGAGTATCTAAATTTGAAACTTTGGTGTATCGTTTTTTATTATTGTATTATTTTTCTGATGTTTATTATCGATATACACTATTAGCATAAATTCTGTTTCCATCGTTGTTTGCTTTTGGCCTGAGATAACCAGTGCATATGGGACTTTAGCTGGAGAGCCACAACTTCCTTTCTCTCATGTGAAGGTTAACCACTCTGCCACCATGCCCTCCCTGTTCAATAAGACTCAATAATACTCCGGTTTCTCTTCCACGTTCATTTGCTCATATCGATATCACAGACACAGCACTGACCGGCCTGATGTCAACGAGGCGTTTATGAATGGACACGAGGCAGGAGATTCACTTCCTCTTCCTGTTAGACACACAAGTCTCCAGAAACACACTCTCATATCAGGGTGGTGACTTCTTCATAAATGTTTTCAAATTTTCTATGAACTTGTCAACTTTGCACATTTGTGTTTCAATCAATTTTCTATCAAAATGTGTGACAATGTACTATTCTGTTTTGCAAATTTAGTTTTGGCTTATTCAATTCAGTATACGTATGTTGCTTGTTCCAGTGGCAAACAAAAGAAAAAATCTATAAATGTTAGATATCGTCATAAAGTTCAATACATAGATTGAATAATTATTATAACCCTAAAAGGCAAAAAGATATTGATGGATGATATTTTATTTTTGGAAAAATTGTTCTTCCTTCTATTCCTAATATTTACGTAAGTGGTTGCTGTGACAATTTCAGACAGTTTCAAATTGACAGCAAAGCACGTTTTTTCTTTACAATCCTGAAGTAGAAAGTACAGATACTTGTTCTGGAATGTACTGAGAAAAAAAAAAAGTATCCACTGTAAAATGTTCTAAATGTACAGATAGATACATGTTTTAAGTACAGTACTTTTACTTTTGTACTTTGATACGCTGTACAGTGCACATAATTTTCTCCACCCAATATGTTTGAGTATATTACTTCCAAAGTTTGTTAAGATAGTTTTAGGCTTAGGTTGAGTTAATTTCAAAGGCTAACGCGATAACAACACAAGTGCCTTTGGTAAACAACTAAACACCTGCCCTCCTAGTCAACTGATTTTCTTTTTTTGGTTTAATTTTTACTTCATGGAGACAGCGGTGATGTGAAATGCTGTTTTAAACTGTCTCCGCTCCCGTCTCTTGCTGACACAGGATTTGGACATAATCAGAAGGATTAGTTCTAAAAAGCCTAGTCAAATAATGTTATAAAGCAAAGACCGCTGAAAATTTAGAGAAGGCTAAAGGTGGAGTAGCTGATTTTTACACTGCACACACGTTTTAGGTTTTAAATCTGACAACTTCTCCTAAATCTTTCAACACATGGTTAATTTCGACTTTTTTTTGTTTCATTTTTAGTTGCAATTATGGCTTAAAAACCACATCTTACAAACGGCAAAGTGAAACTGGTGAGGACCAACCAAGCACAGCCAGTCAGAGCGCAACATTCTGCTTCTGATTAGAACTAAAACTCTTTAATATTCCTTTCACAAAGTGCTGTATTAAGCATATACTTTTTAGTACAACACACAAATTTTACAACAAAATCGTTAGTTAGCCCAACTTTAAGTAACACAGCACAGATTGCAGGAAATAACCTCTGCTTTGGCCAAATTTTTGGGGGGAAACGACCCCCAGACCCCCATGAGATTTTCATATTTCCCATATTCACTTCTTTACACCGGTTTATGCCAATTCTGTGCACCAACAACTCTATCTGCACAAATCAAAAAGGTATTTAAAAATATGCATGTACTGTATGTTAATTGATTAGTTGATTATTTAAATCTACCAACGTAAAGATTATAGAAGATATTGTGGCCTTTAAGGTGTAGTTAAAGCTATCCAAAACCAATGTAATTCCCAAACTTTTCCAGGCTTTCCATCACTGTACGACCTCTGTCACTGATGTATAGTCTATGTGTGCACACTGGGACGCACAAAGGTTGGCACACATCAGTCAATCTTATGAGTTTTCATCACAAGCACAGGCCTTTTTCTTCCCAATCCTTCTCAGCTTTCTCATTGTTCAGCCCCCCTCCTCTCTTTCTCTCTCTCTCCCCCAGGCCGAACGTGTTTATATTTCACTCGTTTATTTCTACAAATGTCAGACAGCGTTTCTGCCCTGCGTCTATTGATCCACAGAGAAAGAAAGAAAGAAAAAAAGAAAAGAAAGAGGTGGAGGCAAGAACATGAACAATGCATAGGAGAGAGCTGGGAGATATGAGAAATAAAAGAAAAGGTAGATGGAGGTAAGGGAGGCTATAGTGTTTTTAATCAACTGTTTTTCAGCTCAGTGAACAAACCAAGAGACTCTTTTTTTTTTTCTTCTTCTTCTTCAATTCCCCGTCTTCTACTCTCCAGCCTCGAAGTACAAATATTACTCTACCTGAAATATACTGTATTAGCAGGACAAGATGAACAAATGATAAGGTCTGAAGCCTCACAAAGTCTACCAGGGCTGTTGGATTAAATGTACCAGTGGGACAGATCTGAGGACCGGGCTACATATCTGAAATAAAAATGTGTTTTACATCTACTGTCCACTCACAATGGTACCATTTTAGGGCTGTCACTAAGGATTATTTTAGTAGTCGACTAGTCAGCGATTATTTTTTTGATTAGTCGACTAGTCATCAAGTATGTTTTACATGATCTGCTCAGCACGTTTTTGCTTATTACATCTAAAGTCTAAACTCACGTTCAAACGCTTCTATTTTTTAGCGTCAAGTGACGTGCACATCAGTCCAATAAGCCTCATTAATGCATGTTCAGTCCCTGTTTAACAAAGACACAACTTGTGGGTTTTGAGGATAATTCATTCAGCCTATATACAAAAAGGAAGAAAAAGGCGAGAGACAAGTAGAAATTGATATTGACACAATAGATATTGACACAGTCATAAACATCTTAACTACACAAAGCTCCAGCGTGAACAGATTCACCATCGTAAACTACAAGCGCGGACAGTCAAATTCTCACCTGGAGAAACGTCTAGTCGAGGCTGCGTCGGTCAACTCTTCCTGCTGATTCAAACTGTCAGAAGTTTTCTAAAAGAGCTTTTTTAATAGATTATTTATTAGATCCATGGTATGAGTGCAAAACACAAACATCTGCGCGCTCACGAGGCGCACCTCCGCAGGCACACTGTTACAGCTGCAACAGTTTTAATGTGCCCGTGTTTGAGTTTGAGATGAGTTTTAGGCACATTTCTTTTGGGCCGGGTGGGTCAGGTTGGATTTTAAATCGGGTCGGGTGAGGCGGGTCATGGAAAAAGCTGACCCGCGCATCACTACTGCACATGTCTTCTTCTCAAGTAGAGAGATTAATGACGATTAAGTTGATAGTATTAGCAAACGTCTTACGCCAATAACTACAGTAGCTTGCTCATGTCTGTGAGCTTGCTAAGGTACAATTAGCACATATGACTTTGGACTGAAGAGGAAAAAGGATTCAGTTTAAACTCAGCCATTTAGTGACTTTGTGAATGTGTGTGTTTGTGTTTTCAATCTTTGAACTGAATATAAACTGATTTACAATGACTCTGCGTCTATATTACAAACAGATTTATCTATGATATAGTTAATATTGGCCACGGATCGTTCTCCAATCAAATAACTGTTTCTTTCCACAATTAAAACGCTAAACATTCGACAAATTATGACACCGGCCTGTAGCTCAGTTCACTTGTGCAGTTGTAAGTGCAGGACAAAGAATGTTCTGCAATCAGGCTTAAGCACAGCACGGTTAAAAAAAGCCTATTGAGTGCGCCCTAAATCACAATCTCATATATAGAACTTTATACAGTGTATCGACAAAAATAACATATTCCTCTCTTTCTGTCAGGCATTTCCCACATAAAACAGAACAGAAGCGCTCACAGAAATGAGTTAAGTAAATGAATGCCACGGCTGCACAAATAACAGAAATCTCAATGTCAATGGACGCAATTAGCAAATCGCAAAGGCTGCAATTCTTAAAATACCATCATTTCTGTCACAGACTACAACATATCCTGTCATTTTCTGCATCTAAGCTGTGATTTTTTTTTCTTCTGTCAATCTCAAAGACTGCTTAAATTGTGAACTCAAACAGGCTCATTATTAAAGAAAATTCAAATCGTTTAGCATCGGAAAAAAATTGCAAATATACATTAACCCCAATTGTGCTGCCCTCAATACAAGTACAACATAACATAACATAACATAAACTATATGATGTAGCTGTTTCCAGGCCACATTGAAACCCTCTTGGTGACAAACCTGCACATTTAGTCCTGGTGATGAGGGGCGGTCCCGGTTTGCCCGTGCCTCCCTCTCCGGGCCGGGTCAGTAGGACTCTGATCTCGTACTCCGTGTCTGGATCCAGGTGCCACAGTTTGTAGTTGGGAGAGTTGACGGCGTGAGTCTCTGTCCAGGTGCCTGAGGTCATCCGATACTCCACCTGCACATGGGACATGATTACTCACACTGTTAGTCACAGGCCGGGTCCGAACATACACACTACTGCCTCGACAGCCTGTCTGACTGTTCCATGTCAGACAATGAACTGATTGGATAATACAACTTTTACAGTCCAAACTAAAGCAGCTAACGTTAGCATCTTTACAGCTAACAGTTTTTAGTTACAAGTCTCTGTGTAACTAAAGCTGTGCGGCAAGTCTTCGTTTTTCTTTCATTCCAGTTAAAGACCTGAAGCTGTTGCTTTGCTTTTCTGACTGTTGCATTGTGGTCTATATCGACCATTCAAGTGATCATTGAGGGATATTTTCAGTGCACTAGTTTTTGACCTGTTGACCTGTTGGACACCATTACAAAATTGCAGCACCCCTGTATAAGGCTCCGGAAAAAAAACTTCTGCAGAACTTGTTGGAATACATTCGCCAAAAACAATATAAATAATCCAATAACTACTGGCGTACTGGTAACTGTACCTGAAAAAGATTTCATTGCTTATGAGATGTGAATATTTCACTGGTTTCAAGACATTTTTAACTTGCTATAGGAGAAATTGGCTTAAAATAAGAATACACAGTTTTCGTAACCAAGCAATTTGAACTTGTCTTAAATTCATTTTTTGCAGTGTAGTGTCAGTATGTATGGTTTAATTATAGATGCACTGTGTGTGTCACTTTTTGGCCAAAAATAATTGTGAATAAAAGCATGTTTTTGTAATTTTGATGACTTTGTTGCACTAAATAATAAACTAAAAAATGTTTTTACTCTAACAGGCTTGCATGGCCACAGTATGAACTATTAAGCCTGGAGCCCGCTCATGTTTGTTTCTATAGAAAAGAGACTCCTTAGCTGCTTTTTTTTCTCTCTCTCCATATTGTGACTTGTATTTATCCCCATTCAGAATATCCCACAGTATGGTTTTATCTTTCTAATCCTTCTGAATTATGTAGAAGACACATAATGCATCTTTAATGCCATTTTTCTTAAAATCTACATTTAACATTAGGAAAACTAACTTGTTACTAAACGTTACTAATGTACGATCACATCAGAGTTCATGAAGAGTTCTGCAGATGACATAACAGCATCCTAAAAGTCAGCAGAATGACTGAGAGTCAATGGAAACACAGTATAACTAATAATTCATTAATATTATATTTTCTCCTATAAGGGCTAAACACTAAACAACCACAAGCCCTGCTGAACATTGACTTTGTATGTGATATATAAAAAGAACGCAAACAGTTGCAGAAAAGCAGAAAAACTACAACAGCACTTTTGTTTCTCTCACATTTCTCACTGACATAAACTTTAGAATAAAACACAGAGAAACTTTCTATGCTTAAATAAAATGTTTTAATCCATTTTGATGAGTAAATTAAATCTCTTAAATCTCAAACTCCCTTCAGCAAACAAGCTAGTTAAGGTCTGCACTGTTGCCGTGACAACAGAAAAGCTACGAGACACATTTTATCACGCTTTTGTCATCAGAATGTTGAGTGTGGACATTAGGACAACGCCGCAAAACTCACTTCTTTCAATACAATAGGCCCGTCCCCGAAGATGGAGTTGGCGTTGAGCTGAATGAGGAGGTAGGTGGGGCCGACTCCCAGGAGCTGCGGAGGGGCGATGGGGTGTGGGGGCTCTGAAAGACACACAAACAAACCAAAAAAACAGATGAGACGCTTTCAAAGTTCCTCACATCACATCACTGTAACGGCATTATTCAAGCAAGGTCAGAGCAGAAAAGAGAAGAGAAGAGAAGGGCGTGTCACATCAAAGAGAGACACTGACACTGACTTACACAGAAGGCTTCGTGTTATCAGTTGAAATGGGATAGCGGCTTGTTTTGTGCTGGTTAATAAGAAACAATGGTTACAAGGCTAATAGTGGGATTCTAAAGGCCGTATAAGGATGAATGAGGCTCAGGAAGTGACACCTGAGACGTTGTAAACACTACGCAAAGATTTGGTGATATTATTGTTATGATTTAACAACAATACTATTAAGTACTGATCTACTGTGTCAGTTTCAAAAATGATCTCACTTTTCTTTCATATTTTACAAGACAACCTTTAGCAGTCCAAGTTCAACATACAGTGATATACAAAGTCTATGCCACATTCCAGGCTAAGTTATTTTCAGGTGGCTTAGTTAAAATAGTAAGGGTCTTAGGTTGACCTAGGTGCTACATTCGGTGGCTTGTTTTGTGTTTTAAGATAAAAAGGTAGGTAAAATTAAAAAAAAAACTGTGGCTGCAAGTGGCTGCAAAATCAAAAACTGAATCAAAGAGTGACTTAAAGGGGCACTATGTAAGAAAAAACAAACAAAGTGATTTCCACTTTTGAACACCAGAGGGAGCCTTTCACATGCATTTTGCCTATTAAGCATGCTGACATCTAGCGTCAATATCCATATTCCGGCCCGTAATAAAACATTTCAAATAAGTATAAATGTATCACAATTGATGTGGATTGGTTAACAGTGCTCTCTTAAGTATTCATGTTGTAAAGAATAAATATGATTTAAATGTTTGTGGACTATAAGTGATCATTAAAATTCCTCTCAATCTTACACAGTACAGCCCCTTTAAGTGAATCGTCATATCCCTACAGTAAAAACGACTTTATCACTTTGCAGGCAGCCTACATTTTGCTCTAGTCTACACGTTAATAAGATTTACAGAATGTCCATCTCTTACAAAGGTGCTATCAGTATGTACGCTAGCTAGACTAAAAAAGATGTAGAAGATTGTTGTAGATATAAGAGGAAGAGTATGGCTTAATTCTTTTGTCTATGTTCGCTAGTCCCAATGCAATTTTCTTCATAAAAAAGGTCAAATTTTTGTCATCTGTTGTAGATGCAGCAACTGCTGTAACAGCAGGAAAAGGAACGCTTCTAAGGCAAAAAAAAAAAAAAAGGCACACACAACGAGACCCACAGCATTGGTGAGCAACACAATTCGGCTTCATAAGCTGCACTTTTCCTGCTGTTACAGCCATCGCAGCGTCGACATAAGAAGATGACTTCAGGACAAGCCAAAAACTTGATGTCCATGGCATTTGCATCGTCCAGCTCACACCTGATGCAAAGATGGACAAAGGATTTAAACTTTACACGATGTCTTATGTTGGGATGATCAGATGTTTCAAATTAAAAACTGGGACACACTTAAGTTTTTGCAGATGGTAATGAACATTTTGAAAAAAGCGGGTAAATAAGTATATTATATTTAGTCAAATCATGTCTCATTAACACTCGCGCACATTCTCTCAAACTTCTGTCCATGTATTGATGCATTTTTTCTTGCGCTTCAGTAATTTTCAAGCACGATTTTCTCTGTTTTGACTAAATAAATGGCAAAATGTTCTTGGTTCACTGTTGGAAAGCATCAGAGTGGTCAAAAATCTGGACAGCTGGGACATGTCTTGTGTAAAACTGAGACAAATCAGTGAATTTGGATACATTTGGTGGAACATGGGACACAGAGCTCAAAACACAGAATGTCCCGAGTAAATAGGGACATCTGGTCACCTAGCTTATATCTACAACCAGGTAGCTTTAGCCTAGCTAGCAAACTGGTAGCACCTTCCTAAGAATTTTGACTTTCTGTAAACAATTAACAAACTATATATCAAAACTCACAAACATGTAGACTAGAGGGCCAGAGTTAACAACTGTGTCACTAGGGCAACTGCACAACCAGACGTAGCATCTTAGGTCAATCTGAGAGTGGAAGACGTTGGTGCATAATAAAGTTGTTGTTGTTGGGTTGTGTAGATTTGGATTTTCCTCCTTCTTAATTAAAAAAAAAACATGCACAAAACATTCACGACACTGTTCATTTGACGCTGATGTAACGTGGCTGGTGCATGCGTGATACGTGTTTGTGTGGGAACAGTGTGGGAACAGTGGATTGTTCTTTTGGACTGAACGTAATTACATCGTCTAATTTATTCTTGTAAATTACAGTCTGCAGATGGAAACAAGCTATTTGGCTCTAATTTGGTGCAGAGCATATTTTGTTTTGATGATCTTCATTTTTCACTACATTCCTCGTTCGAATAAAGACTCCACCAAAACTACGTTGAGTTCTGGTTAGTAACTACAAGATGCATACAATACTACAAAGTTTAAGGATTTTAAGTTTAAGCGTTGTAACAAAAGTTGCTTAAATTCAATTACATTATAATGACAATGTGTAACCTGAAAATAAACCACACCAACTAAATTCAAAAAAGAAATGTTGTTGGAGAGAGTTTTAAACACAAAAGCAGAAAATAATGAAAGAACATGTACTCTGTGGGACTATTTGGTGAAATACTTTAAGCGGATGAAATCATTTCCGTCAGAAAGTCTGAATCGATACTTTCACGCCACAAAAGAGGTGATTTTTTTTTTTACATGTTTTAGGTTCGTTTAACATTGATAGGCCCATTGCTTGGAAAAGAGAGAGAGAGAGAGAGAGAGAGAGAGAGAGAGAGAGAGAGAGAGAGAGAGAGAAGAGAGAGCGAGAGAGGGAGTGGGGGCAGAAGAGAGGAGAAAGTCAGAGGAGGAAGAGAGAGCCACAGAGACAGATGGGAGAAAGAGAAGAAAAGCAGAGAAAGAGAGACAGAGAAAAGATAAGGGGAGCAAGAAAGAGAGAAAGAGACAGAAAGGAGAAAGAGAAAAATGGAGCGAGACAGAGAGAAAGAGTGAGAGAGAGAAAGAGTGAGAGAGAGAGAGACAGAGCAAGAGAGAGAGGAAGAGAGAGCGAGAGAGAAAGAGCAAGAGAGAGAAAGAGCGAGAGAGAAAGAGCGAGAGAGAGAGAAAGAGCGAGAAAGAGAGAGCGAGAGAGAGAAAGAGTGAGAGAGAGCAAGAGAGAGAGAGAGAAAGAGCAAGAGAGAGGGAGAAAGAGCAAGAGAGAGAGAAAGAGCGAGAGAGAGAGAAAGAGCGAGAGAGAGAAAGAGCGAAAGAGAGAAAAAGAGCAAGAGAGAGAGAGAAAGAGCGAGAGCGAAAGAGAGAGAAAGAGCAAGAGAGAGAGAGAAAGAGCGAGAGAGAGAGAAAGAGCGAGAGAGAGAGAGAAAGAGCGAGAGAGAGAAAAAAGCGAGTGACAGAGAGAAAGAGCGAGAGAGAGAAAGAGAGAGAGAGAATAAAAGTGAGAGAGAAATGAGTTTATTTGACATAAAACCAAGGCAAAAATTGTACATGCATTTGTAAGTTACATTGCCCTGTTATTTTTCCAGTGTAGTGGCAAAAAACATTCTTTAAACACTTTATTAACGCATTAATGTCTTGCAGCTGTCACTAATCCTAAAAATGCTAATGATTTTATTGTGAACATAATTTTGTTGGAGGCTTGGTTACTTGTAGCTTTGGTCAAAGAAAATAAAGGTTTCGTGTACAAAAACTGAAGGATTGACAACAGCACAATTGTAGCTAAAATTCAAAGTAAAGCAGAACAATTTTAACATCAAACTGCACTTACACAGCTAGGTACAGTCAGGCTAATGTTAGAATCCAATGTCCTAGTTACAGTTCACAGCAAAACAGCAAAATTTGAATTCATCGGTTACAAGTTATTTCTTTTGCCGCTGGCTGGAGCTGTGATGTCACTACGACTTTGGTCTAAAAAGAGCTGCCAATAGTCTAGAAATGCAGCTATTTCAAATGTTTTTTCTATCTTCCAAGTTTGCAAAAATAAAAAAAATAAAAATAAACCATTTGAGCTTGTGTCAGCTCCTGCCTTCCGTTAACCTTGGAGTTCCCGGCGCTCCCCGCTGCTCCGTGTGAATAAACACACAGTGTACATAAGTATACGTGTGATGGTTCAGGGCCAGCCACACGGGCTCGCTCTCTGTCAGAAGCCGGTGATTGACAAGGCGAGCTCACACGGGCGTACAACATCAATGATTCATCCTGCCTGACACGTAGACACTCGCCGATCAACGCGTGAATTCATCAGAAGGCTCCCAGTGCACTCCACGCGCCGTCTAATCTTTTACACGCACTAAATCATTCAGATTTTTATCGCACGGGCTACACGGCTATCAGGAGGGAGATAGAGAGAATTATGGCCTTTTCCCGATCCGACGGCGACGGCATCACATCGCTGAGAGACTTTTGTAAATGCTCAGGAGAGGATGGCTGGAAGGTCTGATTTTTCATGTACAAAGACGTTATTAGAACATTACAAGGCTTGATAACCTTTTGAGCGACGATCAAACAAGTTATGAGTCAAAGACATCGTTTGAAATACTTGTCCTGATGCCGTTCTTGGTAAGTATCCGCACAGGCAACGCCAATTATCCGATGGTTGTACAGTTTTTTAAGTTCCATAGCAACAACCAACTGTATATGCACAGAACGTCAGTTAGCTTGTTTATACTGTATTCAGAATAGCTAGCTTCTGTGCTTTTGAGCAGTTCCTGTTAAATTGATTTCTGTGAGGTTTTCACTATGACTAAAATGAGTAAGTATTCACAAGAGCAGGGAGTGAACAGTGAGATGTGGTGGAAATCTATGAAAACATATGTAAGACTTTACACGTCAGAAAAATAATTTATCAAAAGACTAGTCTGTTTGTAAAGAGATGTGTTGGTGCCTTGTTGCTAACGCTAACAGGAAGTACAGAATTGAACTAATTTGAATGTAACAAGCCAACTGACGCTTCATGCACAGAACATCAGTTTCCCAAACACTGCGCTTTGTTCGGGAGACTTGCAGTTGCGCAGGGCGCAGTGATAAGCTCGCACAGTTTGTTTTGGAATTGTGCCGCTAGTTTGTGCAGAGCGCAGTCAAACTCACGCGGTTTGTTTGGGAGAAGTAAGAAGCGAAACATTGTGGAGTGCGCATTTAGTACGTACATAGGCTCTGTGGTGTTGTTGCTGTTTGTGGAGACAAGTTCGTGTTGTTGTAGAGCGCGCATGTAGCATATGTGGTGTTTCTGTTGTCTGCTTATTGAAGCGGAGATTTAAAACCAAGGAACTGCACTGAAAGTGAGTCATGTTTTCAGTTCCAGTATTTTTCAAATATTTTCATTCTTTTTTTTTTGGTGCATTCAACGCTGCATTCTGCTCCTGATTAGAACTAAAATTCTTTATTATTTGATTCGGAGAGTACCCTGTGGGCTCATTTTTTCACAAAGTGTTGTATTTATCATAGACTTTTAGATGGAAAACACAAAGTCTACTTGTTTCCAACTAAAAAAGTTAGTTACCCCAGCTTTAATTGACTAATGCACATTTTGGTAAACCAAGACCAAAATTTGATCTATTGCCCACCTCTACGTGTACATGGCTTTAACAAGGACAAAGTTCTGTTCTTGACTTTGACAAGCAGTGTTATTTTACTCTCCCATTCTACCTTATATCAACAAGACAATATATCGGCCTTTCTACGTCAGCAAGTAAGCTTTATTTGTATATTGCGCTTTTCACAGACAGTCACAAAACTATTGCTCAAATTAACTCCTGTCTGTCTCATGACTCACTGGACAGCCCTCCCCAGGTCCATAGTAGGAGGACATACATATATATTTATAGCACCCAAATACGTGTACAGCTCCATAAAAAGCCGCATTTGGAGTTTCCGTCAGCTCATTTTCCTTGTGTATGAATACAGCTGTCAGAGAGGAGCAGGCAGGAGTGTCTTTTTACGCCGCAGATGAAAAGCCATAGTTTGACACGTACTTTCTCTTTCGCTCTCTCTCTTTTTCTGCCTCACACGTGCAGACACAGAAGAACCCCCGATTCCGATAATGAACGTTGAAATGACTTCAGAAAAAACCCTGCCACGTCAACAACATGTCACCGCGCGATACCATCAAATAAACACCGTAAACAACACTTGATCATTAACAAATAAAGAAATAGATTCGTAAAAGGTGGGATTTGCCTGTCAGCTCGTTTTTGTTTGTTTTTTTCTCTGCGTGAAAAGCCTATTGTGCTTCTGAAAGATAAACAACAAGACATAAAAAGAAGAAAAGTGGGTCATAATGTTGCTCAAGAGATGTGGAAATAAGTTTGATTTGTTCTTCTCTTTTCTCTCATCACTTGTCATCTTTACAGTTGACCTAAAAATACAACGCGCCTTGCTGTTTTGTAGTAGCTTGGCTGTCACCGTTTCTTTTTCAATATTAATGTGTGAACCCCCTTTTTTGGGTCAAATGAAGAAAAAACAGCCAAACAAACGAAGACTGAGGCACTTCAAATGGCGTCGCTAACTTGGCGGAGTGGTAATTTTGTTTTATCTGTCAGTCTGAGCTCCTCGGCGATGTGAAACTCCCGTGGCGAGCCTCGGAGGGGGTTGATTTTGAGATTTGAAGGATCGTGACGCGGTTTTGACATTTTTGAAATTTGACGGTGTTTATTAAGGATTTAGTGAGGAGATAAGGAGACTATAGGCGTAAGCAAACAGTGGTGGATCTAGTTCTAAGGCTGCTGTATTAAGCAGAGCAGGTTCTCGACTGATATGATGTAGCCATTGATTTTGTTTTGTCTAGAGCTGCAACGATTAGTCGACGTAATCGACTATGTCGATTAGGAAAATACGTCGACGCACGTGGAGCGCGTCGACTCGTCGCTTTATGAGCCGTGCCTCTAAATAATGTCCCAGCTTTAATTAATCCACGCGCGCTACGGACATCTGTGATGTATTTCCACACAAAGCGCATCAGTACACGGGAGAAACACACTCTATAAACCATCAAGATAAAGTTTTCAGGCCAGGAAATCGATCCAATGCGAACCGCAGCTGAATAGAAAGTGAAACTAGAACGCACACATCGTGTTTAAAGGCCGCTGTGACGGCGCGGTCTCGGCGTCAGGCAGCTTTATTTTCTCTACGAAGCAACACCTGCACGTTTCGTTTGTGCGCACACGCGCTCCTCAACTCGGACCGTCCATGCGTTCGTTGGCACGGATTGTACAGGCACTCGGTGCCACGGTTGAAGGCTACACGCGCTCGTCACATCTCCGTGGATGGCCGCGCGCACGATGCAATGGACTGTACACGCACTCGTTAATACACACACGGCTTTCTATCTGCTGTTCATCAAACACATGATCAGACAGGAGCTGTATATGTGACGATGGTGCTACTGTATTACAGCCTGTTGCACTGAGCTGTGTCTGTTTTAAACTGTTATAAAACTTTAAACCAAAGCAATAATTTAATACACTTCTTAGTAACATCAAGCTTTTAATATTGATTCAAGTTTGCATTTAATACTTTTTGTGTATTATTTTATTCAATATTCAAATATATTTTTGAGCAGTATTATGACATTTATGACTTGAGAACATAATTAGCAATGTTCCTAAGTCAAAATATATTTAGTTTTACACTTAACTAATAAAAATCAACTCAAATTAATTATATTATATCATATTAAGGCGTAAAAAGCCATAAAAAGTAATAATTTTACTAACCGATTAATCGAAAAATTAGTCGATAGACTAATCGATTAATCGAAAAAATAATCGATAGATTAATCGATAAGAAAATAATCGTTAGATGCAGCCCTAGTTTTGTCCCAGTGTAGACATATCTATTTGAGAGAAGATTAAGTCACAGTGTATGATCTACATCCAGATATAGATCCTTTAATTCTCTGAAACCAGAAGGTGCTGTGTTAGTGCTAGCCTTGAAATAGGGCTGTAGTCGAATTCTTGATCAACAGAAGACTTGTCACATCGACCGATTAATCAACTATAATGGAGGTGTGGTAGAAGTTCAGGAACTTAAAAGTATTATTTGACCACATCTGTGTTAATTCATACAGCGCCTTTCCCAGACAAAGGCCATCAATAGCTTCACAAGTTATGAATAAGTATAATTTATTTCTACAAAGTTTTATGAAGTCAAAGGGGCATTAGGAGATATATTGTGTCAAATACAGACACGAAGACATGGGATTAAATAAAGTGATTCAACCTTCCAAGTGTGTAAATATATTGAACAATGCTAACGGTAGCTGCAAGCTAAATATTAACTTGATGCTAGCGCCGCCTGGCGTCTTTTAGCATTTTTTAAAAACTTAGTTTACTTTTCTGACATAATACAACAACAGTAACCTCCATTTAAACCCGGTTGTAACTCAACTTGAATTAGTTGTGCTAAAAATACACTTAGGGCCAGATTTATCGAGCATTTGCTCATGTGCAAAATCGGTTAGGGGGAGCAAAACCTTAGAGGAGATGACATTATTCTCTCACACACTCTAAAGATGCAGAAGTTGGTTCTTATCTGTTGTGTTTAGTATGATGTATGTACATCTTCCAATATTAAAGTTTGTGTAAAATGCTCATAAATAACCCATGATTTTTATTTTTTATTTTTTGCACCCGCAATTTAGCACCTGGCTTGATACTTCACGCCCTTAATTCGCCAGAAAACGTCTTAAAAGAGAATAATATTTAGCTTCTCATTCTCAACCATTGTAAGGCATGAGACGCTTTCCCCCTCAGCAGGCCACGCCCCCAAATATGACACGTTGCCGACTATCTATGGGAGTGGTCAGGTGACGTGGAGGCGGGGCATCGGAGCGGTCAGATAATTGAGAAACAGAGATTGCTAATTGTAAATATATTCATACGCATTTAGACAGTAGATCACTATTTGTTTGAGACCAAATCTTGAATAACATTGTTTAGTATCTAGAATGCAAGCAGTCACTAGACTAGCATTGGCATTTAACAAGACACTTCTGATGTTATGCTTTCATGTATGACATTTTTATCAATGGCTACATCAACAAATGAAAGGAAAGCGGCACGTTTTCCGAGCATCAAGGGGTCAATAGTGAACACTGATGTGGTGTCTGACAGTGTGGACACAACCAGAGTTCTGAGAGGTCATCATCATTTTGCTTGCAATACATCTTCCTTTGTGTATGACAGTTTAAACTAAAAATTTCAGGAAAAAAAGAAACATTGTAAACATTTTATATTTAAATGTCCCCTAAACATTTTTGCTTGATTTTGATGTTTATAATGTCTTTTGTCCAGTAAATATGACATATGTAGAGGGAGTTCCACAACTGTTACCTAGCAATCAAACTGTAAATATGGGACAAAATCCACATAAATGACGCAGACGTTACAATTTGAAAAACGGACAAATGTAAAAACTCCAATTACTTTTCTGTAATTTTCAACTTTTATTTGTCAATTTCTTCATAAATTCCAATGTATCTGCTGCGAAACTATAATAATCATTTATCTTAAAGACCATCACACCAAGTCAAAATTTGAAAAAAATACATTCACTTTGTAGCAGTGTATAGTTTGAAATGTCAATTTGTCAAGGCAAGTAAAAACTCATCTGTTTCCGTCGATGCCACATTTTTCAAAACTGCTTTCAAACAAGCACAAGTTTTTTTTTTTTTCCTATAGTCAGCATTCTTGTCAATAAAGTTTATCTGTAGCTGACATCACTACGGTGTTCACAAGAGGACATTTGACCTCCGGCATCGACTGCACGCACCGTTTCTCTGACCTGACACTTTCTCGTATCACCCAAAGCCAAAGGCGTCTCTTATATTTAGGCTGACAGTTCACCTAAACGTCTGTAAAATCGACAGAAAACATACTACTTTTATTTATTTGTTTCTTATAAGCTCATGTGTGTGTGACGGTGATGCTGTGAGATCTTTTTAGGCCATGTTTTTTTGCGGTTAATGCAAAGTGGCGTGACGGAGAGTTTGTGTGTTTGTTGATGATGCGTTCTGTCGGAGGAAACCAGAGGGCAAGGCATCATGGGAGCAAAAGCGCTGACCGAACCGTAAGTGACGCGAGCGGCGAGGAGCAGCGGGGTCCGATTCTCTCAGAGGCACTTTTGGGAGGAGTAGAAGAAAAGATTTGTTTGCTGCTGGTGTTATGTTGCGGGCGATGAAAGTGGCCGTAGTTCTGTGAGTGGAATGACTAAGATGTGATGATTTTATATAAAAATAAGTTAAATTTTGCCGATTTACAACTGTCTTTACTTGAAAACCAGCTTAAAACCAAATGGAGAAATAAAAATGATAACAGTTTAAGTTTTTGTATACTTTGATCTCATGCCAATCCATTCAAGCTCGGATCTTCAGAGTTTTGAGTTGTCCTAGCTTTATTTTACATAATAGAGTATATTGACATGCATGTATTAGATGGAACAAGAGAAGTGCAGGAGAGAGCATCCAGAAATCATCAGTGTGTGCTGTTTGTATAGAGTTATGGCTGAGTGGATCCTTGATTGCAAAGTTCTTTGAGTGACTTAAAAGGTAGAAACGCACCATATAAATGGAAACCATTTACCATTGTTCACTAAGATAACAGCAGGACCAAATGGCCTCATTCATGAAAATCTTCTTCAAAAATGTGCTTATCTTCCACTTTAAGAAGCTGCTGAGAAAACTCTACGTCAGATTCATGACATCTTCATAAGGAGACCAACTCCTTAACAGCCTTTACACCAAATTCACCAACAAATTCACCAAACTACGAAAGGCTATTTACATAAAAATGAATTATGCATTAAGGAAGCTACTTCCTTATATGGCCATTTTGGGCTGACCGCAGGACGTCTCCCACAAGACTTGCACTCCTGGAGCAGAGGAAATGAGGAGGAAGGGTAACAGTGAATCTCCTGACTTTTGCTGATTTAAACTTCAGCGTCTTTTAAAAATGTAATTTTATTTTATTGAATTTTATTTAACCAGGAAAGTCCCACTGTGTTTCACAATGTCTTTTACAGCAGAGTCCTGGGGGAGGGGTTAAAGGAGGCATTAATGGACTTGTTTCTAGAGGTAGGGGAAACAAGAGTACCCGGAGGAAACCTACGCAGACAATCGAACCCAGGACCTACTTGCTATGAGGCCAGAGCGCTGATCGCTGCGTCACTGTGTCGCCCATATGTCCAAACACATGAACTCACTCAGAGGACACAGATTCCTTTTTATATAAAATAGTTTCTATACATAACCTACAATCATGTAGGAATTACAATTTTTGACTGAAATATATAATATATACAATTCTCAAACTACAGATGTTTTGTTCTTACGAGTGCTCTTGAGTATTCTTAGGATTTGTTTCTAACAGACGAACATTTTCAGTTAAGAACAAATTTTGTGAATGCCAAAAATGTCCATATGAAGCCCTTAAGAACAAATTTGTTCGTACGTGTCAATGTTTGTTCCTCAATATTTATTGTGTGAGCATTTTTCTTTCTTTTATTTTTATTTTTTGCACTAACTGGAAAACTTCTTGCAAGACAACTTGGTTACATGACTGGCTGATTATAAACTCTACTTTACTACAGACATGATGTTGTAACATGAACATAATGTACTTTCTTGTCTAGTTTCCCATCATCTCTTTCTGAAACTATTTACATCTCTTCTAATGTGACAACCCTTTGAACATTATACGTCTATTTCAATCTATCAAACCAACAGTTCACCATACAGTACATTCAAACTTTTGTCCATTTCCTTTTGCCACTTTCACTCACCACAAATATCTCGAAGTTGAAACCTCTTATATGTTTTTTTTTCTTCCCATGATGCATTTCCGTCAGTCTTCTCACTCACACACTCCTAATAGCACTCCTCTGTCATCTCCATGTTATAAATATCAATAGCCGGGTTCCTACCTGTTTCCGAGGCAATTTCACTTTCCCCCACTCGCTGAAATGAGACCGATGCCACTGCCAATCACTTTTAATGTATACAATTTATGTTTTTTTTTTCTCTCCTAGCACATCTTTATGAATACATTCCTCCTATTATCAGTTGTGTTCATAGATGCCTCTTCACTTATTCCTCTCGCTCCAGTTGGAAATCTGAATACGAATACGAGGCCTGGAACGACAACTGAACTGTTCTGCAAGAGCTGTCAATCTAATAAAAAAATGATATGTATACTTTTCTTCTTTTTTTTTTCAAGCAAACATACTGTCAGGCTTTGATTTTGGGTGATTCACATTTCCATTTGATATTTCTGATACATAAACATGAGAATCTGCCGCGGCTGTGCAGTCTTTTGTGGCCCCGACTCAAAGTAGCTCTCTTAAATCAATATTCATAATGGTAAGACTTACGGTGTTGGGTTTATTATATATGGGTCGGTGACGTTTTAGGGTTGCCATGTTCTCGTGTAAATGTTAAGAAATGCTTGATTAAAAATTTTTTCAGTGTATTTAGGTGTCTTGTTTAATGATTTGTCAATGTCCCTTGAAAAAAAAGTTGATATTTCTCATTTAATGCCAGAGAAGTCTTAAAGATGTCATTTGGTGCAACGGACTCGTTTGCTAATTTTAATTTAAAAAAAAAAGATAAAAACATTTGAAATCATAAAATTACAGATCCATAAGCTAACAGCAGGCGATTACAAAGCTTAAAATTTTAAATATTGAATAATTTTGAAAGTTGCCTTAATTTAGCGTAATATAAAAAAGTATAAACAAAAAAATAAATAAATCTTGAATTTGAATGAAACTTCAGAATGTTAACATTTTCTCTCCAGAAAATTCGATCTGGTGTAAAAAAAAAATCTAAATGCTTACTGCTTTTTTTTTTTTGCTCCCACTACTTCCACTCTATGTCCACTAACTTTAATTGAATTTTTACCAATTTCATTTTTAATTGATAATAAACTATTCACATTTTCTATTAACTATTCAATTCTATTAGGTAAGTGTTGCTGGTTCAAAAATACCTGTTGTAGGCTACCAAATGACATTTCATACATTTTTGTTGAAAAACTGTTGTATAATGCATCGATTTACAAATATGCTCAGTATGAACAGTTCACATTTCAAATGTTTTATAATAAAATTAACAATATTTTTTAAACATATTTTGTATTTGTACCAAAAGACACCTTACTTTTCCACTTTTCGAAACAGGTTTTACAGCTAAACAGTGGCGGATCTAGGGGGGAGGGAGGGGGTGAGGGGGCCGAGGCCACCCCTACCTAACTGCTGGTCACCCCCAAGTGTCTTTGTTTTTATGTAAAAACCTTAACTGGAATAGGCACTTTTTAAGTTCATGTTAAGTGTCTTTGTATTCCTGTAAGCAGCACTTTTAAGTTCATGCGTTGGCTTGCATTCATGTAAGCAGTTTTGTTTAGTTTTTTTGTAGATGATTTTACAAACAAAATATCCACATAAACTACAATGATACAAAAAGCCAAAGGGTGTATTGCCCTGTATTGTTATTTACATTTTAGACAAAAAAAAATTACTTTGATATGTTCATGCAAAAAAATCTTAAAATGATGCCACAGAAAAACAGTTTGACACTAACCCATATGTATATTTGTCCCTTCGTGTTTGGACATCTAGTGCGGTACTTTCAAATATTCATAATAAACAAACATCAGCAGAGTGTAGTGTTTTTTTTTTTTTACCACATCAGCAAAAGCATCAAAAAGTGTCCAAAATCCTATTCAGCATTTTCCTCACAACTCCTAATTTCCAGCGACTGAGAATTGCTCCGGACACGTGTTAAAGCCTCATTATCTGATCTCCATTGGCTGCCATACATATTTATAATCCCTTCCTTTTGATATCTCATTGCTTTCTACATATCTTATGAATAATGATACACAGTCCTGGTGCTGTTTACATATGCCAGCTTGATTTTATAATGAGATGTGTATTTACATAAAACTCCCCTTCTCCCATCCCCCGCGGTGTCACTTTCCCATCACTCAACGCACATCTTTTACCCTCTTGTCCCACGAATCCAGCGTCTTTCTCCATCAGTTTTAACTGTAAGCTATTGGGTGTGAATGAATAAAGCGTTCCATCTGGTGACACCTTATTAAGCGCATGTCACAGCCACATGGCAGCTGCAGACGCCCGTACACAGGCCCTTTCTCATTAGGCTATAGGGTGTTAGCGGCTTACATTGTGTGAGTGGAGGCGGGCTGATTGTGGAACGACGGTTTTGACGTGGAAGTTAGCGCCGACGAGGGGGATGCGGACCGGCGGGGTCGTGGTTCGAGTTGCGGTGAGATTGATGCAGTGTTGTTGGCAATTATCCTCCGGGCAAAAAGGGTGAAAGTGTATGAAGTAATGTGTTTATCTGTTGTTGTTTGGAGATTTTTTTTTTTTACAATGTGTGGGTAAGTTTCACACAAATCCTTCCAAGTCAAACCAAATAAACAAATTGAAACACTGGGTTGATACCTCTGCCTAATACTCGTAAAATTGGTCCCGATACCAAGCACCGATACCGCTTAACGTTAGCTACGTTAGCTTGTTTGACTTACAGCTGCAGCAGAACAGTTTGTATTATCTCACAATTGCCTAAAACTCTCAAACAGACTAAATCACCTAAAATCAGACACATGTAGAAAGAAAACATTTATAACTTTTAAATGTAGTCAGTTGTAGATATCAGCCCAATGTGTCGTAGGCTAGCTGTTT
Source organism: Mugilogobius chulae (assembly GCA_038363315.1). Classification (NCBI taxonomy): domain Eukaryota; kingdom Metazoa; phylum Chordata; class Actinopteri; order Gobiiformes; family Gobiidae; genus Mugilogobius; species Mugilogobius chulae. Next base: position 20,888,452 of record CM076405.1, on the reverse strand, counting down.
ATGATATGTAGCGGCTAAAGATATAGCTATTGCTGATGCTTCTTTGCTTGTGCCGCAATGTGACTTATTGCAATTGAGAAACAAATCTAGCGACTGAGAAGTACAGAATGTAAGCGTTCAAAAGAGGTATAGCATATCCATATTGTCCAAAGTGGGGTCGTGATGACAGAAGGAAAACTCACTGCTGTGCTAAAGCGGCTAATGCTATTAGCACTTGTGAGGAGACGCAGCAGAAGACACGCGGTGCTTCTAACTAAATAAGAATATTTTCATTCTAGCGCATTTTGCAGAGGTTTACAATTGTCTGACAAATAATAATCTTAGTGTGCAACTAGTAGGCTACAAGGCATGTCTTTATAAAAATCTTCTCCAGGGTTGAGCTTCTGTTAAAGGACTTTGCTTAAGGACACCACTTTTAATGTGGTGATTTCTAATAATAATTAAATGCATTTCCTTTTTTTTAACAACAAGAAATGACTTAAAGCTAAATTATTTTAGCAGTCCTCCTACTGTTCAAAGACTGGTAATGTTGTGATGTTCATCAATATAACCAATACGAGAGATACAACAGTTTCAGGACCTCTGAGAAAATGATGCCTGTATTGGTGAGTACAGAAACTAAAGTATGGTATCGTATCGGTATCAGAAAAAATAGTATCAGTGCATCTCTAGTCATATAAAAGGTCTGTGAATTAAGTTATAATATTCATCTATATTCAAAACTGGCGTTCACTATTACAAAACAAAATTAAGCGAATTTAGTACATTTAGTTTTTTCAACCAAATAATATATTATAAATGCACCACTTTGTAACAAACATGGCTGCTGCGCAATTTCTAGAAAGAAATGTAAGACAACATTTGTAGAGGCCTGTCCCAATTGGCTCTGTGCACAAGAGTATTTATTTTCAAAAATGCTGACATGCCGGCATTTCCTGTTTAGTTCATTTCTATGAGGTTTCACAACCTCCGCCTAAATGAAAAAAAATATATATATAATATAAATATATATATATATATATATATTATTTTTTATATTATATATATATATATATATATACTAAAGATCAAGCAGTGAACAGTAAGTTGTTGGTGATTTTCTTTGAAAACATGTTAAATTTTACACAAGAAGATATATTTCAACAAAGGACCAATGTGGGTTTATAAAATGATGTGTTTGTCTATCAATGTTAATGCTAAAGTCTGAGGATTTGAAACTAAACACCTCCATGCACAGGGTCAGTTTGAATTATTTGTGTTTTGTGCTTCAGGGATGTTTGGTACATATATAAAGACAAGTTAACGATTATTCCATCTCTAAATTAGTTGACGATATTTCATTAATCGACTAACTTGTTGCGGCTGTAATGTATTCATCTAAACATACAATATATACTTTGATCAGAAGCCCAGCGCTGGTCTGTTCTGTACAGTAGTGTCTAAACTCAAAGACATTCTCCTTATACAAACAACATACAGACTCTCACCTCGGACAATGAGCATGGCGAAGTTGGACACGCCGGACCCTCGCTCGGACTGGGTCACGCAGCGGTACTGGTCGTGGTCCTGGCTGGTCACCTCGTTCAGGTGGAAGGAAGCAGCGAAGCGTCGATGGTTATGTTCTTGGTCTGAGCCACGGGGATGTCTTCTCCATTTTTCTTCTGCGATAAACAGAACACACACACACACTGGTCAGACGCCTCAAACGGGGCTCGGCGGACAGTTAAACGCCTTGCTCAAGGTCACGAGGCAGAACCGAAGGACGTATTGTTCTAATGTAAGTGACGTTCAGACTTTGGTCGACGACAGCAGCAGGTCTGAAGGTCAGGACTACAATCGAGCTATAATGAAATCGTCAGCTATTAACCTCTTAATTATGTTCCAGGGAGGATGTAGGGCCCGGGGCAGACTCTGGGCGCACTAGAGTGACTGACTGCGTTTCATTACAAGGTTTCCACATTCACACTTAATACTGTAATACCTTTTCTTTTCTCATAATCTGAAAATGCTATAAGCGATGTTTTAACTGTTGGATTTATAGACATTTTAAAATGGCAAAAAAAAATGTACTGAAGTAGAACATTGTGATGGTTTCTTTGGATGCTGAGATTAATCATAAGATATTAGAGTCTTGTTTAAAGACAGTTACTATTGTATTTTATATTACCACTGTATTTATGTACAGTATATGATAAACATTTGGGATTCTTGAAGGAAAAATCTGGATTTTTAGGTTTGACAGACCTCGCAAATACAAACCTCACACAAATTATGTTTTTAAGAGGTTTGACACTGGAGGATTTGTAGGTCATTTTAACTAGGGCTGGGTTCTTCCACAGTCTCCATCTGGAACTTGACTCGCTGAAAACGTTTGGGAAAAGGTGGACGTTGTGAAATACGACCTTATTTGTGTTGAGTCAATCACAGCAACAACTCTAATGGTGTATCCAATGTCCGACTGGGATAGACAAAGAAATCCAAAAAGAAATTACTTTTTTTCTGCTAAAACACATAAAACCAGCAGAAACACGTATATCCAAGAGAGCTGACATTTTGTTTAGCTTGAATCAGACTCTGCGCTAACAGCCCGTGTTAGCCCGCCCTGCTACAATGCGATTGGGCTCAAACCACGCTGCTGTGATGTGATGGGACCGAAATACCGCTGGTTCGGACTCTCAAACCAATCGGGCGACTGGAAGGCCAGATCATTGGCTTCTCGTGTTTGTTATCTTAAATATTGTGATCAAATCTGCTGGTCAGATTACCTTTTATTCGATTTTTTTACATTATAGATCAACATTCTGCTTTCAAGGTTGACTTTTACACTAAACCACACATTTTTACTGTTAAAGGATTGTTTTTTGATCTTTCGGTTCAAAACCCACAAACAAATCATTGTCATTAACTCTTTGGTACAACCTTGAAAACTATAACTAGTTGGACAGACATACTAGATTTCAGGTTTTGTGGTCTGAAAATCAGGTACCACAATTTTAAGGATGATGTAGAAATGACCCCCTACTTACCTGTAACCACAGCTTGTTGTTGGTGGTGTCTCGTCCTGTGGCGATGCACTGGAAGGTGGCGTTCTGCCCGGCGTTCACCTCCACGTCCCCCAGGCGAAGGAAGTGAGGGGACTTATCTGTGAGCGTACAAGACACACACGAGGACAGAGTTAGCACCAAGGATTTCACTTTTAGTTCAATTCAAATTCAGAGCTGGACCTTCCTTAAGGCTGAGGCTCCACTAACAAGCACTCACACCAAGTCAAACGTGAGTAGAAGAGGAAATATACTGTATATTAATCATCAAATTACACATTAAATTAGACATAAATTGACTGTTTGTTGGTCTAAATTATAGTTTTTCGTGGACTTAGTATAAACAAGTGTGACTGATATGTGTACTTTTGAATTTTTTTTTTATTGGTGTGGCTTATGCTCAAGAGTGTGATAGTTCACAAACAGTAACCAGCAATAGCAATGCTATTTATAGTACAAACTGTCTTTTTTCTCCTCTGTTGTCCATATACAGTAGTTAATACAGTGGATAGTTTTTTCAGAGTTTATGTCTTTTGTCAAGAATAAGTTTTTAATTTTAGCAAAGAAACAGGAATGAATCACTAGAGCTGCGTATGTCCAACTTTTTCTGCGTTGGCTTCTCAGAGCTTCTTCCAAATCTGGACTGAACCGTTCGTCTGAGAGCTATTTTCACTCTGCTTTTGGTGATTGCAATCATCGTTAGCTGCTAAAACGGACACACAAACGGACATGCAAATGTGTCGAAGCGTGCGCGCACACGCAGAGTTCAAACCGGCGTGTCCACATGCAGCTGGGAGGATGAATGCTGCTACTGTGCTGCTCGCAGGGACTTTGGCCTGGAAAATATTTATAGGCCACCTTAAATGTATTCTCAAAAATGGGATTTGCAAAACTGTATTGGGCTGCAATATTTTGGTAACTCATTAGTTGGATGATAATTCTTTTGATTAAAAGATTAGTTTTTTATAATGTAAAAGTCACTTGAATACAAGATTTTTTGCAAATGTCCCTTGGGAAAGTACTGAGGGTTTAGATTTACACACAAATGAATGTTTACATAAAAATAAATAGCTAAAACTAAGGTCAAACTAAGTCTTGAGTTGTTGCAGCCTTAAATAAGTATAGGGGGCTTCTTGGTCAATGTCACTTTCGCTCTACTGCAGAAAGATACGCTATTCGTCTAGTTAGCTGGAGAAACAACAGCAAAACGGGACGAGAGCTAGCTGTTGTGACGGATGTTTGGTACTCACACAAAGAACATGTTGATTTAGCAGCACCTTTTATTTCACACGGTGATAACTCTTGTAGTTAGCTGACAACGGCGCTGGCTAGTGTTGCTGCTACAGTTTGTGTCAGGCAGCCACGGTTCTTCCTGCTGAAAGGCTGTTTGCGTATCCACAGTGTTGAGAAACAAATAATCAATCTCTCTGTAATTACCTTGGATTAACGGTCCTATATTACACAAATTTGACTATTGGTAACTTTTATTCATGTTTTATCAAAGTTATTTCACTAAAAACATTCCCAAAATTGTCCTTTGTTTCATTCATAAATGTTTAAGTATTTCTGTAATATTTGTCTGTCTAGATCAAGACATATCAGACCACTGCAAGAGAAATAACCACATTATGGATTGGAATGGGGCTCGAATCATCGGATCTGAGAACATCAAATATAAACGCTGGATCAAGGAGGCCATCGAGATCAGAAAGCGGGGCACCAACAGCATCAACCGCGACGACGGGGCGGTCCTCCTGTCCCATACTTGGGACACCATCCTCCAGAGACCACCGGGCGACCACGCCTACAGGAAGTAGCTGATATATGACACGTCACCACCTACACCCGTGACTGTCCTGAAGATGGCTCGCTGATAGCAGCCGAAACATGTCGACAAGGTAAATACATCAAACACATTGTCTTTTAAAAGAAAACAAAGTCGTGAAATAAATGAAGACAAAATAAACGTTGTTGGACTACATCAAGGCTGTTTAATATGCAGCCCGAGGGCCAGATCAGGTCACCCAACCACATAAATCCGGCCCTTAACCCATCTTCCAAACATTCAAAAATGTACTTGCTTTATATTTACGGCTCTAATTTGGATTGTACTTGTTCTAACGTGGTTTAATTCTGTCTAGTTTATCTAGTCTTGCCCTCATTTGGTTCCTGTTCTAAATGGTAATAATATGTAATGTTGGTTAAATCTTTGTATTTGGATTTTTCATATCAACCTAATGTAGCAGTAGTTCATTTGCCACGTTCAAACAAATGTAATGTTGGGAGTATATTCTGTGAATTGTGTTAAAAGTAGTGACGAGTAGTGAACCTCCAGCCCAGTGCCCAATGCTCGTGAAAAATCTGACCCCCAGGAAAATAAAAAAAAAAGCCCTACAAAGCTCAAAATGCTTTGTTTCATCTTGTGATAAGACCGAGTCCAAGCAACTTCGAGACCAAGACAAGAACAAGTCCAAAGGCGCCCAAACTGGTCAATGCTGCATAAATCCAGCAAATTTAACAGTCACATTGATTCTGTTATGATTCTCTTTCACTTGTGGTCACTTTTTGGTGTTTTAATTTTCCCACAGTAATCCACCGGTGACCTCCTAGACCCATTAAATGCCACATATAACAGTTCTCCACGCTCAAACCTCACAGTCTGCAATATTTCTAGCTCATTAAAGTCTTGTAGTGGCTTCATAAAAAGGTCATTGCTGTGATATTAGAGCCAGCGTTGGAATTTTGTGCCTATACAAATTACACAGTGTGCTTTGATTGTGCATTAATGGGACGTGACAGCCTTTTAGAGCCACCAAGGTGAAGCGTTGGTTTGACGAAAATGTCCACTGATTCCGCCTATAGACGTATTGACGAGTTTCTGACAGAACAACCGCGACGTACCAATACCTCCGCAAGTGTACAAGAGGAAATGTGCCGAGCAGTTTATTTCTATGACTGATAATCGATAGAGTCTAATAGGAAACAGAAATGTCCCCAGGGCCTTCTGATCTGCCGTGTCGGCCAAATACAGATGTATGTAATTGCTGCTACTGGTTGCTGGAGAGCTTTGGAAGATCTGGTTATGTTTTGTACATTAACAAAGTCCAGTTAATTGCAACTCTTCAATTATTTCAATAATATTCAATGGATTTAGGAATGGAATAATCATTGATTTACTGCATAGGCATCAAAGCCTGTCAAAGTACTGAGAAAACAGTATCAGCAGAAAGTGTATCTATAGCACGGTCTTGTCACGATACTAAAATTTCAAACTCAATTTGATACTTAAAAAAGTTCAATACTCAATACTGTTGGTACCACCTTTTTAAAAATGTATATATTAGGAAAGATTTTTTCTTTTTTTTATTTCTTTTTTTTTATTATTGTTTGTTTTGTTTTTTAGGTTATTCTTAAAATAATATTGTTTTAATTGAGTATTAAGTGTATGTATTCACTTGATTCATGAATCTTTACATTAAGTACAGTACATACAGTATAGGCACTTTATGATATTTCATCATTTCCAGTTACTCCGCGAGGGGAAGGTGGCGGGGAAGTAGTTGCTTCATTAAAGGAACCGTATGTACGATGTTGCCAGAGAGTGAACTGACTCATTTGAAGATTATAAACTACTGACCAATCAGGTACAAGGTTTGCTATGAACCATGGGTAAAAAAAGTCACTTTCTCACACACCTGACTCTTTGTCATGGTTCAAACATGCTCCTGACTCATTCATTTTCTACCGCTTAGGGGGTCACCGGTGGAGTCTATCCCACGCCCTGGACAGTGTCCAACTCGTCGCAGATTTAAACAGATAAACATTCACTCTCTCATTCACTCACAGGGAAATGTACAGTGCTGCCCAATGAACCTAAACATGCATGTTTGTGGAGGTGGGAGGAAACCAGAGAAAACCCATGGTGACACGGGGAGAACATGCAAACTCCACCCAGAGAGATCATGAGATATTGCTATGGTCCGACCCGGGAATTGAACCCATGATCTTCTTATTGGGAAGCCAGAGCTCTAACCACTCTGCTACTCCCTGACTCATGACGCTAAATTAATCTTATTTAAAAAAAAAATTAGATGAACTTATATTTAAATAGACCTTCAATCAGATTACATTTGACCTTGTATCTGTGACACATACAGGTCATGTTTAACAAATCTGAAGTCAAAATCTTACAACCGATTCCTTTTTGCATTTACGACTTTAGTCTTTTTAAGAGCCTGTAGAAAGCCCGAATAATGTCATGCACATATGCAAATTGGGAATTTATCTACACTCCCATCACTGGTGATAAGATTTATTGAAAAGAAAAATCAACTTGAACCAAAATTAAAAGTAATTTATTATTTATTTTTCTTCCAGTACTGGTGAAATTTCATATGAATCTCATTTTGTGACATAAACAACTAATCAATTCATCAAACAAAATAATCGATTATCATAATAATCTATCTAAATCAATGAATTTTGAATGACTTAACACTGAAGCTAAAAGTTCAAATAACTTGATTCTAGATTTTTAATCTTAATTTAAGACATTTTGACAGATTGTTTTTTCCTTGTTTGAAGACCTTTCCTAATAATAATAATAATAATAATAATAATAATAATCTTTATTTGTATAGCACTTTTCTGAACAAGTTCCAAAGTGCTTCACATGCAAAAATAAACAATTACAACATACAATAAATTTATACATTTTCAAATGCAGATTTAAAAAGGAATGGTTTGACCTTACCTTACCTAGCAATTTATTGATTTAGGCAATATCTCTCATAATCTCTCATTGATAAAGTGTACAGTATCTACACTATGTAATTAAATCCAATTAAAACAACTCAAATTCAGATTAAAAGTATTTTCTTCTTTTATAATCTTGTAAATTGTTGAATTTGTTACTGCAAATTTGTCTCTCGGCAAAATAATAATGCCCCACCTCTGATCTAAAACAGATCCTTGTTTAAAGCCTCATTTGGAGCTGATCTGAGCGAGTGGACTTGGAGCCGGAGCGCAAAGGGGAAACTCTGAAGGGGACTTGAAACGTAGGGAGAATTTCAAATGGATTGCAGCCCTCATCTCTCAGACAAGACAGCTAGTGTTCGCTCTGCGTGTGTATGTGTGTGTGTGTTAGCAAACTGCTGAGTGGTCAGAATCCTCTCTACTCATGATTGCCCCGGCTCATTTCTCGCTTCGCTTTCCTCCATCCTTTCTTCCTTTCCTCCGTTTACAATCCCTCCTTTTTTTTACTCCTCTGTATACACGCGCCAGTCTCTCGCGTGTCACCTTCCCACTTATCTGCGCGCTCGGCTGCGACCGAAAACCATCCCGGGTACACTCTAATTAGTGGCCAAAGCTATCAGCGTTGATTCAGCGGGCTATGGCTAATTGCTAGCAGGCTAACGACTCACCGCACGGGTAGCTGAGCACCTGAATGTCGTCCACGGCGATGAAGCCCGCTTTGCTGTCCGATACCTTGGCTTCGAAAAAGACCTGGAGAGAGAGAAACAGAGACACTTGTGAGCAAAAGACAGCATTTTATTCACTTTTATTGGAAAGAAAAGCATTATTATATTCTTTCTTTAAAGGTTTCATATTACGCAAAGCTGACTAATCTAAAGCTGTCCACACACTACACGACTTTCCAGTTTTGACTAATAAGAATGCTGATCTTACCTCCAGACTACACGACTAGACTTCTAAAATTACTGAGACCACACACTACACAACTGAGACCACACACTACACAACTGAGACCGCACACTTCACGACTGAGACCACACACTACACGAATGAGACCACACACTACACGAATGAGATCACACACTACAAGACTGAGGCCGCACACTACACAACTGAGACCACACACTACATAACTGAGATCACACACTACACAACTGAGACCACACACTACACAGCTGAGACCACACACTACACGACTGAGACCACACACTACACGACTGAGACACACACTACACAACTGTGACCACACACTACACAACTGAGACCACACACTACATGACTGAGACCACACACTACACAACTGTGACCACACACTACACGACTGAGGCCGCACACTACACAACTGAGACCACACACTACATAACTGAGATCACACACTACACAACTGAACCACACACTACACAGCTGAGACCACACACTACACGACTGAGACCACACACTACACGAATGAGATCACACACTACACAACTGAGAACACACTACAAACTGAGATCACACACTACACAACTGAGACCACACACTACACGACTGAGACCACACACTACACAACTGAGATCACACACTACACACTGAGACCACACTACACGAATGAGATCACACACTACACAACTGAGACCACACACTACACAACTGAGACCACACACTACACAACTGAGATCACACACTACACAACTGAGACCACACACTACACGACTGAGACCACACACTACACAACTGAGACCACACACTACACAACTGAGACCACACACTACACGACTGAGACCACACACTACACAACTGAGACTGAAAACAGGATTACTCCAACATCAGTACAATTAATAATACATAAAACAACAATGCAGCATTGTTTATAAGAGTGCTAATTTTTTTATTTAAATGTATTATTATTTTAACTTATTTTAGATATTTATATTACTATCGTATTTATTTTCCTGCCATAAGCAAACACTTATGACTGATATAAGACCTGGTCACATATTTCAAATAGCACTAGTTGTTAGCAGCTCTCTCTAAGGAGAATTTTCGTAAATTAACATTCAAAGTGGCAACAGAGGTAAAGAAGTTGGGCATTTTTTCGCTGTGAATTTAGCATGGATACATAGGATTTTACCATAAGAAAACTTTTGTCATTTGGAGCGTTAGCTTTTGTGTGAGGAGAAAAGAGGAGATGAGTGCGTTTCTGCTCTGCTCAAAGGTGAAAAAAACTAGCATGTGTGCATTTTAGACATGGTGCATTTGATGTGTAGGGAGATAATCCTATTTACCTCGCCATTTACCGTATTATTTGCATGTCTCTTCAGAAAAGACAAACAGAAAGTTCAATCTCAGACGCTGTTTCCAGTGCCTCCTCGGCTCTTTTCATTGGCCGCTGAGCTCTTGGTGTGCGCAGAAGACGTCATAAATAGTAAACCTCACTAGAACGCAGCAAAAATCTGGCTTATATTTCAAACATGTTTAAAAAACAGTGACTGGAGTCAAGTCTAGTCTATGCCAAACTACACGATTGGAACGTGAGTCCAAACAGCAGACATCTCCATACTATACGAGTGACACAACTGCAACTGGCTTCAACTAGCTTTGACTAATCTTGACTAGGAGTGACTAAGTGTAATTGAAAATAACATGAGCAAATGGGCAAAGAGTCGCGTTTTCAGAGGCATGAAGACGCATCAACAGACGCCCCTGGTGCCAATTCGCATCGCAAATTCGCTTGAACGCTCAAGACGCGGGTTTACATTGACTTGCGCTGTCTGAAGGCCATTAAGTAATAAGCTCACAAAAGTAAAATTGCGTAATATGGGACCTTTAAAAACACACAAAAGCACTTCCTGTTTCATAATTCATGACATTACAAGGTATGATGGAGTGTTTTCAGACTGAAAGAAGACTTCAACCTAAGTATGGCAAAGCGGTGAATGTGTGCGGGAGTGCTTTTGACAAAAGCTACATTAATAGGACAAAAAAAATGTTATATAGGTCCTTAAATCTCTATTTAAAAGCTATTCAAAACTAGCAACCACTCTTACTAAGATATTTTGTGACCAACCATGTCTGTGTGACCTCAGAGTCAGTTGCTTCACTTCTCACACATTTCAGTCTTAAATGTTTGCTGTGATACAACAAATCAAGCCTAAAGGAACTAATCCAGCAGGGACCCACTTATCCTCTTGCACGTCCTACAAAAATAACCTTCCAGACCTGAACGCCTTTCCCATAAACCGTGGGAAACTTACTTCATGAGCGCTAAAAAAAACAACCAGGTGGACCAATCCAGCTGTTTCTCCGCTTCACTTTCTTGAAGGGGCTCAACAGGTGAAGTGGAGGAGGCAGTCACGCGCACTAATTCAAAAGTAATGGCGGCGCTTTGTCTTGCGTAACGGGGGAACTCGTGGATGTAAATGGCCCTATATCTAAACCATCAGCCCTTCAGCGCTCTCCATGTTAGCAGTCTTCTTCTGTCATCTCTATCCAAACACTGCCTCCGTCTGTGGCTTATGGTCTTTGTTTTCTAAGCGTGTTTGCTCAGAGGAGTGCTGTAATGAAGAGTGGAGCGGAGAGGAGAGGGGGGGAAAGGGAGGAGGAGGAGGTGAGCTGAAGAAGAAAAGCATAAGAAGGTAGCGCCAAGGCAGAGCGGTGTTTGTCATTCATCACCTGCAAAATCGGTGGCAAACTGTTTACCGTCACTGCCTCCCTCGCCTCACCTCAGAGTCTCCCCCTTTTTTGATATGGTTGGGGAGCTAACCTTGTTTAGGAGGTTAAAGTATGGCCTGTGTAAGAAGAGTGTTTTTTTGAGGACAAAGAAGTGAGTCTAAAGTAACAGGTTTATAGGTAAATAGTCTCTTTTTCAGGGCTCAAGAGCAGCATGTGGAGCTTTAAAGACATCAGGAACTAGACTAAATAAAAGTTCAAGACCATTATTTACTATTCTATTCACAGTGTGTATTGTGTATTGTACGTATTGACAGCCATAGATGCAGTCTCTTTCAAAATCGCTCAGGTGTATTACAAAAAAGAACTAAATGAAACAAACTTTAAATTCAACTTTAAAATAACTTTTGGTAATTCACACAATTTTTTGGGGAGGTTGGACTACAGTTTCGGCTGTTTACGACTTTGATTTGGTTTGAATAAGACAAAGGTGGTTCTGTGAAAGGTTCCAGACCACTGCTCTACTTTATAGCGCTGACCCAACTTTTCAATGCACTTTCAAAGTACAAATAAGGGTGACTTTTAAAAAGTAACCAAGGGCTTATAATGTACGCTACTGTTTTTGTGAAGTTATGTTTAAAAAATCAAATGCAAACAATGTGTTATTCCATTCCTCCTTGATTAAAGGTCCCGAACCTGGTTTTCAGAGAAAGTGTCTGTTGACAAGTGTGTTAAACACTAGTCTGTGAACACTAGAGCTTGTACCATTCACAAGCAAAGTATAAATACTCAGGAGCTGTTACAAATGACAGATGTTGTATAAATTATACCTAGATTTTTTATTGGTCAAATGGCAATACAAGTTATTTAAAATATTTTAGTGTCCATAGGGCCTGATTTATCAAGCATTTGCTCATGTGCAAAACAGGTTAGAGGGAGCAAAACCTTGGCACAGATGACATTTTTCTTTCACACAGACTCTTAAGATGAAGAACTTGATGTGGTTCATATCTGTTTAGTTTAGTTTGTTGTATGTGTATCTTCCAATATTAAAGTTTGTGTAAATTGCTCATAAATAACAGATGATTTTTTACATTTTTGCATCTGCAATTTAGCACCTGACTTGATAAATCAGGCCCACAGTGTGCCAAATGTACCATTTGATCTAAAAAAAGCACCACCAAAATGTTTTACTGCTTAAATGTGTGCCATCTAGTGCCAATGGGCACATGGGCACCAAAACATCTGAATATTTTTTTAATTCAAAGTATAATATTTTTGTTTTTGTTTTGCATCAAGCTTTGCACAAGTGGCCATCACGTGTTGTTTTACTTTCCATGGTATGCCAGGCAATTTATCTATAGTTTTAAATGTCGTTTTACATTTTTTTTTTATAAAAAAAAACAAACAAACAAAAAAAAAAAAAACAGTTTAACCCTGATTTACTTTTACTCACATTCTGATTTGATTTTACATCAGAATGAAAGCCTAAAGCCCTAGCTTCATTTACAAACCAAGATCAGCCATGTAGATCATGTACAATCTGAGAGAACAGATACTTTATATGTTCTTTCTTTTCCGAGGATTTCATTAAAAAGGGGGCTAGGGCATAACAGGTTAATCACAAAAGTGCAGCAATCTCCCACCATAATTGCATTTTACTATTTTGTAAAGCACTTGTACAAACTCTGATACAAATAAACTTGCTTATGTCACTTTGATCTGAAATTAGCACTTTTGTAGCATGTTTTTTCCATTATGAAAATCTCAATATTCAGTTTTTGCATACCTTTAATACAACATTGACAATATTATCCAAACCTCGATACATTGCCCCGCTCTATGCATGAGATTTATTAACAAAACGAACACACAACTGAACAACTCCACTGTCGGCGTGAGAACTTTCTTTGTCCATCACAGAATGATATATTGTTTGCAGATTAACGCCGCATACATCACTCACGGCTCTCCCAGATATTACTCCCGGGCCATCTCATTTATACTTGTACCATTTGCATGCGGCGAGATGGACGGACCATGGATCACCGCGGCGACAGACTCTTACTCATCTCATAAAAGTGAAGCGTGACAGTTTGTGCTTTTCTTGGGCAAACACCGCGGCCGTGTCATCATCAGTCTAACGGGGAGGACAGTACCAGCCGCTGCAAATATCACAGTCATGTATAAAAGCACAGAATATATTTGAATCTATAGGAGACCTCCCCCTGGCATATGCGTGCGTTATTAAAAGTGTAATAATGTTGGTATGCAAAGGTTGGTTTGGTTTGGTTTCCATAGCGATGCGTCTGTCTGCTTCTAGCGCGCCGTCATTTGCATAAGATGTAGTTTGACGGAGATTTAAGACCAGATGCCTTACCTTACTGCAAGTGAGATCTGAATAAACAATAGTGCTGCTTTAATGTCCTGGTAAAATGATAGTATATTTGTGGATTTTGTGTGTGCCAAGTTATAGAATAGATATACACTCAAGGAAAAAAGAAACCAACATTTTAATTTTCAAAAATTCCTTAGAAAACGAGTCCATTTGTAAAACTGGGTAAGCATCATGATTTGAGTCCACAGTAAGCTGAAGACAGGTGAACAGATTTCTTGGTTTGGCTTGACTGATTGTGAGAACAATAAAGAGTGCATTACAGGGTCGTTTATTTACACAAAATCATGTTTGAAACTCAGAGTTGACTTTTACCGCTGGTTAACTGTGCTCAAGTCTTCTCTATAAAAGGCACCAGAATGAAGCCAAAAAAACACTTATTCACGATGCCACGATTGTCCAACCAGAGAGGGATGGAGCTATTGGCTGCTCCAAGCTGGACGGTGTTGTCTTGTGTCTCCAGGGTGTTTGGAGTCACCGCTCTACCATTAGTCGTCTTGTGGAGCGATACAAGGCCACTGGTTCCTCTAACGACCGCCCTGGTACTGGTGGCCCCTGTGTAACGACCGCTGCACAAGACCAACCGCCCCGCATATCTCCGTGACAGGTTCAGCCTCCACCAGGTCCACAGCCGAGACCATTGGGACACACCACAGGCCAGTGTTGGCCAGAACCATCCGTAATCTCCTCCACGCTGACAATATTCGACCATATGGCCATATGTTGGATCAGTGCTTAGAGCTCGGGTCGAATGGTGCACTGCACATGGTCGTTGGACTTTGCAGAGGTGATCCCAAGTCGTGTTCAGTGACGAAATAAGGTTCCGGTGCAGAGCAGATGGACGAGATCGGGTGTACAGGGGACGTTGGAAGAAACTCAGCAGCAGCTGAGGGCGGCACTGGGGGAAGAATGGATCAACTCAGACACTACTGCCGATCCATGAGGCTGAATAACCTCTGTCCAGGGCCAATGGGGGTCACGTGAACTATTGACAGTCTGATGAAACTCTTGTCACTTTTGCTTTTAGGGTTGCTCTATTGTTTGGTTGTGTTATTGGGCTTGAAAATGTGTAAATGCCGCAAGAGTTGGCCTGACGATTAGAAATGGATGTAGGGTTCATATGAAACAAGCGGATCTCAAAAAGAAAAGGATTCTGCCCCCCAAAACACTGAAACTAAGTGTTTTTTCTTTTTCCTTGAGTATAGATGTAGAAAAGTATTTAGCAATGAATGAGCTGGCAAAATCACATTTACCATAATAACATGTGACATTGTTTTTCAAAATATTTCAAACAAATGGGTGGTTGAGACTTTTACTGTTTAATTGCAAGTCTAGTCAATTCAGAAACAACTAGATTAAAAAATTGTGTTTTTTTATTGTAAAGTACAATGGGCTTCAATCATGAGACGTTCTGAACAAATTTGTTCTTAAGGGCTTCTCACGAACATGGTTGGTTTACAAATTTTGTGGAAGTTACAAACAATTTTAAAGAACACTTTCATGAATGAGGCCCAATGTTATTAAAGAAAAACTACCTCTTACCCTCCATCTGGCCTTATGACATCCAATTCTAGAAAGTGAAACCAACCTATTAATGAGGTGTAACAGTACACATGGTTGTATTGAATCAGCTGGATGCACATGCGTTTCAGTGCCATGTTTATATGAACATATGTGATTTAGCACGACTGAAACAGAACTAATGCTCCAAGCTCTACGAGGACACTATACTGTAAAGCGATGCACTACCTTATACTTCGGAGGCAGTGTAAGTGAGTGATCCATAGAAAGACTTCAAAGTTGTCATCTGGACAGCGTTTCCGAAGATCAACGTGTTTCGTCTCTCATCCGAAAATCGAAATGTCTTGTTCTTCGGAAACGCTGTCCAGATGACAACTTTGAATCCTTTCTATTTTGGAGTTTTAATAACAGTTATTCATCCGTGCTACTTTCTTGGTGAAGCGTGAATATTCCTGGTCGATTTACCTGACATTCATAAACACATCATAATCTGAGCGCAAAAAGACGAACATTAGGATTGCTAATTACGAGTTCTGTACACCTACAACATTGCAATTTAAAATGGTCTAATTTGTGTTTCAAGGTAAAAAATACATAAATATACTAACAAAATTGAAGAAAATCAAAAAATATACCAAACCAACATCTAATAGACTGAACAAATTTTCATACCGTTACATCCCTATTGATGTACATCCTGTTTTAGCTCTCATTATTGCTTTGCTTCAGCACTTGAAAGCAAAATGTCAAACGTACGAGTTTGAGACAAAGTACAAATTAAAAGTTTTAATTAACAAGAACTGCTAAAATAGACTTAATAACTCCATTTTCAAATCCGGCCGTGAGCGCGCGCACGACCGTTCTAATCTCAGCGCGCGCTTACATGTGTCTGCCTGCGCCTCTCACTCCCCCGTCTCATTAGAACTCCTGCTAAAGTGCAAACACGGAAACATGTTCAAACAAGAAAGAAATAGCTTCATAACCACGCCATCCAATAACCTATGCGCTCTCTTAAAGCCTGGGCAAACCTCTCAGATTATGTTTAATTAAAACATGTTGACACACGATGACGACGGCGCTTCCAGATGGGCCCACGTGAAGGATGCCCCGGGCAGGCAGAGAGAGAAAGAAGCACAGCATCCCCAGGGCAGGGTCTGTTAACATGATCCCTAAATGTGTGTGTGAGAGTGGGAGAGGCCTGCGAGTGTACAAGCCGACGCAGCCACAACATGTAACACATCTGTCAACGCCAACGCCAACAACAGCGGGACAGGGAAGTGCTATAATTATACACACGGCATGGAAACTGCACTTAAAATACTTAGAATATCAAAAAGAACTGACCTGGAGGGGAAACTGAAGTAGCCAGAAAATATTTAGTATGAAACAGGTTTGTTGAAAGAGAGCGAGACCTGTTGTGGTTTTGTTCATGAAGCGAAAATACAAAGGTCAGTTAACTTTCATTGTAAAGGACAAAAATGGATCTACAAAGGCTTCCAAATAGAAACAGGTCCACTGAATTTCTGTTCAAAATTGCAGAACTGATAAGCCCTGACTCTTCACGGTCCAATCCAACTGTAGCAAGCAGCAGAATCACTTGTTTAAAAGTATCTACCCTACGCGTTGTACTCGGAATCCGAAGTTTTAGAGAAATAGCAATAAATACAGACAAGTGTCCGGGAATGGGTGCTAGGTAGGGCTGAGCGATATCGACAAAAGTTCATTTTTTGAACATTTTTTTGGCGTATCTCGATAACGATATTTTGATGATATTCTGTCAGTCCAACATGAACTGATTTGCCGAAAGTAAGTTTAGATCTTATTTCAAAAGCTTTTTTTTTTTTTTTTTTCAAATCATTGTGTATTTTTCTTATTCTATGTTTGTCAAATTATATCCAAACTATATCCTCATTTTCTTGTTTTGTGAAGCACTTATCTATTGTACAAACTCTGATACAATTAACTTTGTCCATTAGAAAGTATGCATGTAATTATTGTAAATTAGTTCATGGTTTTACAGCACAACATGCTCAGTATTCAAGTTTTGCATGTCTTAAAAAACATTCCCAATATTATCTACAATTTCATATAATGCCCAGCTCTAGTGGTAGGTTTGTTTTTGAGCACTGGACAATGCGAGCTTACTCTAACACGCAGGAATCAATCCAAACACAACTGCGAGTAAACTAATGACCCTTGAGTGTCATGTAGATAGAATTATTTGTAATTGTATCACATAATTATTGTTGGTGTAATGTGTCTTTAAGAGGACATAAGCAAAAATCAATCTTTATGATCTTTTAGCAGTGTAATAATGGTGTTTCCTTTTCATCTGACCCGGGGCCTTTCTATGTGGAGTTTGCATGTCCTCTCTACACTAAACTTTCATTAGAACCATTAATCTTTTCCAAGAGAGATTCTGAATCTCAGTGGGGCTACTTTGGTTGAATTAAGTTGGGGTAAATAACTTTTTTAATTGTACATTACTATATTTGTGTTTTCCACTACAAAGTCTATGACAAATACAGCACTTTGTGAAAAAATGAGACCACTGTTTACTGTGTGAACTGAATATTAAAGAATTTTTATTCTAATCAAGAGCTGAAAGCAGCTTTCTGATTGGCTGTGCTTGGGTGGCCCTCTCCAGTCTCAATTTGTTGGTTGTTGACCACAACCACAATGAATACATGTCAATATTAATCATGTGCTTGTAAAGTAAATCACAGTTAATTAATTAAAAGGTGTGGACCTTTAAATCAAAATTAACTTGCTAATAAAAATTGTGTTTTGATAGATTTAACTATATATTTGAATTCTTGTAAAACAATCATCTTCCTTCAATAATGACACACTTCCCTGTGCTAACGTAGTAAAAAATATACTATATATATCTGACTCTAGGTCATACACGTAAGCTTTGAGAATGTTTTGTCTTCTGTGTGTGTATTTGTTTTACAGCAGAGCAAACATATTTGCATTAGGAATGCCACTCATAAAATCATCTAAATTTAAATGAAAATTGCTTTTCCACCTAAATTTTTGCAAACTGATTGTACACATTTTGTCATTTCTTCACATTCTTGTAATTATTTACACCAGGGTTTTCCAACTTTTTAAGTCGCTGCACATTTTATGGTTAAAATTTTCTACGGCACGCCATCTAATAAAATATGTCTAAATGAAAGAAATTGGGAAAACAAAATAATCTCATTTCAAAAATATATCCATTAAGCTTTTTTTTTGTCATTTTTATGGTGCAAGTCAAATCTATGGAGAGGCAATTTTTTTTTAAAAATATATCAACCTTCACTCTACAACAGACAGTTATTTGCTTGTCCTGAGGGCTGTTACTCTACTCAGACTGACACATGCTCTGCTAACCCTACCAAGCGTCCAAACTCTCCATAATTAACTCTAACATCATTACACAGCCCCTAGAACGACCACACACAGCCTTCTTGTGTCTTTCTCAGCGCCTGCGTAGCCTGATCGTCACCTCCTGAGCCCCAGTCAACACCGATAAATCAGCCGCATGTGTTTGTCCTCGCCGTCCCGTTGTGTTCCCATAACAGACCGTTAACATTAGCCTCCCCTCATACACCCGTCATCGCCTCCTCCCGCAGCGCTTTACCTGATATTCGTTGGGCCAAAAGGTGGAGATGGCGAGCTCAGCCTTCAGCCAGCCTTTACCTGCGGACGGAGACGAAGGAAAAGTCAATACAATGAGAAGGCTTGCTAAGAGTGTGGATGGTTATGGCCTCGAGCGGGACTTTTCTTACCGGTGTAGGAGGTCACGTTCCATATGGGGTTTGCCAGAGGACCCTTGTTCACCTATGGAGACACAATGAAAAATAATGTATGGCACTTAAAGGGGGTAGAAAATGCTTTGTTGAAAAAATGTAACAATTGTGCAAAGACCTACAAGGGCAGATTTAAGATGTTTTAAGGTATTCAAATCAAAGTTTTCAACCGAACTGATGGAAGTCAGTTTGTAAAGGGCTACATTTCTACATAAAGACCTACTACTGATGATATATTCAAATATCTGTCCATAGTCTTATTGCATTACATTACAATATTTTGATTTGTAATATGCTGTGCAGAGTGTACTTCCAGGAACACTTTTGAACAAACTGTATGCAAAGCATTTTAGAGGTTTATTTCCATGGTCTATTTTTCTATTCAGGCCTACAGTATAGTACCAAGAACTAAGTTGCCACATTCCTTCAGTCAGAGGAACTACCCTGTCCATGTTTACGTTCACTAACAGCTTCTGAAAGTGGGGCTAAAAAGCTTTACCATAGAATTTGTTTAGTCTGGAACATTTAAATGCGTAATTTGTTGGAATTAGGAAAACAAAAGTTGTTTTTTTTCCCTGTCTACATAAAACTATGATGTACAAAAACTAAAATCAACAATAAAACACAATGATTCATTATTATTCCTAATAGTTAATATTTACAAATGTAAACCTGTATTTGGGAGCTACTGCAGTTAATGCTTTAAAGTGTTTTTTTTCCTCTGGGATAAGGAAAGCTTGTCTAAATATCAGAAAATATAAAACATGTTTCCAAACAAAGGTAATGTTAGGAACTGAGAAGGTTCCTAGAGTAAGAACCTTTTTCAGTTCCTTGTATTTGTTTTTAGTTCCAGTCCCTATTTTAGGTTTGTTCACACAGCAAAAATTCTAGACTGGGCCACACTTAAGGGACTTTTTTAGCTCCTCAGGTACTTTCAGTCAGACCAGGAACCCTTTGGTCACACAAGCACATTTACAATGCAAATTTTGTTTAGAAACATATTCTCACATTAAAAAAAACTTTTTTTATCCTTAAGAAAAAATATTTAAAAGCAGTAACTGCTATAATATATTTATTTAATTTGCAAATAGTAGCCAAACTATTACTAGATTGTGGAGTGAATTCCAGTGATTTAGTTTTATTATTAATTTCAGTGATGTTATATGTTTTATAGATCAGTTTTGTGTGAAATCTACAAAGACAATTTGTGTTTCCTTAACACCACTTAATGACTTTATTAAATGTTCCAGACTTAACAGATTCTAATGTTAAAGTCAGTTAGACTCACTTTCAGGAACTGTTGCTGTGTGAACACAGACATGGGGACAGGGTAGTTCTTAAACAGGGACTGGAGCAATGTTGGGAATAGTTCTTGGTACTCTCATGTGTAAAAACACCTATAAGTCTCTTCTGGTTGTAGTTCTGGTTTTATAGATTCCATTCTGTCTTCTCAAACGTGAGTAGAAATGCTTTGATTGGTGTCTGGCCGTACCTTGACCAGGACGTTGAGCGTGCCCGGGCTGGAGCCGTCTGGACTGGTGAGCAGGTAGTTGAAGTCGATGCAGTGGGTGTCGTTCTCCTTCATGACCGGGAGCTGAAACCTGGCCTTCTCTCCAGCGTCGTACTGAGACACGTCCACAAACATGTAGGATCCTGGAAGACCAAAGTGTTATTACAATTAGCCAGTGGACACAAATCAGGCCCGAGCCTATTTGATGTTTAGCGTTTAGTGTGTGTTATTTCTGTCTGCCTCAATATTTGAAAAGGGTTAAGGTTACTTCAAAAGTGATGTGTGTGCATGTTTGTGTGTGCTTTAGTAATCTGCTCAGTTCAAAACTTATTAAGTGAACGAATGATTGGATCTGGAGCCAGGTCACTTAAAAAAATGTTATCTTGCAAAAGTCAAGTAAATTACAAAAAATGTGTTCAACGATGATTACATAAACCTAGGCCTGAGTATTTAATTAAAGATAAAGAGATTAAAGTGTAGCAATGTCAAATGTATTATTTTTGAATCAAGAAATCCACAGACAATCTTCTGTCCGTTATAACATTGGAGCATCAGTCAGACTGGACGGCTTTATGAGTAAAGTGACACAGCTTGGAGTTTATGTTCACTAATGATTACCCATAGCCAATACCAATAGCATTTTTATTATGTTTTTGAAATAACTAGATAAAAATTAAATGAATTCAGTCCAGTTCATTACACTTTATTTTATCCCAGGGGGTAATTTAAAAACCTAATCACATCAAACAGACACTGCAAGGGATGTGCAATGTCTCTAATATTAATTAGAGACAATAATATCTGATATGTATTATGATACACATGTCACTATGTGATACTTCCCGACACAGAGGCCCACAACAATATATTGCAATTTATTTTTACTTTGGCCTTAAGCAAAGTAAAAATTATTTTTGTTTGTTTTGATTAGTCAAAAAAATCAAGTCACACATATTAGTTAAAACGCATATTTTCTGTTAATGACGAATGACAGTATTGATACTCAATGATTCTCTCTGTCAGTATTGATACTCAATCGCTGTGTAAATGGTAAATGGTCTATTTATATAGTGCTTTTCTACCTTTCCAGGCACTCAAAGCGCTTCACAATCTTGTCTCCACTCACCCAGTGTAACAGACACTGAGGCAATGTGGTTTAAATGTCTTGCCCAACGACACAACGACAATCCACTCTTGTTGTCCCACTGTGGCTCCTGGTCTATCATCCAAGTACTAACCCGGCCCTGACTTGCTTAGCTTCTGAAATCTGACGGGATCAGGTTTTGACAAACATGTATGGCCTGCACTCGTTCCGTAACCACTCAGTCACTACACAGTCCCGGCCTGTTCAGTGGAATAGTCAACTCTTTGGTCTTTTGGACACAAAGAGCACTACTTTCAGCTGCCCGCTGTAGTCAGGACGCACATTTGGACACAGTAAATGACTCTCTTTGACGTATTGATACTCAGTGATTCTCTGACAGTATTGATACTGGCAACACAAAGCTGATCAAGTTTCTAAAAATAATAAACTCTAAAAAACACTCTTCTTTTGTAGTCATAAAAAATGATTATTAATGGTAGTAAAGGAAGAAAGTGCTGCCCTCTACTGTACTGGCTGAATGGCCAATTTTGAACCACAATTGACACTCAAATCAGTTACAATCCAGGAAACAAAGCATGTAGATTAATACGTATGCATCATACGACGCACGCACGCACGGTCTGAGGTTAGCTCTTGCTCACAAAGTCGTGTCGCATGCTTCTGTATTGCATGTTTCTCTTTTTTTCTCGGCATCTTTACAACCATACATGCATGTTAGGTGTTTCCAGTAGTAGTTGACCAGCTAGAAAATCGAATTCCGATGCTGCATGCGCGATCATCAATGCCAGAGAGGATGGTCATGGAGGACAATTTAAGACAATAAATACTTACTATTAAAGTTGTATTTTTTGACATATAAACAGTGCGTCATAAAAGACAAATCCATAAATAATGAAGGTGTTTGAACAGTAAAATTCTGTAATTAAAAAAAATCTAATCAACCACATTTTGCCTTTCCTGTTTGCTACTGTCTGCTGCGAACAGGACTGAGCATCTTTGCGGCTGAATAAATCTAAAACTACTCGTGCTAATCTCCGTGGCTGCGTTGGTCTTGGCGTTGTGGTGTTGGCTTGTGGACTGCGGGGCCCTGATGCTGCGCTGGCACATGAGCAGTGAGCTGGGACACTCCACGGGTCCAAAAAGCCCTCGCTCTTCAGCCGGTGCCTCTTTAAACATGTCCGGCGTGCCATTTTCTCCATCCCTCTTGTTTCTGAACGTGTAATAATATTGTGGCGGCGGAGAAGAGGAATTGAAAGAAGCGCAGTTGGTTTTTTTTTTTTTTTTTTCATGGACACTCGCATAATGACCCATCTGCATCGAGAACGCCGCGCTAACCAGAGCCAATTGAATGTATTGACAGAAATGGATGCCTCTCTGGGTAATTCAGACAAGCCCTTCAATGTAATGACTTCTCCAGACTTGGAAGCCGCTGCCGCCGTTATAAACTGCCAATCACAGCAATTATGCGGGGTAACGTGGACGTCGATGGGGTTGTTTATTTGTCCTGAAGAGTATTTAAACCAGCCATAATAAATGTGACTCTGTAGTTATTGGACTAGTGCACTTCTGAAGAGATGTTTCAAGCGTTTGTAATTCTGGTTATGCTTGAGTCTTTGAACAATATAAAGCAAGCATTGGAAGTTAATATTTTCTTTGACTATTGGAAGATTACATAATACACAAAATAGTTATGCACAACCAAAAATGTAGCGTTTTAAGTGTTTTGTAGATGAGTGAGCAAATGGTTGATAAATGCTTTTTTATCATTCATGATTAATTCATAACATAATTCATTCTAACACAGCAGTGCCTCTGGGTGCTCCGGTTTCCCCTTCCACTAAATACATGTCCTTTTCCCTCCCCAGAACTACAGATGGAAAAGCTAGAACCTGGTACAAGCATCTTGCCATTGTGCTTCATGTAAACGTACACTGTCCAATTAAACACAACCTTACTTAACTTTCTTTACTTATTTGGTTTTGGCTAATATCTCTGCCGAGGCCCTCCCCTATCTGTTCCCTGTCCATAACGTCTTTTCCTCCTTTTCTTCCCTGACCCACTCCTCACAAAAACTTCCATCACGTGACCATGTGTATATGTTTGTCATGTGTTGTTGTGTGTTGTATGCTTTTTTCATTTCATGTTCGGAAGAGCGAGAGGCGGCGCGCAAAAAGTGCAGCAGCCCGGAGGCTCACTCCAAACGTTTATTACTTTATTTTACCTTTATTTTATCAGGAAGTCTCTTGAGATGAATCTATTTTTTTGAGAAAGACCTGGCCAAGAGGCACCAAAAACGTAATTTTGTTGTACTCTGTGACAATGACAATACATTTTTCTGTTCTGTTCAGTCTCCATCTCTTATCAATGATTGGCAAATAGGAAAGCAAACATCATTCTTTTGAGTAATAATGACATTTTTGTAAGAGCTGTGAGGAATTTCTTGTTGTGAACCAACAAACACAGTAAACTAAACAAAAGTTTCACAAGCACACTTTTCTAAACTAACTAATCGCTGAAGTCCTGCTGCCGAAATTCTGAACCCTATAGATTTAAGTATACTTTCTTTCTGAAATTGAAAACTAAACTTTATATTTTCTAAATAAGCCGTGTGATTATTTCAGTCTTACATTTCTACAACTATTTTAGCTTTTTTATCTAAACCCTGGCAGTGCTTCCTGTTGGATAAGATGTTCTTGGCACCACATGTATTTATAGCCCTAATACAGCTTCATATTAGTCAGAACATGTTGGAGCTTCTTCTACTGGATTATTTTGACATTTTTCTTTGTTACTAACATTTAGCACAAACCGATACGCCAAACGTTTGCATTTGCT
This sequence comes from Mugilogobius chulae, assembly GCA_038363315.1. Lineage (NCBI taxonomy): Eukaryota > Metazoa > Chordata > Actinopteri > Gobiiformes > Gobiidae > Mugilogobius > Mugilogobius chulae. The sequence continues at coordinate 20,863,842 of CM076405.1, read as the reverse complement.
GTTTCACATTGGTGTTTTTGACGTTTCTGGGTCTGTGACTGATAGGAATATTTTTAGATGGCAAACACCTCGGCAGCCACGTTGAAGAGTCTGTTCTCGTCAACCACTTGGTATGCGAGCCAAAAGGAATGATGCGCGTCGAGACATTTACAGATCTGATCAGACTCGAGCTAACTTGATTCAGACTCCAACGGAATGATTCTAAAGTGACCTCCATGTTGGAATTGTAGATGCTAAGCTGAACTCTGTGGAGAAATGTGTTTGTCGCGGTAGATTAGCAGAAACAATAACGTTAATCAGCATTGTTCTGCAGCCCATTGTACTTAGAGCGTGAATGTGTGGGCAAATAGAATTAAGTGCTCTGCGTGGAAGGGCTGTTCGTTTTATGTTGTGCTTTTGTTAGTCGCACGTTCGTTTTGTTGAATGTCTATTGTCAATGTAAATGGTGCAGGGTTTTAAATAAATCAAGCACAGTTTAGGAAGAAAAGGTTGAGAAATACTGTGACAATTAGAGAATAGAGGACTGGGAAGGCCCTGGGGTAATTCCCTAAACACCTGGCGCCTCAACCTCCATCAACTCCAAGTGTTCCTAACCTGCATGTTATTGGTTGGTGGGGAAACCAGAGTGCTGGAGGAAACCACCCAACTCCACCAGAAAGGCCCGGGTCGTGGATCGCCCGTGGAGTCAGACAATCCTTGCGTGGTGGCACAGTGGTAAAAATAGTGGTTTTACAAATTTTTTCAAAGATATATTTTTGAGTAACATAAGAACATTTGCTTCTAGTACTGAATTGTGATCTTATTCCTTAAATCATCATATTGTGATGCACAACTTTCGGTGCATGTACCCACTATCCGCTCTTCAAAAAGTTCTCACTCTATTGAGTAATGTTTATTAAGGACAATCTACAATTACGTTAAGGACATGTTTTTAGTTGTAGGAGGAATCCGGAGTACCTGGAGGAAACCTACACAGGCACGGGGAGAACATGTAAACTCCACATAGAAAGGCCATGAGCCGCCTGGGAGTCTAGTCCAGGACCTTTTTGCTATGAGGCCAGAGTTGTTGTGACTGGTTACATCCAACATTCACTCAAAGCATGACAAAGGTTAACCAATTGGAGAACTGAATGGAAAAAAATAGTCTCTAATTGAAAAGTGATGATGTGATGATTTCATTAAAAAAGCACATGGCATGAGCTCTCTCTCTCTCTCTCTCTCTCTCTCTCTCTCTCTCTCTCTTCTCTCTCTCTCTCTCTCTCTCTCTCTCTATCTATCTTTAACAATATTCTAGTAAAACAAACAGCTCAACTTGTCCTTTGCACTTTTAAGTCAGTACTATTAATAGAAAAACTGGTGTTCATTACAACTTTGTCATTTCTATATCCATATCTCATCATGACATTATTCCTACAGATGCATAACATGTTATTAAAATATAGGACATTTCGTTGGAGCCTCCAGCCACATAATCAGCTTTAGCCTGTTGTCACTGCACAAACAGTATTATTGCTCCTTTGTGGGCCGGCGCGGCTTCATTTGTAATAAACTAATGTGATTTGAGAGATTAAACAGGAGTAGGAAGGGATCATATTTCAGCATATTCCACCGCATCAACATCTGGTGCAGGTCTGAGCTGATTAGCACGGCATCTGGATGGGCCGACTCGCTGCCCTCGCGCAGATTATCTATTATTATTGTCGGTCTTATTATTCTCCCAAACAGCTGGAGAGAGGAAGCAGATACTTTGTATTCAGATAAACACAGTAGATTCTCTTTATGATCATTTCAGAACATGTCGCAATACTTTTGTTGACTTTACTTTCAGTATTTAGAGTTTGTACTTTTTCTTCGTACTAACATTTGTGTAATTTGGGCAAAATTAGCAGAGAGTCTGAGAGCAAACAAAATATTATCCAACTATCGCTCTACGCCATACATTTTTAGTGCAGCTTATACTTGCTGAGAATTAGATTTTTTTTTATTTCCCCCATTACACAAAATTCTAAAGCAAAATTTCAGACTTTTAAGACCTTGGATATCAAACTTCGTGATGCATGGTGGTACGATGCATCGTTACACCCCTAATATTAATATAATTAACATTGTTGCAGTGTTATTGTTACAGTGTAGTCTATAGTCAGCTTCACAGGCTGAATTGAAAAAGCTACGATTAGTTGGAAAATCGCGCTGTGCTTATTCCAGAGTTTGTGAAATGATGTAGCAGATTAGGCGTTATATAAAGTATGACACACGACACGTGTATCATACTTTCAAGCGTCTTGTGCATGCGGCCCCGTTGGCGCTGCTTTGTTCCGGTGAGCACGCGGTGTCGGGCCTTTCTTTACGCCTGTATGTCGGGCGCGGTGCACTCAAAGCCTAGATGCTGCACACAAACACAAGTGGACCAACAAGGTCCATGAACGGGACAGATTTGATGAAACGAGCTGCTGTAGAACCGATAAGAGAACCGATAGGCCTGGAGCTTACCTATCCAGTGGATCGTTAAGGTGCAGCACCAGAGCTGTTATGAAACTGGGTCTCGGTACCCATTCCTAATGACGAGCATCACAACAAATGCCGTCTTCATTTAATTTGAATATATCTACTGGAAATCCAAGGTTAAAAAAAAAAAACGCTTCAAACTTAAGACCTAAAGTGATCATGTTGACAAATGTAAGACCTTAAATTTCCCATCCCATTTTAAAGACATTTTAAGACTATTAAGGACCTGCAAGAGCACTGTTACAAGAATTCCTAAGCTTTTCAATGTGGCATTTTTTGAGAATGTGAAGCATTTAACGGCACTGATCTCACAAATACTATCACTGTGAAAGCCCTACTGTGAGATTTGCATTTTGTCACATCCCTATCACTAATGTCCCCCAAAGAGCTACAAGCCAATTCTCCTGCCTTGTACTAATACCACACATACTATAGTCTTATCTGTAAACCCCTGGAGGCTCTTCCTGTCGGCCGCTGCACTGTCCCACACCTGCTGCCATCATTAACACATCAAATGTCACTCTGGGGCTGCCGTACCTCCAGGCCGCGCAGAGAATTTAGCGACAGGCCAACCGTTAAACTAGCAACGCAGTCCACTTAACCTCACGGACTCTGCATAGTGACGGCGTTCTGGAGCACTGCTAACTCGGGCCGTTGAGAAGGTCCGGGTGGGTGTCGTTGGGCAAGACATCTCACCTTTGTGGAAATATCAAGAGGAGTGTGAGGCAGTCTGTGTGTGGGAAATATCATCATGAGCTGCTGCTGAACCGGACCCTTTTCTAAATGTCAACAGGACTGGAATGTCGTAATTATTATCGCCAGCAATAAATCAGCTCTGTGTATGAAAGGGGAAAGCAACAGCTAGTATAGTAACCCAATCTAAACAGAGCGAAGACACAGAAGTACACTGGTGGGACTTTTAACAAGTTGAAAGTTCCTTTACTAACTCCATGAAGCATGACGTAATAATGATGCTTCTATCTCAAAATTGCATTTAATAATTGACAATGTACATGTTAAGTGTCTATGATCTATGAAAAATCAGGGAGCACATTGATTTTCAGTATGTGTAGGCACTTTATTCAAGTTTATTTTGCATTGGGTACTTTTATTTTACTGATACTACATATGTGAATAACAGTGTGCATTTACCTTTAACTCACCAGAAAAGTAAACATTTTTATAGTTTTATTTATTTATTGTTTATTTCATAGGGACAAGGACAAAAAACATAGATAAGCATGCAGGCAGCTATTTGATGCAGGTACCCATAGTGTTATAGCCAAAGGCTAACTTGCAACACCCTTGAAGGGCAGAGCAGGGCAGTCAAGCAATTAAAAAATTTAATTGCGATTATTCAAATGATTATGTATTTATTTTATATTTTTAAAAGATATTTGCATTCTAATAACATATTTAGCTTTCATTCGTGTTTATTATGTCTTTAATTGTAGAATGTATTACTCTCTTGATGTTTTGTAGGTTTTTTCCAAAACATTCGGCCTAATCGTGATATTGAGATGTCTCACTCATTATAAGCATTTATTACACTGCTCTTTCACAATAAAGCTCTTTCTGAAGTTGGTGATTGTAGGGCTTTTTTGGTGTAGGAACCACAGGAAGTGTTAGTTATCGGAGCTAAAAGTAGAACTTCGACTGTTTTTTGCCAGAGTTTTGAAAGACTTTTCTGGATACTTTCTGATATTTTCAACAATTTGAGTGGACAAACATCACTTTTAGTCTCAAAGTAACAGCCTCATCAGCTGATCGAGCTGCTCATGGACAGAGCCCAGTTAAACAAACTTATGTTGACTGTATCATCAGATACTATTGTTTTGCTCTTGTAGCTGTGTGTCTTTTATTTAAAAGTCACATAATGCAAAATTGACTTTAGAGTTTTATAATAAACTTGCTCAACTAGAGATCAATAATGTTTTTAAAAAGATCCTCCCTGCATGGAGTTCTGTCAGTGAGATACTGTTTTTCTTGCCTTTCAAGTTGAAATATTTAACTAATTGGCCACAGCACTAATAAGGTAAAAGTTAGTTCACTGTGTACCTTTCTGGAGGTGAAAAGTCAACTAAACAATTCAGTAGAAATAGAAAGTTACAACCATACTTTGGGATTTCTTAAGGAGAGATTTTTTTTTCTGTGTAAAAAATACAGCTAAAAGAACAACGTTTCATGAAAACATACAAAAGGAGATCCTCTTCTAGCCCAAACAACAGTTCATTTTGTGGCCTTACAAGCCTGCTCAAAGTAAAAACACACCTATTTATCATTTATTAGCCCAACAAAGAAACCTAAATAACAAAAACAGGCTTTTATTCAAGTCTATTTTTAGTCAAAGAGTGCACCTTTAGGCTCGTCCTTACAATCCCCAAAGAAAGAGTTCACCCATTCTTCATTACTACTTGGACAAACAGTCAGAACCTATGGGCGACCGCAGTGCAGCATCAGGGGAACATACATTGGAAAAAAAATTGCTTTCCATGTTTCTAAAGTTTTTCACGATCATAATTCTCCCTCTCTAGTTTGCTCAATCATTTCGAACCTTGCTGGTCACTGCTAGAAACGATTTAGCTCTTAACATTGCAAAGTATATGCAACCTTCCCTGTTCCCCGCTGTTGATTAATGACCTCATATTCCCTTAATTAGACCCTGAGCCCGCGGCACAAAGATTTAATTCCCCCTTCATCATCATCGTCGGAGAAGAAAAAACACGACTGATTAAAGACTAGAGGTCTGGGTAAAGATGGGGGACAACGGGACACTGCTGGGAAGGATTACGTAAGAAAACTTCATCATGTTTTACAATTCATAGGTGTGGGCAATTCATTAATGTGTTTAGCATGATGGATAATTGCATCTGTTTAACTTAAAATATCATTACATACATTCACTTGCTGATGGAATGAATCTATTCTTAATCTAATGAGTTTTGCTTCCATTCTTCAAACTATGGAAGCAAAATATCATCTAAAAATGTGCATAGGGTCGCCAAACTTCTCAAAAGTCAAATACTAACCGATACTAAAGTTTGGTTAGTAAAGTCAGCAGTCACCTTCAGTCTCTCTCTCTGAAACCGTCAAGTCAAGTTAGAAATCTGGGGGTAATAATGGGACTCAGACTTGAACTTTAACAGCCACATCAAGTCAATAACATCAGCAGCTTTTTACCGACTACAAAACATGGCCAAAATCAAAAGTATAGAGTCAAAGCCTGACTTGGAGAGACTTGTCCATGCGTTTGTCTCCAGTAGGTTAGACCAGCGACCAAGCCTTTGAAAAAATAAAGCCCAAAACAAGCGACCTGAGCCGATCAATAAAAAAGTATTTAAAATAAATATTAATAAACAGTATGTGTCTAAGCAGAACGAGAGTTACTTTTTGACATATTAAATAGCATGATATGATTATATAAAGACTTAAATATCTAAAGTCCATATTTCTTACATTATTGAGTGTATTTCTATCAATCAAATCTGGAAAAATGGAAAAAATCACCTTGTTTATACGTCAAAGTGCCGCTCAGAGAAGCCCAAAAAACGCAACCCGCGTCTGTCAAAATTCACAGGTGACTTTCCAAAAAAAAAAGGCCCGAAGTCGCTTTAAAGAAGCGGACGTGGCAACTCTGCATTGGCCTATCCAAACGAACAGCTGCAGTACATCCAGAACGCTGCTGCTCCAGTCCTGACCAGAACCCAGGAAGTACCATCACATTAGTCCTGACCAGAACCAGGAAGTACCATCACATTAGTCCTGACCAGACCAGGAAGTACCATCACATTAGTCCTGACCAGAACCAGGAAGTACCATCACATTAGTCCTGACTAGACCAGGAAGTACCATCACATTAGTCCTGACCAGAACCAGGAAGTACCATCGCATTAGTCCTGACCAGAACCAGGAAGTACCATCACATTAGTCCTGACCAGAACCAGGAAGTTACCATCGCATTAGTCCTGACCAGAACCAGGAAGTACCATCACATTAGTCCTGACCAAAACCAGGAAGTACCATCACATTAGTCCTGTGCTTAGGTCTTTACACTGGCTTCCAGTGGCTCAGAGAATAGACTTTAACACAGCTCATCATCATTATCTTTTTTTTTTTTTGCGCCAATGTATATTTATTTTTGTTACGATTTGTAATTTCACTGTGATGTTGTATCATTTTGCATAATTTAAATAAACAAAATACATTTTTATTGGATTGACTTAATATCGCCTAATATCATCAGGATATGTGAAAAAAAAAATTGGCTTTGTTTTGTTTCTTTTTGTTCTTGTGGTATAAAATTTGGCATTGAGTATCAAATGCACTGTTTATTTCAATGTTACATGTTAGTCTGATGACAACAGTATTATGTCACGGTTCTCACCTTGTGGCAGCTCAGGCGACACATACGGCACTTCCTGCGTGTTGATGTGCGTCCAGTCGAAGTCGTCAGTCAGATCTTGTTGGTAATCACACTTCGAGAAGCCTTCGTCGAAAGTACAGCTTCCTGCAAAACAAACACGAGCGCACAATTACATTAACCTTTTTGTAACCGCATTATGTAATCACCCTTAAACCTTTGCAGCACCTGATCAAATATTTGGCTTTCAGAAAATCAATAGAAAATGGGAGAAAAAAAAACAGGACATGACTGGGATTTAATTTGAATTAAAGGTGAGTACTGTAGATCTTAAAAAGATTTACAGTTCATTTTAAAATCTTTGCAAACACATGGTATTCACTTTCCCGGAAATTCTAAGCATCCTGATTAGTCAAAGTGTTTATGAGCATTTTTCACAGATTTCACATTTTTATTTGTGTGACGCAGATGAAACAAAGGATCTGATCGTCGTCTGTCATTTCGACCAAAACCTAACTTCACTCAACTCACGTTAAGATCATTTTTCATGAATTTTTGTCGGACTTCGGTGGAACGAGACACTGTGAAGCAGCAGAACACATGAGGGAGGGGCTAGTGTTCTGTGGAAGACCTAAATAATAAGAAACGTTACTTGACTTGGACGATGTCAATGCTTAGCCTAGAGATCAGATCAAGGCAAGGCAAGGTATCTAGGCTTTGGGAAACAGCCCATGCGTGTCCCTGATTGGCTAAGCTGACAAACACAATCATAAAAAAAACAATCATAAAATCTTAAATTTCATACATTGTACACGTCTAGTCGTGGGTGATTGGAGCAGTGACTTTGGGCCTCAGACAGTGACCAAGGTTAGAGTCAGACAACATTTCACTCTCTCATTCATTCACTATTGGAGAAATTTCCAGTGATGCCCAAGTAACCTAAAAATACATGTTTTTGTAAGTTGAAAGAGAAATACGGTGACACGAGGAGAACATGCAAACTCCATTTAGAGAGATGTAGACTTGGCTCGACCTAGGAGTCAAACTCACAATCTTCTTTTTGGGAAGCCAGAGTTCTAACCACTCTGCTACCATGCACAAAACATTTACTGTATGTTAGGGTTAGAAAAAAATCAAGTACAGTAACCAAGATTTTAAAAAAACAAGCCACCACCCTTTGAGACACACTGATCTAAAGCACATTTCATCTCTATATTTATCCCTGCTGCTGATTGCTTCCCGCTTTTATTTCTCTTTTGCATGCGACGTCTCGGCTCATTAACACAACCACCAGGAGTTTTTTTTGGAGGGGGCTGGAGCGGCAAACGTCACTCAAGGCTAGTCGGGCCACCTCTGACTCAAGTATACCCCCCTCCGGCGCCCCATCTGAGCCCGTTTAGACCGCCTCGAGTCGGACATGTGGATGTGCCGACCCCCCCTGCCTTTTCCTTCCTTTCAATCGCCCGAGTGCACCTAAGCAGGAACACGGACTTAATTGAGAAAGACTTGGCCTGTCCCCGCCGGTCGTTTGAACCAATCAAGTGGCGGTGATATGTAGCTGGTTGCGCTGATAGCGGGGTAGCGTGTTTACTGGTAGCTATCTGATTCATAGAGCCGGCGGTGTGTTAATAAAATGGCCAGTAGAGATAAAGCTAAGAAAAGCCACCGCCGTCTGATTCATGTCTCTGCGAGCTAATGGGTGTCCTCTGCGTGTCTTTTGTTGCGGTCGGACAATGCAGAAGTGGGTTGTAGACGCAAAAGAAAATGGGACTGTGAATGTTGTTTGCGTAAACTGGTGGTTAAGCGTCAAAAGAAAAGATATAAACCAAGAAAGACAACAAAAGTAGTTTTTTATCGGTTCTATTGAGCAACAAAATCCATCCACTTTCATAAGTTGATGTGAAAAAATTTTAAATTGACAGTTTGATATTTTCAAAACAGTTTTACAACACTGAGGTTTTTAAGACCTAATATATTTATGATTTATTGAATTTGAATGCCAACTTTGCTGGGTGATATGGGAATTAAAACTGCACCGTGTTCTTATTTCACCAAAGTGTGATTCAGTACATAGGGATGCATCAGATGTCAGTGTTGATACATGAAATTTTACTAGAACTGATATCTTTTTGTGGCAAAGCAAATACATTTTTTTCTTTTTTTTTTTTCTTTTTGTGAAAAGTATTTTATTTTTATTTTTTTTTGAGTTGCTTGTTTACGGCGCTCCATAGTACTCACGAAAAAAAAATATTTATCTCGTAATTACGAGATAAGATCTCGTAATTACGAGATAACTTTCTCGTAATTACGAGATAGTTTTCTCGTAATTACGAGATAATTTTCTCGTAATTACGAGATAATTTAAATGGCTTTTCCCACATTCTGTATACCCACACGCTTCGTATAGGCTAAGCTAGTGACTTTATCCACAACGAGTAGTCTTTTCTGTGCTAGCTTGATGTTTCTAAATAGCTAAGATGTGCTTGTGGATTTCGTTATGTTAAATTAAGTGCCTGTGGTCTTCACTGCAATGTTTACGGTCGACAAAAAGTATGAAAATAGCTCATAACGTGACTGTCAACTCACGCTACAGTTAGCATGCTATTATAAAGACGGCCAGTGTGTGGAGCTGTTCACCCACCAGAAAGAAGCTAGTGGTAATCGGCAGGTTTTTTAAATAAAACTCGATCTTCTTGACTGTTGACAGTCAGTCTCACTCATCCTTAGAAATGTGCGGCAGTTTTTCTGTGGCTCCAGCGTCTAGTTTTCAATTTATTTGGCCAAAAAGAAGAGAAGTGCTGCACATTTGCTACACTTCCGCATGGATCACCCAGAGTGGGCGGGTACTGCAAAAATGCCCGTATGTTGCAAGTCTGTTGCAGCACTTCTCTCCTTTATGGCCAAATAAATTGAAAACCAGACGCTGGAGCCACAGAAAAACTGCCGCTCATTTCTAAGGATGAGTGAGACTGACTGTCAACAGTCAAGAAGATCGAGTTTTATTTAAAAAACCTGCCGATTACCACTAGCTTCTTTCTGGTGGGTGAACAGCTCCACACACTGGCCGTCTTTATAATAGCATGCTAACTGTAGCGTGAGTTGACAGTCACGTTATGAGCTATTTTCATACTTTTTGTCGACCGTAAGCATTGCAGTGAAGACCACAGGCACTTAATTTAACATAACGAAATCCACAAGTACATTTTAGCTATTTAGAAACATCAAGCTAGCACAGAAAAGACTACTCGTTGTGGATAAAGTCACTAGCTTAGCCTATACGAAGCGTGTGGGTATACAGAATGTGGGAAAAGCCATTTAAATTATCTCGTAATTACGAGAAAATTATCTCGTAATTACGAGAAAACTATCTCGTAATTACGAGAAAGTTATCTCGTAATTACGAGATCTTATCTCGTAATTACGAGATAAATATTTTTTTTTCGTGAGTACTATGGAGCGCCGTACTTGTTGATGTTGTATAGTACACCACATTTGTGGTGCAGTTTCATTGTCTGACTCGAATCAGAGCCCTTCAAAAAACCTGGCCCACTGGAAAATACAATATAATTCAACAGCCCTTATTTGGCTAATATTCCCAGTCAAATTAGTTTATGGACATTCTATTATTGGAAAAATACTCCTCAACATTTATAATGAGTAGAAACGTCAAATTAATTTGATGTATAAGCCAAATTCAGTTAAATCTGTGGAAACTGTCTGTTGTCACAGCATTGGAGCTAAAAAGGTGATATTTGAGTTCAAATTTAAGGCAGCTACTACTTCAACGGCAAATTTGCAGAACTACAAACAGACGCTCGAATTTGACATCAACGCTTAATTTTTGTTCACTGATTGGTCGATCGTTCTCTCAAGCTTGAATCAAGCAGCAACACACACTGACATTTCTGACCTAGTTGCCTGAGTGAAATGAAATGGAGCGGAGGCACTAGGTGGTGCTAGCTTGGCTAACCTTTAGGCAAAACAATACAAAAAATGTACTTCTTTTTGTTATCCAGGACACAGCTTGTTTGCTACAAGCTTGTTTGTTAACGACTGTTGATGATTTCATTCAAACATTTTAGGAAAAATGTAAAAAGTTCAACTTTGTGTGATCTCAAAGTCTGTGATGAATGTGAGAAAAGTTAAAGTCTTGTTGTTTATCTGCTTTTCTACCACTGTTTACCTGATTTTCTCTTTTTACATGTCAGTTACAAACCCAGTACTCAGCAGAGAAAAGGCATTTTTTTTTTTTTTTTTTTTTTTTTTTTACATTTAGAACAATGTCATCCGTACAACATCTTTCGGAGCTGAAAAAGTTTGATCAGTGCATCCCTGTGACTGATATTTTGCTCAACACAGTTCTATGCTTGGTAAACAAAACAATTTTCCTCCAACTATTTTTATTAGTCAGTGAAATTTAGATTTGTGAAGAAATATCACACCTTCAAATACTTCACAAAGACATAATAGTTACATTAAGTGTGCACGAAATGTGACAAAGACGAAATTGTAATCCAGCTTTTTGACATTGTGATATTTATTTAAAATCCTAAATTATGATAACTATATGGCTAAGAGTTAACCTCAACATCTCTACATGAAAAACCACCACTGTAATCGCATTTGTTCCGTCTTAAAACACCTGACACTCGCTTTTAGTCGCCCATCCTCGAATCCACCGCAAACTCCTATCAAACCCCATCACGCCAAAGCCCTCAAATCTTCTGTTATCTCTGCACTTTCGCTACCTGTGTCCCGGAGCTTCTTCTTGTGCTTTGACAGAGACAGAAGCGACAGTCTCTCCTTTGCTCGGGACTGCCACGGCTCGCTCTGACAACTCCCGCCCGCCGGCCAAACAAGTTAACATCAAACTCAGCAAGTGACGCCAGTCTGTGTGTGCGTGCCCTCCGATCGTATTGTAGTCCGCTTCCGTTCAGTTCAATTAAGTCTTTGTCACAGCGACTTACCTCCAGTCATAAGTAAAAAAAAGGACATTGGAGGCATGTAACGCGGCATGACTAGTCACATTTGTGTGTTCCATTAGAGACAATCGAATCAAGCCGTTTGAACAAAAGAACAGAGATTTGTGTGTCCAAAAATGTTAAGATTGGCAGATCCAGGTTTTGACATGAAAGCGTGCTACAACAGGCATTTGCAGACTCTATCTGTGTTTTATCTTCCAGGAAGCCTACAGCTATGATTACAGAGTACAGTAAGGTCTTTGTCATACCAGACGCCAAGTCAGAAGGCTAATTTTGGTTCTGTTGACGCTGATGGCACCATTTAGCATTGGGACTTATTTTCTGACCTTAATAAAAGTGGTTTATTAGCAACTCGTTATTGTTGTGACTAGAGGACAGCGCTTGACAGAGAAAAGTGCAGGTTAGGGTTAGATTTGAAATGGTTTCATGCTAACTGGTAGGGCTGTAGTTCTTTAGTCGATTAATCGGTTGATGGAGTCTTAGTCAACCAAAATTTCTTTTAGTCGACTGATTACTTTATTTAGATTATGACATGACCAGCATGAATTAGATACCAAATAAATATGTGCCAGTATCTAACTGGTTTGGAGAAGATATTCACTTGCTTATAATCAGATTGATCCTGTCAGATCTCAGAAGCTAAGCATGTTGGGCCTGGGCAGTACTTGGATGGGGGACCACTGGAGGAACCTCAGGAGCCACAGTGAGACAAACAGAAGTGTTCTTAGACAAGACACTTCACACCCATTGACGAGTGTGGATCTGGTGTGAGTGTGAATGGTTGGTGGTGGTCCGAGGCGCAAAAAGGCAGCTTCACTTACGTCAGTCTGCCTCAAGGCAGCTGTGGCTACAATAGTAGCTTACAGTGAGTGTGGAATAAATGAATAATGCATAATGTGAAGCATATATGGGTGTCTTGAACACCCTTTTTAATTTGTTTTTGGGACCAAATCATTGATGTAATTTGCATACATACATACAGTACATAAATACATACAAACTGTACATACATACATACATACATACATACATACATACATACATATGTTCATTTTCATTTTTGCAAGATGTCCATAACAATTTACTCTTTAAGTCAAAATATTTTCATCCAGTTGGCTTTTTTTTTTAACTCTTTTGTCAGTAACCTTGCATCATTTAAAAGCTCGTTCAGTCTTGTGCCTACAGTCACAAAGCAGCCAAAACATACTGTAAATGCTTTGGAAACCTAATCAGAAAAGCATCCACACACTCTTTTAAAAAAAGTTGTACAAAATTCGTAAGATTTTTTGTGTGTTTGGTTTTTATAGACTAATTGAGAATTGCTGGAGCTAAATTTGAGTCAAAGGGCCTACTAAAAATGATGAACTCTGACAAATCTCAGACTAAACCAAAAAAACAGTAACAGTGTACATATTCAGAATAGTTTTTATGATACGACTTTTAATTAAGGTATTTAGAATACAGTTACTTATATAAAAATAATGGAATAGATTGGATTTCTAAGCAAAAAGTAGACCTGTTTTAAAATGTCTGCCTTTCTGCCGTCAAACAGACTGACCAATCAGATTTTCTCACATTAAAGTTTGTTCATGGCTAGCTTATCTGTTTAACTTTGTCAAGACTTTATTTACAATAAATAAATAAAGATGTACATTTTCAACTATTGATGGGATTCATTTTGTTTTCGATTTGAAATATTTCAATAAAAACATTTATAACAAGAGCATTGGACTACAAGCAAAGTAATTCTACCACTGGAATATGCTTTGGAAGCTGGATTAATGAACTGTGGACGTAAACAAACAAAAACGTTGCAATTCCAGGTTAAGATTAACATCTAATTCACATTTTAATACAAAAACTATCCAAGTATTCAAAATACAATACCTATTTTTAGCCAAGTAACAGAACATGTGACAAAATACTTTTCAGATCGTGTATTTGTACTCTGTAATGGAATACATTTTCAAAGTATTCCACACTTTGAGAACCATTAAATGACTTTCCCCTTTCCTTCTAGCAAACTACAGAAAAACGCAGCATCGGAGAAGAAACAGGGGTGCAATGGATCTGAAATATGTGTGAAAGCATCTCGGCGTAGACACTCGCTGAAACCGATCTCCACAGCCCGCCCACATTCACAGTTAGCACTTCTCCCTTTCCTCCGTGTCCTGCCAATTTGGACCGGCGCGCGGCTAACGGCTAACCTGACTGCCAATAGCACGAGTGGAGCAGTCCTTGAACTATCGTTTTGCCTCTTGTATGAAGGAGAAAAGGCAGCGACAAGCCAGTGCAGCTGCTCGCCAACATTTATGAAAAACAAGTCCATGACAATAATCTCTAAATCTGACGAGAGTTAGTGGAAACATTATAAATCAGGGGAGTCGACTTATCTCAAATACTTTATCTTTTGGCTCGAGAATCAAATATTCTGATGTCTATGAGGGATTTTTTTATATCTACTGCAATAAAGTGTGATATTTTTAATGAAACAAAATGATGTTTGATCTTGATTCTTATCACAAGCTCTGCTCTCATCGTTGGCGTCTTGTTTTGTGATGTAAAACAAAGGCTCTTTGGTGTGGATGCATTATCTGTGTCTTGATCGACAGTATATCCTGCACATGTGACTAAACATGCTGCAACCGTCATTACAACAGTGAGGCTACTATTGATCTAATGGAAAGAAATTTAACGTCTGTGGTTTTTCTTTGTCATTAAATTAGGCTATAAATAATACATATATTTATGTGTAATGTTATGGATAAGTTGTTTTTGTGTATTGTATCTGTAATTGTACATTTATATTACACATAACATGCATTTATTTCTGTATTTTCTGTACTAGCCATAGATGATCTAGGCAACGCAAATACATTGTAAAATATAACATATTGGGAGTTGGAGTAAGCAAGTTGTACTTCTTCTCACTCCCCTTAATAATTGTATGGATAGAGTTGTAGTTGACCAAAGAAATTCTTGATCAACTAAAGACAGGTCCAATCGATCGATTAATGAATAAAAAAAGGGCACGACAAAATTCTAAAGCTAAAAGGTAATCTTTACCTATTTAACTGTTCAATATGCAAAAGAAGAGTAGCCTAAACATGATCTTTATATTAAAAGAAGATTAGAACATTCATTTGGTTCAAAGTCTTCTGCTAATTCAAGATAATTTCTTATAATTTGAATTATCCGTAATTTCTGGCCTATAAGCCGCTACTTTTTTTCAGCTTTGTACACTGCGGCTATAAGGCAACCAGCAAAATTATAATTCTCATAGACTACTAGAACAAGTGCGGCTTATATATGTCTTTATAATTTTTCTTACTTAATCTAGTGGGTGCGGCTTATATTCAGGTGGCCAAGGGCAGAATTACAGTAGTTGATAACAAAAGTTTTGGTAAGCCAAGATTCCATCGACTGATTAATTGACTAAATGACTAAAACCCTCGTTACTGTTGTCAGTTGAACTCATAGTTCAATTCTGACGAACATTGCATGTTGATTTTATGTGAGCTTGAATAAACAAATAAACAAGTCTAAAACAACATTAGTGACCATTTTGTGGACCGTATTTGCTTTCACGAGCATAAATGGGGCTCTGAATCTGTCATTTTTGGCCATTTGATTCACTTTCTATATTCTTATCCCATGAAAATGTTTCCCTGATGATGTCTGTTTGTGTGAACTATATTTGACTCTAAAGCCCTGTACATATAACGTTTAATCATACGGAGCATTTAAACAATCGGATCTTAGATACATAGTGAAAACATGTTGTGCTGCAACTAATGTGAAGCTTTTGTACTGCCCAATCCCCGAAGAAAACGTAGATGTATAAAAAAATGTCAAAACATACATTACGTCATTTTCTTTGGGTTTAACAGACAATTCTGAACCTACCCCAGCCCAAAACTTAAACATTTTAGTAACTTGAAGCCTACACTTATCTGTTAAACCCAAAAAAACAAAAAACAAAAAAAGTGCTCATCGTACCGTACGTTTTGACATTTTGTTGTATATCTATGTTTTCTTCGGAGACTGTGTTGTTTTGTACATGATACAAATCTAATCTCTCATGTCATTGTGACAAACACCTGAAAATCATTTTGGTTTAACATTGCTTCACTTTGTTTAACTTTAGTTTGTACCTTTTTTCAAATCATAAATTATTCAAAGACACATTTGCTATTGTATTCTCCTCTGCACTGCTCACTCTGCTGATTTAATAAACAAAATAAACATGGAATCGCCAACACACAATCAGAACAGAGATTTCGACTTGTTTTAGTTGTTTACCAGATTCAATCAATACAAATCAATACATCTGCATTTTAATGAACGATGTCTTGACTCACTTCTCGTCGGTTTAGCTGCAGGAATCCACTTTTTTCCATCAATGTGTTTGTCAATTTGTAACTTCCAGCGTGCAAAAATAATCCAGGTTTTGTGACAAACTTTGATCATCCACGATCAGCCACGTGACGTCAGCTAAGCACCAATGCGTTAAAAGATTTGTATCGGCTATGGCAACTGCGAGAGAAACTATTCAAAGTTCATTCAAAGCCTTTATTATCTGAAAAATAACCCATATTACGAGACATTCAGATGTATTAATACACAGAAATAACTACCAATATTTGAAGAAACCAGTTGGAGACTTTGACCTTCAAATCAAAAGTGCTAATTTCTTCGCCTGTGCACAAGGTTCTCTTTTCTCTCTCTTCATCGATTCGACTGCATATTGGAATGTATTAATACTTTATAAAAAGCCCAATAAAATGTGAACAAATAACAAGGTCAGCAGCTCCAAATGAATACAGTATTTAGAATTTAGCGGTACAAACTGGGACCTTGCTAGAGACAGGTTTTCAGTCTATTCACACCACGCTGAATGGGCAGAAATAATGGACCGGCGTTTGGAGAAAAGAAGCAAAAAAAAATCTATCTTGAATCATGGCTCTGCAAAGTCCATGAACTAAATCAGCCCAATCTCTGAAGAAAGCGTAGATATACAATGAAATGTCAAAACCTATGATAAGCATGTTTTCACGCCTTTTTGACGTCACTTATGTTACGAACTTTGGATTTAACGGATAAATCTTAACGTACCCCAAGCCCCAGCCCTAAACTTACCCATCTTGGTAACTTGAAGCCTAAACTTATTTGTTAAACCCAAAGAAAATGTCGCCACATGGCTTCAACCAAAATTCTTTGTAGTTTATTAATCGGTCGATAAAGTCTTAGCTGACCAATTTATTTTTTTTTAGTCGACCAAGAATTTAGTCGACTGCTGCTCTAGTTTTTGATGTTTCGTTGTTTATCTACGTTTTCCTCTAAACGTGACTAAACTGGAACGTAACCCAACTCAGTCAATCTAAGATCAAATCCAGGGTTAAAATAGGAGATAGTTTTTAGAATACTAAAACAAAAATAAAATCAGGTAGAGAACAATTCAAAGAATGCTATCTTGACAAAGACATCAATAACATTACAATTACACTTCCTGGATAGATGAGGGTTTACATTTGCGCTTCAGTAAGCGTTTTCGCACATGTAAGTGCCAAAAAATCAGAACACTTCTACACACCTTTCACGGGGCCAATTCTGCCCTAGGAACAAGTACCTGCTGCATTCGTACTGCTCAAAAGAGGATCCAGGGGACATTCAGTGACGTCAGCTGCTGGACAGTGTCAAAATACGATCAAGGATGGGAAACCATTTGCTGTTTTTTCTGTTTGCTCCAATTCTTGATTTTTGTATAGTCCTGTTTCAGTCTTTTATTTTCTTGCGGCATTGCTTAGGTGTGCGATAAATGGCTAGCTTGCTGAAGATTTTTTGGGTCCCTCAAAGCCTCGCTGTACCTTCTCGTTAAGAGTACAAACTTAGCACTGCTTGTACCTCTGCATTTGTCCATCTCTAACTGCCATTATTAAAATGTAATGCCATTATTATTTGAATAAAAACTTTCCAACGTGCCTGGTGTTGTTGATGTGTGTCGCATGTGTACAACGTACATCACTGACATCCTTGAATTACATTGCTGCGTCACTGAAAGTGTCTTGGTCTAAGGGAAAAGTACTTGCCCCAGAGCAGGAGCTAAGTTGATCCCCACATTGGCCTCTCTGGTTCCTGATTCTTCTTATGTGGGAACACGCCAAAAAAGGAGCCAGAACAATAAAAAGTTCCTACAGTGCGAAAACGCCTAATAAGAAATAAAAAGGTCTAATTAAATGAATTTTTCAGAACTAAAACAGTACTAACTAGGTTCCAGTCAAAACCAACAAAAAACAGACCAAAAACAGCCAGAACAAGAGCAAAGTCCTTCAAGCACCACCAGTAGTACACACCACCACACTTTGTGAACCACTGTACTATGCTGCAAAACTCTCATATTCTGCAGTGTGTCCAGATGGGTCATGCGTGCCCCCATCTACCCTGTTCACAAGGACACAGAAAAAGCACCCCGACTGCATGCTAATCACTTCCTAATCAGCTTGTGTGATTGGCTGCCTTGCTAATGAAATAATGGTGCCTCATTTGCATAATAAAATAATTAGAGGGACTTGATAAAGGCTCAAGGGCAGAGAGGAGGCGCTCTCTCTCTCACACACACACACACATACACAGAAACGAGACACCGACACGGGACAGACGCCGAGTTTTGTAAAATATCAGTGAGTGGCATCTGACACAACATCTGCCAGTGTCGCTCACCATCATTTAACGGCGATTCGTGCTGACCTCCACCTTGAGAAGGAGACACACATGAGGGCTCGAAGTGTGCAAATATGCAAGCAAGTGCTGGAAATGGTAAGCTAAGCAAAGGAGGTGCATATGCTGTAGTGCTTTTCAGCCATATTGAGCTAAAACGACTTAATTAAAGGGGCTATAGCTGATTTTTGCTTGCTTAGAAATGTAAACAAACAGAAGTAATTATATTTAAGCTTCTCTGCAGTCTCCATTTTTGCTCACTCACACTGCTATCACATTCTGAGTTTCCAAATTGTTCATTACTATGTGTTTTAACCCCCCTACTCAACCAGAGAGGGAATTTAGGCACTTCTAGCCACTAGCTAGTGCCTCCACTCAATTTCATGTCACTCCAGCTCTGGGTCAGATATCTCAGGACTGCAGACGGTTCCCATAAAAGCAGGAAGTACGGTCTTCCAATCAGCGAGCAGAAGTGGAGTGGTGTGCTAGACAGAACCAACCAATGTTGAAATAGCCTTTGACCTTGTTAATTTAGAATATGATATTGCATCTTTTAGTTTATTACTTAGACACAATCAAAAAGTGAAATGTAACTGGTTGATGCATCAGACTAAATCTCCTCTGCACTGATCCAAAATGAATGAAGGCATTAGCCGAAACGTTATGATTTTTTTTTTTTTTTGACATTGGCAAACTGAGTGTTCTATCTGACTTTGTAATGAAAAACACCTACACCTCTTCAATATGTTGGACTTTGAAGAGCAACATCTACTGATCAATGGATAGGTATATCATTTTATTTAGCGTCACAAAAATGCTATGTGAAGCAATGTTTACAAAAATAAAAAAAAAGCTTAAGTGTAGTAAGAGAAGAGCAGCAAGACTGTATTGGAGCATCTTGTCTACAAGAGAATAAAGATTATTCAAAAACGGTTGAAATACTCCAAGTACAACTTCGAGAGGTAACATGAGAAAGGGACTAAGACGTGGTTCAAACCTCAAAAATAAAATTTTGCATCATAGAACTCCTTTTGCACAATAATTTAAAATGTTAAAAGTCAGAGGAATCAGCTCCAAAACTGGTTTGATCATCTATTGTAGGATGGGCCTACATGGATTTTTTTGAGCTGATAGGATATTTGGCTTCCTGTTGTGGGCAATTGCCAATATTTGCTCATACTGATATTTGTATTTTAAAATCAATAGCACAGATCACAAGATCAGAAACTTGAAAATTTGATAAAAATTGTTTTAGCTTAGTCTGTTCAAAGCAACACATTTGAGGTTTTGGGACTGAGGCATGTGCACACTGACATTAGAACATATCAACCCCAAAACTTTTTTTTGTGATTGGTTGATAAAATAGTCAAAGTATTACAAAGTATTGTAGAAAACCTATGGTTGATTCCTAGTCCACTGTATTCTCTTACACTGAGCTATTCTGACCAAACCAAGGCTTTACCATGACCAGACTGTACAAAATAATGAACAAAAACTAGACGACTTCATGGATAACAAAGGTCTAAACTACATCATAACATTCAAACTAAAGTCATGAGAACTAAAGCAGATTCCAACCAGAGCTAAAGGAGTTCTTGATCCAATCCGACTTCTCCACTGCTTCTCCTCAGTGTCTGCGGGCTGTGGTGGACTCTTTATCTCAGAGCTGTTTCGGTCTGAAGCTGCAGATGTTATCGAGAACACGAGATAAGACTGAATGAATGAGGAAGCTGAACAAAGGCGTGAAAAAAACATGGTTCAGAAAATCGTTAATTAATTCTACCCAAATCGCGCTAAACCTGTTGATTAATTATGATACTGCAGATATTAGTATGCGTATATGGCCCGTTCATTGTTAATCATGGCGGTGTAATTGTGATCGCAATCTGTTCTTATGTCTGGAAGAAGAAGAAGACCAGAAATTCAAACACAATAGATAGTAACTTAACTTTGAGCTCTACTTTGCATTGAAAAAGTTTCTGTTTGGCAAATGTCAGTATATTGGGTACAAACTAAATTTTAATTGTAAGATAATACATGTTTGTAAATTAGTGTATCAATACTTTTGGAATCCCTGCTTTATTTCAAACATTCTTGTTTGTTTTTTCACTTGATTGACACTTAATTCTAATGCTGACAACTTTTTAGATGTATTATTCTGAAGTTATTATGTTATTAAACCCCCAAATTATAAGTTAGCGCATCGCTTAATAGTGTCCCTGTAGAAACAAGCCATATATGAACATTAAGGACCTTTCACACCATCACAACTCCCAGTCGCTGTCGGTAGTGAATAGCAACGCAACGTCTGTTCTAGTCTCTTTGGGGCGCATCACCGTAAAAGAACATTCACACAAACGCGTTCCGAACAGCCAACAGTCGGCGAACAAATGCAATGCTTGACAAAAATGACGGAACATAAGCTGCGCATGAGTAGCTGTCAAACTCTGTGGCGAACAGATGTTTCTTCTCTTACCTCATGGATTAAACTAAACTTCTATTTCCCGTCACAGTCCTGTCTTCATCCTGTGGTCGCTGTAGCTCCTCCATCTTTGTTTTCCTTTGACCAAATAGTAGCCTTTCTTGTCTGTAGTTACATCCCGTTTGAACTGGGTAAATAACAACAATCCATGCTCGGCTAAATACTGTTTATCCATTAGCGTCATTTTCCTGCACTGATTCGCTGGTTTGCTTGTAGCCACGAGGCAATCAAACAGCTGCATGTGCGGTAACTGGCTACCGTGTGCAACGCAGATTCTTCAAGCAAGTCTTCGACACCTCGCCTCCAGGACCTGCTCTGCTCCTGTGACCCCTGACAACGCCATTCACACCAAACACGGCAAAAGTTACCAAACCAGTTCAAGACGGGCGACCCTCGACTTGCATAGAAATAGTCCTGAAACGATAAACACATACACCGAACCGAGCGTACTGAACCGAAACGATTTCCTTTGTGTTCAATTACACCTCTATTGGCAACTCTGTAAAATTACTCTAGCCACTGCCCAAGGTGTTCTTCCGCCTAAGGCCCAAAGTCACCGGGACAGTTTCCAGTCACCTCTAACAGAAACGATAGAAAATGAATGCATGAAGAAGATGAATCCCTGACCATGAAGGACACCAATAAACCTTATCATTTACCTTGTGTCATGTCTCTCTCGCTTCTCTCTTTTGTCTTTGGATGAAAAATAGGTGAAATTAGCCTGAAATGATACAAGGTGACATGAGAGGCGCACACGCTCTCCTAGTAGCCGTCACGCTCGGGTAGTCCCTACTTTCAAAGACCCTGACGCCTCCTCCACCTCCTCAATCCCCAAACACACACACCACACACAGACAGACCACTTCTTCACCAGTTTAATTGGAAGTGCAGAAGGCTGAGGAAATTCCGCTCTTCATCTCGCGGAGTTGTAATTGAATCGCGTGTATTGTGCGTTGAGCTGATTCAGGATTTTACATTGACAGTGATGGTGAAAACAGAAATGGGGTGGATTTTTTCTCTCTTCTCTGCCCCTCGCTGAGCTCCTCTCTGTGGGGTTAATACGGCTTTTCAACTCCGATTCAAAACTCAAGCACTTTTCAAACTGGGGATTGTCTTTTGAAACTGGCAGTGACCTCAAAACCGGTAGATTCCATTTCGAAAGGACAAATGGTGAATAGGGATTTCTCTTTTTAAGATTATTTTTGCCAAAAATTTTGATTGACGGGAAGGAATGTTCAAAATGTAGCAAAGATAAAATGTGCAGAGTTTAGCTTTGACATTGGACACTTTTAGGTGAGTTATAAATAGGTTGAGTTCAGTAAAATTCTAAAATTTTGTTAATTATATTGTGCTTTGTAAATGAGACTGGTATATTGTAGTCAGTCAGCTACCTTAATTAGTAGGCAATCATCAAAGGTGTCGCCAATTGTACCCAATTTTCTTCATGTATTCAGGTGAAAATGAAATGGCTGTGGGCTGACTGTCAAACTCCTTGATTTTCAACTAGAGTGCCAGGGAACACTTGCCTTACCAGCCAGTCCCTACACCAGGGCTATTTAATTATTTAAACAATGTGTCCGATTTTTCGAAGGACTAGGGTCTTAGGGTCGGTCTACAAAAGCTTTACATCCAATATCCACAAACAACTCAAAATGATACTACTGTACTTACTAGAAATTGACTTTTTTTTCTGTGATAAATACAATATAAAACCAAAAGGCACTATTACACAGAGGGATGAAAACATGACTAAGCCAAAACAAAACCAGTGTCAATCAATGACCAGACTTAAATCAGGGCTAAACCAGGTTCCAAACCAAAGACTTAACCTCATTGGTTTATTTAAACCTTATATCTTGAACAAGACTACAGCACAAAATCTGAACCAGGACTAAGTCGGGAGTTTAAAATTTTAACCATTTGAAGGAAACAGAATCTGGTTCAAAAGACGCACAATAGGATACTGAATAAGAAAGTTCAGTAGTGCACTAAAACAACAACACATCCTATCAAGCGGCATGGTTCAGTATATGGTGTATTTTATCATGCTTTGCCCTACACGCTTTGACAGACACCTTTACAAAGATGCAAGCCTCTGGATCCAGAATTTCAATTTCGAGAATGGGCTTTCCGACCGCTGAGTCAACCAATCACAGAAAACCCAGTAGTTACTTTGCTGTTAAACCCAAATAAAACGTCTCTATTTGATGCTTGTCTTGTAACAGTCAACCAAAAAGTGCTGGAAATGTGCTCATGATATCGGAGATCTGTGAGACTGTGTTGGACTATCGTGTTGACTGTTCTTGTTGAAAGCCCTTTAGATTTTCTTTTGCATGCTAGTATTC
Source organism: Mugilogobius chulae (assembly GCA_038363315.1). Classification (NCBI taxonomy): domain Eukaryota; kingdom Metazoa; phylum Chordata; class Actinopteri; order Gobiiformes; family Gobiidae; genus Mugilogobius; species Mugilogobius chulae. Next base: position 20,840,451 of record CM076405.1, on the reverse strand, counting down.
GTCACAGAATATAAGCAGATACTCAAAAAAGCACTATATTTCAACAGCAAATTCTCTCTGTTTGATGATTAAAAACTCATTTACATCACCTTCAAGACTAAACCAATAGAGATAAGCTCCAAACCTTCTGTGGTCACGCTATGGTAGGTGAATCATTTGTTTTTGGCTCACCATAAACACAAGAAGCTGTCGTCATTGTCACTCAGGTGTGAAGTATTTTCTAACGGCCTGGCATAGCAGTGCCACTGTCACATGTGGTGATGGTTGGAAGCTATAGCAGTCAGTCAGGGAGCTTCTCTTTTGATGCTTCTGAATTAGCTACAGGTTTCCGCACGGCAGTCCCGTCATTACAAAGGCTCAATCAAAAACGGGAAAAATCTCACTATTTTCAGCAGCGTTGCATCAGAAATGTCTTTTTTTTCTTCTTCTTCTTTCTTTTCGCTCAAGTCAAGTCTAGGAAGGCCCATCACTCGTCGACAAAATGACAGTGACAACTTTTATCTACTGTCCCCTTGCCAACCAGTTTTGAAGGATCTGGATCTTTTAGAAAAAATATGTGTGTAATTTCTTTTAAGATGTTCCTGAACTTTACTGTCTTAAATATATAAACATTTTTTGACAGTAATCTTTGTATTTTGCTCAACTTCAAAGTAATTAAAGGAATTTTGAATGGGGAGAGAGTTTAAAATGTCGTTCCCGCCCCCCCATTCTCACTGCCTTTCTAATTGGCATTCAGAAAAGATGACGCACCTTTCTGGAAGGATCACCGTCTGATTTGTCAAAGTCATAGTTGCCAAGTTTGCTTCTTTATAGCGACTTTGGACTTTTTTGCCCTTTCAGTCCCTGGAGAAAATATAGATATACAACGAAATGTCAAAAGCATACAAAAAGACGCTGTTACAAAAAAAAAAAAACATAAAATAACTACAAATTTTGGTTCAAGCCACTGTGCCAACATTTTCTTTGGATTTAACAGGTAATCTTAGCTACTAGCCCCAGTCCTAAACTTATCTATTTTAGTAAACTTACCCGTTAAACCCAAAGAAACTGACGCTATGTGCCTTCAACCAAAATTCGTAGTTAATTTATGGTTTGGCTTTTTGTTGCATATTGACGTCAAAAAGGTCTGAAAACTTGCTTATGACATTTCATTGTGTATCTACTTTTCTTCGGAGATTGTGTTGTTTTTTGGAAAGTTTGTGTGAATTTTGACAGTCACGGGTTGCAATTTTTTGGGACCGTGCTCCTAAGTACCACTTTGACGCCATAAACAAGGTGATTTTTGGTCATTTTTCCTAATTTGATTCATAAAAATTCACCTACTAGTGGCAGAAATATAGACTTTTAGCATCTTTTCATGTTTTAAAGGCTTTATTAATGGTAATACAATTAGAAAGATGTCAAAATGAAACTTGACGCATGATGTTTAGTTAATTGATAGTGTTAACTACATTTTATGGAAGGGCGGAGGTTGATTGTTTTGGGTTATTTTTCAAAGGGCTTGTTGCTCTCTGAAAGTCTGACAACCCTGAGTGCACTTTGATTTTTCAAAGTTGGATCCTTCTATCTAGATTTCAAGTGGTCGTGGCTACCAGCAACAAGCAGGATTAGAAAATCTGATATATTTGACTAGTAATAAGTGTTAAAGCCAATAAAAATGACAAAAATCAACTTAAAAAGCCACAATGAGTTTTCGTGTCACCTTCAAACTGATGACAATAACAATGCAATTCCTGTTTCTGAAGTAAAAACTACAAGGTTCTCGTTGCAAGCTAGCTTTTTATTGGATACATTTTTTAAACTAGGCTATCTTTGTGGAGATTTAAATTCGCCTATTACATCAAAAACTTGTACAACCACTTTAAACGAAACAGTTAGCAGTACAGTTCTTTCAATCGAACAACATCATTCCAAAAAAGTACATCTGAAAATAATCGTTTTCATATTTTCTGTGTGGGTTAGCTGCTAGCAACATTAGCAGCGGTTCAAATCTTTTCCCCCCAAGCACTATCTCTGTGACATTCACCTGGTGGCAGTGTGTTTCCTCTTCACCTCACTCCCCGTGTCTATCTGTGCATCGTTTATCTCTATTACTATTCAAATGCTGACATTTAAAGCGACTTCACACAGAGCTGGGGACGCTGTGGCAGATAAGGCAGGAGACTGGGTGGGTTTAGTCCTATTGTGATAACGGATAGGGGCGTACTGTAAGGTTTTCTTTGTTTGCGGTTGGGAAGGAAGGTATAGGCGACCTCTCACCTCTGTGTTACCTGGCCCCTCCCCCCGGCTGTGTGTTTGTGAATGAGCTCAGCGCTGGTCCCAGATGGAGTCGAGTTACAACAGTCAGAAGGGACATTCAAACAACCCCTCGTTCTTTGTCTGATGACACAGTTACCTTTCCACTGACCCAGTCTCAAGCCCACACTTTGATTTTATTATTGATTATTTTCTATTATTCAGTAACACATCAGCGAGTCATGGTAATTACCTATAATATGTTGTTGAGTGTGTGCACATTATCTTCATTTTCTGATTTTTTTTAACTAGGCTAGTGTATTAAAAATTGTAATGAACATAGCACTAAACAATTCTGCTTCTGATTTGTTATATTATTTATTTTTAGCAAGACTAGAAAGTGTCATTTATTATTGAAGCTGGGGTACCTAGTTTTCAAACTGCAAAGACAATTTTAAAAGAAAATAGATTTTAAATGTGTCTGCTTCTTCACACAAATCCTTTTATACATGGTTAATATTAAAGTAAAGCTCACCCCCTAAAACTCATTGAAAAGTACAGGGAAAAGGGCAAAGGCGGGCCTTAGAGTGGACAGCAGTAGTGTGAGTATTGGAATTAACAGTTAGTGCACATTTGCTCAGTTTGCACTAAAAACTGCCACAAAATGACTCTAAACAGGAAGGCAATGGGACTGGATCATTAATCAAAAAATCAAGAGATCGAATCAATAAAAAAAGAGTAGTTTGGAGCAAAAGTCAAACTTTGAGGCAGAATATTATGAATGAATGAATGAAAAATGAATGATATATAGTTTCAAAAATAATAATAATAAATCTAAAATAAAAAGGGAGTTTTTGTTTTGTTTATATTCATGAATGGCAAAAATCGAATCGAAAATTGAGACTGATCATTATGAGAAAAAAAATCGGATTGTACTGTATTTTTTCCCTGATCGCCCAACTCTAGTAGGCAATGCAATTTAGAGACAATATACACTGTTTAACAACCAAAAACAGTTGTTTTAGGGTTTAGCTCCTCTTTATTATGGATTCATTTTGGCTGCAGTTGCAGCTTAAAAACTTTTACAGACAGAAAAGTGAAACTGGAGTAAACCACCCAAGCCCAGCCAATCACAGCGCTGCGTTCAGCTGATACAATTGTTTTTTTATTCAATTCAGACAATGCTCACTGATAAAGTGCTGCTTTTATCATATACTTTTAGTGGAAAACACAAAGGTTACTAATTTACAACTAAAAAGGTTTGTTACTCCAACTTTAAAGTAGTGCTACCGTTATAATGACATCATTATCGGAAAACACAGTCTAACTTGGAAGTCTTTCTTCAATCACCTCAATAAGAATATAATGACAATACACTGCTGATTACTTCCTCTGACTCAGAAATGAAGGAAGACAAAAACACATGACAACACAAAGACAAGGAAAGACACATGAGTACTGAACCCAACACCAGAATTGAATCACTTTATGGAGACTCGTCCAATCCCTCCAAGCAAAGTTATAATATTACAACTACTTATGTAAGGCACCTGCTTTTTAAATGACTAAAATCACAATGCTTCAGTCACTTTTTGCCTAACAATAGCTTATGTTTTTTAACTGAGAAACCCTGCAATCCTTCTCCGAGCTGCGTCGACTTGAAAGAATGCAATTTAAAACACATCTGAAAGAAGAGACAAACTACAGTTAAGACTTATTCCAGACGCTAAACACAAACTACAATGATGACTCTAATTTTTTGCCAACGCCAAAAGCCAGGTAAGTGTAAAACAAAACAAAACTTCACAGATTCAGTTTACAGTTGTTGACAAGATTTAGGATTACACCAGACGGGGCTTCTCCAAAAACCAAAGCTCTCGTCAGTGTGTCATCTTGAACGAATCAGGGAGGGGGGAGTAATTATGCCCTTAGACGGCACTCAACACGTCTTAGCCCGGAGAGCACAGCTGGTTCTCCTTTTAACTACAAAATCCCCCACAAACCTGCGTGTCCCGACAGGCTGCCGTGTACGCTCCACCCATCCGAGCACACTTGACCTCCAGAACTGGCTGACTCACTCCTGGAGACGCTCGGTCCGCCGTGTAAACTTCAACCAAACAGTGACTCAAAGTGGGAAAAATCCGGAGAGATGTTAATCATTTACAGTCAACTCTGCAGCTATGTGTAGTTTATTAGTAAGAAAAATGAAAATCAAATTGTTGAATGTGATAAATGTGGACGAAATCTCAAAAATGTTTACAGACGCACGGTGCAGCTTATCTGGTGGAAGATATATGACCAGCTTATGTCTCCATGGAGATGTTCTTGTTATTGTTTTGCCTGGATTATTCACACACTGGCATTCAACTTATCTGTCTAGGGTTGTTTTTATTATGGGAATTATACAACTTAAAATACCTTAAGGATAAAGTATCATCTTAGACTGAGAAGGTAAACCTCTCCAGGGATTTGACCTATACCTTTGGGTCATGGCGGCACCAGCTTATCTCTATGATAGATACATTTTCTGGAATAGTGCTTCTCTTAACTTCATGTGGTTCGGGGGTACGGGCACACGTGAAACTTGGAATGGATTCAGATTTTGAAAGAAGGTGGAATTTAATATTATCTGAAATTTATTGTAACTTAGACTCATGTTGGAGCTTAATACCCCATACTGTTTAAAGACAAAAAATATAACACTAGGAAATCAATTGCTTTGCCAAAAAACTCAAACAAGCATTTCAACATTCTGAAAGCATGTGAAAACAAACTGTCCTACTAATTTGAAAAGGTAAACTAAAAGGATACATATAAAATGTAGGCATTAATAAACCACTGTCACATACTGGGAAAGACACGACAAACAGAAAGTAGGAAAATCAAGGCTTTTGTGATTAACCAAGCACAGTTTATAATATTGTAATTGTTTCAATCTTGATATACTGTGCAGCCCCAATAAATGTGACATCATCTCAATATGTTTATCTAAGAGCAAAAAACAAACAAAAAAAACTTAATTACATGAAAAATGGTACAGCCTCTTTATTCTGGAAAACAGAGTCATGTTAATACTTCAGGTACTTTTCTTGCCAAAAAAATAATTAATAACCTTCACCAAAACATCACTGGTTTAGCAAATGACAAAGTTGTTATTAGATCTGGCGTACAGTTGCTGATGCTAACACTTCATGTTGCATTGGAAGCCAGATGTTTTCACTGTGTATGGCTTATTCTACTGGAGGCACTGAAACACGAGGGAACTGGCAGCAGCATCTGGCCAGAGCACAAAGAATCAGACGCCAACCTGCTATAGGTAATTAAGACTGCTTGTATCTGGAAGCTATAACACGGACGCTAATACAGTATGTGCTAGATAACGTTGCATACAGCTGAAGCAAAACAGTTATTATGAAAACCACATTTGGAGTTATTGATACTTGCAGGAGAGAGAGAAAGAGAAAGAGAGAGAGAAGAAGAAAGAAGAGAGAGGAGAAAGAGAAAGAGAGAGAAGAGAGAAAAAGAGAGAAGAAAGAGAAGAAAGAAAGTAGAGAGAGAAGAGAGAGAAAAAGGAGAGAGAGAAAAAAGGAAAAAGGGAAGAAAGGTAAGAGAGGAGGAGAGAGAAAAGAAAGAGAAAAGGACAGATAGAAGAAAGGAGAGAGGGAGAAGAAAGTGAGAGAGATAGAAAGAGTGAAAGAGGAAGAGAAGAAAGGAGAGAGAGAAATTGTGAGAGAGGGAAGAGAAGAGAGAAGAGAGAGAAAGCATGAGAGAGGAAAGAGAAGAAAGAGAGAGAGAGAAAGTGTGAGAGAGGGAAGAAAGAAAGGAGAGAGAGAAAGAGAGAAGAGAATGAAGGAAACAGAGAAAGTGTGAGAGAGAAGAGAAGAAAGGAGAGAGAGAGAATGAAGGAAACAGAGAGAAAGTGAGAGGGAAGAGATGAAACGGTGAAGTGAGAGAGAAGAGAATGAAGGAAACAGAGAAAGTGTGAGAGAGAAGAGAAGAAAGGAGAGAGAGAGAGAGAGAAGAGAATGAAGGAAAGAGAAAGTGGAGAGAGGGAAGAGAAGAGAGAAAGAGAGAAGAAAGGAGGGAGAGAGAGAAAGAGTGAGAAGAGAGAGTAGAGAGAAGAAAAAGAGAGAGAGAGAAGTAAGGCAAGAGAGAGGAGCGAGAGAGAGAAAGAAAGAGAGAATTTCAGATAACTCATAAACATGAGTTGAACTGACATAAAACTTTAAGGCAGAAAGTGTACTTGCATTTTTAGGTTAACTGCCTTATATTTGTACAGTGTGGTGCTTCTTTTAGTTTAGATTACAGCTTGGGCCACACACACTTGGATAACAACTTTACATTCAAACATTACCTTTGATTGAACACACCTCAGGCCGTTCCTAAACCAGATGGACACGTCCCGTTGAGTTAAACAAAAGCGCTCCGGTCTTGGTAAAACGGATCAATGGCGGACAGAATGAGGTCAGAATGATTGCTGGCGTGTTTGCAGAGAGAGGGGCTATTTGGGTGGAGCACAACAGCGAGCCCTTGCACCTGTATGTACCGGGAAGACGCATAGTGCAGCCAGTTTAGTGTTTGCTTCTCCCGTTACCGCCGGCGCTCGTTCATCACCTCCCCAAACGGATAAATTACCAAGGGGGGGAAGAGGGACGATTCGAATAATGCCTTCTTGCAACCGGGATTCGAACGGACCAATGGCGGGGGCTGGGCAGGAGGCCGTTGGCGTCGGAGCCAATGGGGCGGCGGTTGAAGGTTTTGGACGGCGAAGCGAGGTCTGGTGTGGCTGTGATAAGGAAGGAGCGGAACAAACACACACACACACCTACAGTGATATGCGCATACACTCGAATGGACTAGGAAGGTATAAGGCCAAATGGAAAGATGGAGGATGAATGGATTGTGGGGGGAAACAATAGATGAGCTGGTAAAGTGAGGAGAGGAGTGAAAAATCCCAGCCCGGAGCGAGGAATCCGAAGCCAAACTGATCAGTGGCAGTTAGAAGTACATTACCATGCATGGAAATACATTTGAATGATTGGTTTTTGAGAGAGAATGGCCATAGCTCTTATTTGCCTGATGAATAAATTGAAGATTAAGTCAATATGTTGGAGGAGAGGAAAGGTTGAAATGTTTTATCATGAACATTTTGCAATCCTAATGCAATTAGTGGAAATAAAAGTTCTTGCACAACTCTGTAAACTCCAGACGGTGATGAATTAAATGTGCAAATACGAAGGTTGACTTCTGCATACTGTCTTCATCAAATAATTCAATATTTTTACTTAGTGTTTTTGTCTTTTAAACATGCTCATGAGAACCGTTAGTTTGGTGTTTCATGTATTTGAATTTAAAACTTGTATTTGGGCAACTGATTGGGCATTATACTGTATAGAATGTTGGATATTATCGTGAATGTTGTTTTGAATGCAAAAACTGGTTTGTCGTTTATAGTTATATTAACCTTTTCAGTCATTTTATTTTCAGATTCTGTCTTGAGTGCGTATGACAGGTAATGTTAGAACTGGATTAAGCTGTACTATGTGACATATTTGGATGACAGCTGATTGGCTGAGCTGAAAGTGGTAGGCATGCTTTACATATCTGATGAAAAACCTATTCTAACTCTGGTCAAGTGATGTACCTAAAGCAGGGCATTTATTCCAAAGATCAAGAGATCGCAACATGACAAATTGTCAATAACTTAGGAGTGCTTTTTGAACAGTTGTAAAAATGTGGTTTGGAGCAGAAGCCAGACTTTTGCAAGTTAGATACGTTTCAATACTGATATGAATTGTTTGACGTTGAAAGGTATACCAGCTTTAAAAGTGGGGTATGTGATTTTCACACTGCAAACACAATTTAGGTTTTAAATCAGACAACTTCTATAGTTAATAAACATAGTTAATAACAAAATGTTTTTATTTTGGTTGGTATTATGATTAGAGGTGCAGTATATTGAATTTGAAGATATGCTGTTTTCAAAGTATCCAAAACTTTTATATTGAGTATATCGAAAAATCTGCCTCAAAAATGCTAAGTAAGCATAGAAAATTGAGAAAAATGGTGTTGGTAAGTAACACATTTGTCTGATAATAGGTTGTGTTCAGTGACATCATCACATTCTCCAGGCCAATAATATTTAACAGATGTTTAAAGCTCAAATGAAGCTTGTTTTAAAGTCATTTTCTTAATTCTGTAATACAGTGTCTGTTTCTTGTCACTAGAAAAAGTGACCAAATTGAAATAGTTTGAAATGATTTTTTAGATCAGTCATGGCAAAGTATAACGTTATGAAAAACTGGCTCTTGCACACCATCTAGACTTATGACAACATCGCATTCTACAACATTCTGTGAATCTAGTTATGTCCAAAAATATCGTCAATATCGCCCATCCCTAATTATGGTCAATAAACTTCTTTTTACAAACAACAAAGTGAAACTGGAGTGGACCACCCAAGCACAACCAATCAGAGAGCTGCATTTGGCTCCTGATTAGAACTACAATTCTTTATTATCCAGTTTAGACAGCACTCAGAAGTATTTTCATAAAGTGTTGCAACACAAAGCTTATTAAATTACAACAACAAAAGTCAGTTATCCCATCTTTAATTACCAATTCATTTCCTTTTCCTTCCTCATACATAGCCTAACATTTTTGCTGTGTTCTCTGCAGCCACTCACAACCCTTTGCAACCAAAAGCCCAGATTCCCTCAGAGGGCCTGATCAAGCTAACAGCAGATCCCCCTATAAGCGATGCATGTGAGGGTATTGAAAGCTAGCCAAAATCCCCGCCTGAAGCTAGTCTAAGCAGGTTAAACGCGCGGCCACAGTAGCTTAGCGCGTCAGCACACAGGCCGTGACACGCCGCTCTGCCCGATGACTCCTCCAATTGTCCGACGACCTGCTTCGGAGCCCCGTTCATGGACCGTGCGGGTTGAGGATTTAGCCCCGGTCTGGGTTTTTTTGTGCCACTAAAGCACTTCTGTTGTCGGACAAAATGCCGCTGTCTCTCTCTCTCTCCGGCGGCGCAACAAAAGAACAACCTGAAACAGCAGTTATACCAGAGGGACTGACGGAAAGAGACGCGCAGAGGCATAAAAATACATCCAAACATCAAAGAGCAGAGGAGAGTTTTAAAATAACAATAGGGAAATGTAACTGGGACTTTCAAAATCCAATAAAAATTATGTCAAAGAAGCTCTTTTATCTGTGACACAGTTCTGTCTGCGCTACAAAAAGATGCCTAACGATAGCATTTAGCGTCCTGGAGGAGATTTACTTTTGCCGACGAGAAAAGAAAAGAGCAGTGAGTAAAACCACGGAGACGGAAAAAACAAAGTAAAAATCACATCCCGGTGGGAATAACACTGTCAAGACGGCGAGTGGTGCAAAGCTAAACATACATTAGTCGACGGGGAATGATAACAGGCATAAATAAAAGAGCGTGACTGTGTCGAGGATCCAGCGCAGATACGTCTAAACAACATGAAAAGATATTTACCTTTGCTCGCCGGGAAGGTGGATTGTTTAGAGACGCAACAGTGTAGTGTTTAACGTAGAGTGGAGGTACTGTAAACGTGGATACAGCGGCGTAAAGGCAGTAATTACACAGATAATGGCTGTTGTTGTAGGATTGTGAGGAGCTTAAGAGAGTTAGACAGAACGGGCAGAAACATCAATGGTGACAACTGAGGCAAATGTTAAGATTGATGTTCGGTTACTTTAGCTGAGTTATTGAAATGCAAAAGTAAGTTTAAGTGTTGAATTTAGAGCAAAAGGAATGGATTACTTCTGCATTTTGGATGTTTGTTTTATAGTACATAATTTTGTGTTTTACAAAAAGTTTCTATTCATATACATTAGGTTTTTCCGCACTGTAGGAATTTTTTTCAGTTCTTTCTATAGTTACAGTCCCCATTTTAGGTGCGTTCAGGAACTATGGACATTTTGAGCTTCTGCTTTCCAGTCAGACCAGGCACATTTACAAGGCTCACTTTGTTGGAAACATGTTTTATATGTTCTCACATTTAGATAAATGTTCCATAATTTATAAGCAGTAACTAAAATAGTAGCCAAAGTATTACTAAGAATTCCAGTGAATGCAGGTAATTTGGTTTTCTTGTTAATTTCAGGGATGCTTTAGTTTTTGTAGATTATAGTTTTATGTGGAATTGAAAAAAGACAGCTTTTGATTTCCTAACACTAGTTTATTACTTATTTAAATGTTCCAGTTTATGTAGATGCTAATGCTAAAAGTACAGTAGTTAGACTCACTCTCATAAACTATTGCTGTGTGAACACAGTCATGGGGACAGGGTAGTTCTTCTGACTAAACAGGGACTGGAGGAATGTTGGGACTAGTTCTTTGTACTTTCTAGAGCTGCAGTCAACCAAGACAACTTGGTTGACTAAAGACAAGTCTCATTGACTAAAAGATGGCACGGCAAAAAGTGTCTTTTGGATCTGTTCATTTCTGTGACCCTAGCAGTGCTTGAAGAGGACCAAAATGCAGTGGAGTTTATCCAAAAACAAGTTTGCAAAAAGCATTAGGTAATTGTCTTTGTTTATGTAAAAAGTCATAATAACCCTATGATTTGCACTGAATTTTCATCTAACTCATTAACATCATTTTTCTGTTTTTTTTACATCCTTATTATCTTAATAAAAGAATTAGTTAACGAAAACACAAATTTTGATCGATCAAGACTTCACCGACTGATTAATCGATTAAACAACAGCATACCTACAGCCACTGTACTTTCATGTTAGCTACCCTACCTTTTAAAGGTGGGGTAGCTGACTATTTTAGTTGTAAATTAGTCAATTTTGTGCTTTCCACTAAAAAGTATGTAGTAAATGCAGCACTTTGTGAAAAAATGAAACCTCTGAGTACGGTCTGAACTGAATAATAAAGAATTTGAGTTCTAATCAGAAGCTGAATGCTGCGCTCTGATTGGCTGAGCTTGGGGCGGTCTCTCAAGTTTCACTGTGTGGTTTGCAACTACCCCACCTTTAAGTTAAAACCAATGAATAACTTGTGTCTGTTTTGTTGGCAGAGCGAAAAAATAGACTTAAAACATTATAATTTGCCACTGAAAAAAGCTTGTCTGCGTTCCAAAGCCAGTTAAACTTGTAGTAAGTACACTTTCTCCACCGTGTGCATACCTTACTGGCATGGAAGTATGTGTGTGACGTTGTCACCTTGTAAAATGTGGTCAAACATGACTCGGGGCTGGCTGCTGGATGTGAGACAGAGAGACAGAGAGAGAAGGGAGAGCGAGGGGTACGACACGGGCCCCCTCCCTACAGGACGCCGGCTTCCATGGCTTGTGTGTGTGCGAGTGTGCGGTCTAAATGAGTTTGGGGAGTTGTCGTCTCTTTACGATAGCTGTAACTGGCCCGAGGACAGCTGTTATTACACTTTACAACAGGGAAATAGTGCATGTTCTGGTAGCGTGTGGCTGCGTGTGCATGTGTGTGTGTGTGTGTGGGAGAGGGAACGAGGGCGGTTTTCAGAGCGCTGGATGAAAAAAAAAAAAAAAGCTTTCTGTTGTGGAGACGACTTTGAGTTTAATGACAGGGAAAATTAAAGATGTTTCGGATGGGCCCTTTTCAAAATAAGGCTTTTAGAGCAAATTTTGTTCATTAAGACTGCTTTCAGTAATGCCTCGCAAAGTGCCACGGAGACATTGAGGGCTTTGATTAGAACAGAAGAGAAAACACACGAGGATATCCAAAATGAAAGTACACAGTATTGGAGCTAAATTACTTTGTATATACAGCACAAACAGGCTACAAACTACTTTTTTAGGTTGTGATTTTTATTAGGGTATTATGATTGTACATGCAATATGGATCTGATGTCGTCGGGTGAGTATGACTGTAAGTGCAATGGAGACGTTTAAAGGAGACCTATTGTATAAAATCCTGGTTCAATACCTGCCTTCTGTCATCATTAGTTTACTTAGTTTCTTAAGAATGATTCCTGCATGTTTAAGCAATATTGTATTTTCCTGCAGCTCAGAAAAACCCTGTTCTCTCCTACCACTTTTCCCTGCCCATTTGTCTTATTTTGTGAAAACATCAGATTCCCAGTAAAGCATGTATGGTTCTAAATAGTCACAGAACCACTTTACAACAACAAAAATAACACATTTAACAACTGCTGCTATAAAATCTTACAATAAAGAGGCGGGAACCTCTTTATTAAAACGTGTTTTTGATGTGCATGCATTACCACAACTTCATTAAAAACATAGCTTAAAGTTGGGGTAGCTAACTTTTTTTTGTTGTAAATAAGTAAACTTTGTGTTTTCCACCCAAAAGTATGATAAATGCAGAAAAAAATAGCCCACAAAGTACTCTCTGAATCGAATAATAAAGAATTTTAGTTCTAATCAGGAGGAGAATGCAGCTTTCTGATTGGCTGAGCTTGGGTGGTCCACTTCAGTTTCACTTTAAAATAGAAAAAAGAGGGTTTTAAGTCAAAATTGCAACCTTAACCTGATACATATTGATTTTAACAATGCGTTTAAGGATTTATGAGAGGAAGTTGTCAGATTTCAAACCTAAATTGTGTTTGCAGTGTGAAAATCACCTACCCCACCTTTAAGAGTTTTTTGATCATCATTCGCTCTGCGTCGCTTTGCCTCTCGAAGCGGGAGGAAAAGCCTGCGTCTCTGAGCGGACTCACGCAGAAGAGGAGAAACTTACGCGGCTGCAGTGAGACCATGATGAGACAGAGATGAGATGAACGAGAAATGAACGCTCCTTATATGAGCTACACTTTAGTCCGTGGTTTGCTTTGTCGAGATCCGTGTTGCTGTTGTGAGTGAGGGCAAGCTAAAATTGCGCTAACTCCAACTTACAGTATATGGAGTCCAACTGATATATAAATAAGCTATTTATTTTGATATTTAGACAATTATTTTTCTGCCATATTATAGTTTATTTCTAAATACAGTGCAAAAAAAAAACAAAACAAAAAAAAAAACGCAATAGTCTCCTTTAAGTATTTAACATTGACTCCAGACAGTTTGTCCCCAATGGTTAAATGTACATTTCCCATTAAATCTATAATAATATAAACAGACAACTTTGTGTGTCTGAATCTAAAAGATGTTAGTACTCCCAAAAACACTATGCTGATTTGACTGCACAAATATGAAGGGTTAACTGCTATAAATAAATGTAAACGTATTGATTAAAGATTGCTTATGACATAAAAAAAAATCAAAATTAGTTTTATTGAATTGTAATAGCCCTGTACTTTTAGGCAGAAAAAAAAAAACATAAACTGTGACCCTGTTGAAGCCAGTAAAACATTGTCCAATAGAAAACGAGGCTGCTTTTTTTCCATTGGCTGATTAAAAAGCTCACTAGATGAGGTGGCACTGAGCAGTGCACACGTGCATCGTTGAAAACAGTTAAAAAAATCACTCCAACCTTTATCCTTTTTAAATTTTGTTGCGTGAAAAGCAGACACGCCAGCTTTAACACATCAGCCTTGAGTATGTTTTCATTGTTTACTATTTAATATTTAAATAAATATAGATAACAACCGAACAATCCTGAACACAACTGCTTCCCACAACGACAGCAGCTGTGAACAAGTTATCATCAGTCTTAGTAGGTCAGTAGTCTCACGCTGAAGTCTCTGGGAGCTACAAGGAGTGGCTTTTGGGAGTGACAGTGGCCCGAGGAGTCGCTCTGTCATCGCAGTTCTGACAATGTGTGTGTGTTATAAATGACAAAAGCGGAGAGCAGGAAATGAGTCCAACAGGTTTGTGACTCAGACGGAGGTTTTTTGGAGAGCAAGCGCCTCGGGGCCACACACAACCACCGCTACAGACACCAGACAGCATTGTTAAAGACTTCTCTCGCTCTCTATCCAGACAAATTTACGGCCGGCTCGGAGTTTTAGTGGTTTGAGGGATAAAGGGAAAAAAGGGTTGTTGGGTTAGCGCACAAACCCGCGCCGGGACAATTAACTAATGGCTGGTATTGACTGACAGTGAGCTATGGGTCGTCATTGTGTCATTCTTTCAGGCGAAGTTCCCATGCAGGCAGTGGTTTGCAGACTTTTTGGGGGGATTTATAGACATTCGATAGACGTTGGAATTTAAATTTGAATTGTGCAATACAACTTAAAACAATGTGTAAAAAAAAACTAGATTAAGTAGTTCTATCCATTCATGCAATTACTTAAAATCAGTTTTGTGCGTTTTGCGTATTACTTCAGGAAGTATGTTGTTGGTGTTATTAGTATGAGCAATATTTCTTCAAAAATTGTTGTTTAAAGTTACAATAAAAGGAAGTTACAACATTGTAAATGGTTGAGTTATTGTAAAAAGTGACAGTTTAGTCAGTGAATCACTCATTGGTGTCTTAGTTACCAATTTTTTTATTAGTTAGAAAGCAAATTTATTCCAATTTTTGACCTGAAAATCTTGCTTACTTGCATTTTTGTTATGATTATTACTTTAGCATGTAGTTTGGAGAAAGGGGTTCTTTTTAGTCAACTTATTGATTGATAGCACATGTCTGTAAGGTGGGGTACTCCAATTTAAAGTATATTGCATAAGCAGTAGAATGTTACATAATCAGATTATTGCTTACTGTCTAAATCAAAATAAACAGCATTTTATTTCTCCTATAATTAAGTGGTCACCTCACCCTTTTGTCATCTGTAAAAATATGTTTTTAAGTTTTAATTGCAGACAAAAAATAAACAAACAAAAAAGTATGTGGATTCTATGTTGGACCATGCTTTAGGTATTGGCTACACCACCTGCAAATCTGCTACGCATAATGTCTTTGAAATGATATTGTCTGAATATTGTAATTGAGAAATACCAAAAAAAAAAATTGTTGAGATATCCATTTTTTGTCAGTTTGACTTTTAATAAAAAAAAATATTTATTAAAAGCTAAACTGAAATAGAATATATTGTGAACTTTCTAATGGAAGAAACATTGATTTTAACATTTCAACATCTGTATGATATTCACATTGGAAAATATACATTTAATTAAACTAATAGGCTTAAAAGTGCTTCATTTAAGTCATATTTATTATTTTGAATGGATTGTGTGAAAAATCCTTGTCTATTTGTTGCTCCATTTTGAAACAGTCCAAATACCAGCGTGTCAGTGCCTCATCCTGTCAGCTCATGTTGGCCTTGGGCAGTACTTGGATGGGAGACTGCTGGAATCTCAGGTGCCACAGTGGGACGACTAGAGAAGAAATTGTCGTTGTGTCCTTGTGTGAACATTTAAAAATCCAAATTGCAATGACATTACTTCCTGGAAAAAAGTTGAGAAAAATTCCTATAAACTTATTTTAGGAAACAACTCGGATGTTAGAAATGATTTCGTCACACTTGAGATTTAAATTTCCTTAAAGAAGTTGCTCCTGTTGTAACAAAACCCATATATAATTGCCAAGTCGTGTATGTGAATGGTTTGAAATAGCTAAGAGATGACATGTTCCAATGAATTAAAAGAAGTCTGCTTTGGATTTCCATGACTAAGCCTGGATGTTTTCACTACGTCGAACATCTTGCTCAAGCTGATGATTACACAAGACTACAAATAACAAACCACATTCTTGAAAAGATCCCAGGAAGTCCGCTCACCTTGTTTTTCCAGTAAGAATCAAGCGACTGATTTACAGTATACCGCTCGCACAAATTGCCCCAAATCTGCGGTTTTCAGCATGCTGCGTTTGACCCTGAAATGTCCAGTGCGTTTGGAGTGACTGTGGCCTATAGCCCAAAGGCACCGGGACTCAACCCAAGACGGACCCTTTAAAGTCGCAGTGTCGTGAAGGGGGGCATGGCTGGAGCTGTGAGCGAGTCCAAGAAAAACTAAAATTGCAGGCTACACAAAGGAAGACAATCAGAATGGGTTTCATAATGTGATGAACTAAAGTCACAAAAGGCAGAGAATATTGCACGTTAAAATAATTCTGAAGATTGGAAAAAAATGATTATTCAAGCATCTGTACAAGTCATACCAAAGCTAAGAATGTTAGGCCTGGGCAGTACTTGATGGCGACGCTGGGAAGCTCAGGTGTCACAGTGGAACAGAGAAGAAACTCATTATTTTTTTCTTGGGCAGGACACACCACATTCTGGCGTAAGTGCAAATGGTTGGTGGTGGTCAGAGGCGCTAATGGCGCAAAATGGCAGCATTGCTTCCATCAGTCTGCCCCAGGATAGCGGTGGCTACTAGGGCTGTAGTCCACCAAAGGAATATGGAATGAATAATGGAAAACGTGAAACGTCTTTGGGTGTCATGAAATGCGCTGTAAATAATCCACTGCATTATCATTATTATCTGCTATTATTATTAAACGTGTAAAAGTGCACTTCACTATAAAGAAATACTTCATTGAAATGCTTTCATGATGGTGTACACTTGTTGTGAGACGGTATGGATGGTATTCTTGCAAAGTGCTTGTTATACCAACTAGTCCATTTTTGTTCAATGTCGCACAGACTTATGTAGATTCCTTTGAGAATTCTTGTATAATGTCTTGAAAGCTACATCAGACCACTGCGCTTACTGGGTAAAATAACGTCATTCGTATTTTTTTCGCAGACCCGCACCATTGATGTCACACTGACTTAAACAGTTGTTGAAAGTGGCAAAAACACTTAGACTTTAATGATCCAAATTGCACTTCAAGACATCAATGGCTGGAGTTGTAAGAAAACTATTTTTGTATAGATACTAGAACAATCAGAAAATCTTCAGCAACTACTAGTAATTGTGGAGAATAAATCAAACATCAAAATGTTCATTTTGAACAATTTCAACAAACAAACAAAAAATGAGAGCGAATATAATAAATGTTCCAAATTGTTGATTAAAAAGTTGTTGCAAGCTTTCAAAAAGGGCATGCATTTGATATTTGTGCCATAGGTTTGAGGTGTAATTTCAACAAACTATTTTTATTTTTAATACCTTTGTTTTTGTTTTTTTTTTTTTCTTTACAAGTTTCTGTGGAATGACAGATATTATCTGAATAATCTAATGAGTATGGCCCTTACGCAATGACTTTTTTATTCATTCAAAGCAAAGAGAACACTAAAAGTGCACTTTGATCCATTCATTTTTTTATACAAGTAAGGAGGATAATTATTGTTTATTTAGTGCAACAAAGACATCTAAATGACCAAAACAAGCTTTTACTTTGATCTATTTTTAGTCAAAAAGTTACATGTGGCCTTTAACTAAACACTGTGTTATTTTCCAACAAAGTCCTAAAAAAGCTGCATTAGACATGATGTAGTATGCACTATTTTAACTGCGATGGCACGACCTGTATTTAGCACAATGAGGTCCTGTTACCTTTTTACCCTACGAGTGCTGGCCTACATCCCCTAAACTTTCCCACAGCGCCGCTCGTCCTCTGCCTGTCTCCACCACACATACTGTACTTTCTCTTTGTTTTTTGTTTTACTCATTACTCACTCTCGCACAAGGCTCCCATTGTGCCACATGTATACGCTGCAATGAGTGCCAAGTAATTAACGCCGTTTGTGTTTGTTCTTGTTTGGGAGACTGATAATAGAAAACAAGTGAAGACCGGCCTTGTTCATTAATCACCAATCTATCCACCAGGTCTAAGGCTTTCATTAGCCAAGTCCAGCCCTTTGGGTCAATATCCTGCCCACACTGTAATGAATTAATATATAGTCTTTGCTTAACGCAGAGAGATTGGAGGCGTAGCTAATGTGAAATCTATGACAGATTATGAAACTATTATCTACTCTCTGATGATAGATGTTAGGACTTAAAGATGAACGTAATGCAAATATTCTCATATTATTAAATGTAATCTAGCATAATAGACAATATATATGTGTGACTTTTTGATGTATATAATGTAATTTTAGCTGAATTAGCACATTTTAGCTGATTTCTAACATTATATTGCAAACTTAAATGATTCTGGAGTAACATTATGTGAGTAAAACAATATGAGTCAGCCGACAAAAATGTGTCAAACAAGTCTTATTTATTATTTACAATACTAATCAGAATCCATAATAAATGAAATGCTTTCAGACAGTAAGATTGGCATAAAAAATAATGTTTTTCTTTATTTGTGTTTCAACTAGATATTTTATGCCAATTTCATTAGAAAATCATTTTTTAAACTGTTAAAAAAAAAACGAAATCACTATTTGCCAACATTTATGAACATGTCTTATTGAGATGATTATATTCATGTGTAAACATGAACTAATCATTATAAAACTACATTAAACACATTTTTGTTGGACTGACTTAAATTGTTGAATATCAAGATAATCAATATTTTTGTCAATATCGCACAACTCAAGATTGTTAAATTTATTGTTTTGTCATCTTGGTAAAGCTAGCAATATTGTGTGCTAATATAGCATGCTAATAACAAACGCTCTGGGTATCAGAGAACAAAATGGTACTTAAAACTAGACGTAGGTTAGCCACTGAAATCTTATTTTCACCAGAAAGATGCTTTGCCAATATATTGCCTCAAGACAAAACTTTCTATCTACTGACATGACATTGACGCTTTCCTGTTAATTTTTTTTGCTTTGCCATCCTGAAAAAGCTAACAACAGCATGCATGCTAATGTCAAAAGTCCTGGGTTTGGAGAGTAGCTACATTGTTAGAGATGTGGCACAAGGCAATATCTGCCCTGTATATCCAGAGATATACATTAAACTTTGACGTTTTCTCGTTACATTTCTTGTTTTTATCTCAGTAAAACTAACAACATAGCATGCTGAAATAAAGCATGCTAACTTTGAACTTGATGTTATATACATTATTGATGTATTTGAGGCATTGAGATCCTATTTTCATCTCAAAGATGCTTTGACAATATATCTGCCCTTGGATGAAAGCTTTATATCCAATGAATACATGCACTACTTAATTTTATGGGTTTTTTTTTGTTACATTTCTTGTTTTGCCATCTCCGTAAAGCTAGCAGCATAGCGTGCTAGAATAATAGCATGCTGATATTGAACTTACTGCATTTCAGAGAATAAATATTACATTATTAGATGTATTGAGGCAATGAGATCATATTTTCATCCCAAAAGATGCTTTGTTGGATGAAACCTTTATATCTAATGAGATACATGAAACTTCTTTGACATTTTCTTGTTACACTTCTTGTTTTGAAATCCCGGTAAAACTAACAACATAGCATGCTAAAATAATAGCATGCTAATATTGAACTTTCTGGGTTTCAGAGAACAAATTATTACATTATTAGATTAGTATTTGAGACAATGGGATCATGTTTTCATCCCAAAAGGTGCTTTGCCGATATATCTGCTCCAAGATAACACTTTTATATCCAGTGACATACATAAAACTACTTATTTTGTCATTTTCTACTTGCTTTGTTAAAATGTATGTTACGTAAAGACTTATCGTAATATGTAACAACAAAAAGCATTACATTCTCAGAAGATGCCATAGTGAACCTATACAGCTCTCCATCTAATAGCGGCCATTTTGCTCGTGTCAGGCCTTAATGCAAACATCTAAATGTGCAGTGTAATTCTGAGCACTCACAGCTACGGCAGAGTCTTCTTCTTGCTCACAATAATGTAAGTAATCAAAGTGGACAAGGGGCTTTGTAGGGAAGATAGACTCCGCTCCTCTGTCCCGCAGGCGAAATGACGGGGGGAGGGAGCGAGGGGACGAACGAATGATAGTGACAGAGAAGTAGAAATATGTCCCAAGACGTGATGAAAGACCAGATCAAACCAGTTGGCCATTTTTGCACCATTAACAGCCCATTCTGTCTCCAGCAATGGCAGACATTTTTATCCTTTCAGCATAAACAAATCCCCGGCGAAGATCAGCGTGCACCATTTACCCAGCATTTACGGTAACGCTAAAGGCCTCGTAATGACTGTAATTTCTTGTAAATCACAGCATGATATGAAAGTGTGAGAGAGCAGCACTGATGGAGCTCTGTCCTTTGATTTACGGGCCATTTACATCCATCTGCAGAAAACACGTGCCGACGTCAAAGATGGGGACAAACAGAAACCCAACTATGGCGTTCTTAAGCAAGGAAAGCATTTAGTAGTTATTGCTACTTTTTAGCATCAAACTGGTTGGTGGACAGTTGACCTTCCACCTAAAACACAAAGGGTTCAGGGTAAGATGGCAAAAAAAATACTGCACAACAATGGAATAGCTTCAATCGCAACAATGTAAACTATCATCATTATCAAAGATAGATCAAGCTGCAAATACTGGTTAAAACATAAGCTAAATGTTCTAATCCGTTTATCAGGCAATAACTTTTTGGAGTTGAGTCAAAATACCAGATCTAGTCCCAAACCTGGACGAAAACAGGATTTTTCTCATGTTTAGCAACTAATACATTACTTGTTAAGTCTAGCTGCTTGTCAAGACTGACCGTTTTTTAAATAATTCAATATATTTTCTAGAAGATTATTTGTAGAATTTTGACACCTCACGATATATCGTCTTGCTTGCGTCTTATGTGACGTGACTGGTATGCGTGGACAATGCCGGCGGAGAACAGTGAGTGTTGCTAAGTTGAAAAGTTGCTGAAGTTAGAAGAGAAAACAGCTCTGCAGGAAATGTATTCTTCTAAAGCGGGGTTTCCAACCTGTAGCTCGGGAGCTACCAGTAGCTCGCCACCACCGTCTAAGTAGCTCAAATTTTATTTATTAGATGCCTATTTCTACTCTATATGTATCTTCAAATGCTTAATTGTGTCCTCTTCTAAATGGACATTGGCATGATTTTTATATAGGCCTCTTAACTATGCAACAGTTAACTTAACTTTTGGACATTGCTAAAAGTTGTAGCTTGCCGTTAGTTTTCTTTTGCAAATGTAGCTCTTCTGCCAAAACAGGTTGGAGATCACTGTTCTAAAGACTCAAGTCAGGGGGTGTTTTGAAGGTGACCAGAGCATTGTACGGGCTGCTGAGCATCCGATATGCAAGACATCTTTGAAAAGTTGTCGCTAAAAGACATACAACACAATCAAGCACCAACACAAACAACACGATCAAGCACCTTTGATATAATCATCGATTGATAATTGTCCAAGTAAAGGTACAAAAACTAATAAAATCCTGTAAATGAAGTGTTCCAGAGACTGTCACACCAAAAATAAATGAGTTTATAGTAGATGTCACATGTATGATATTATTAGTTAGTTTGATCACTCATTGTAAGTATATTGTCAACATTAAAGAGTGTTGATAATCTATTTAAAGTATTAAATTACTAATTTCATACATCATAAATGTAAAGCAACTGCATTAAAAGAATGTTTAATTTTGTATCATAGTCGTTTAATACAATCAATGTACTGTCACTGTTACCATAAGCTGTTGTTTAATTTTGTTTTCTAAAAATATATGAATTGTTTTAATAATTGTGAATAATTACGATTCCATTCACAAAAATGTGGGAGCACAGCATACATTTATTTCTGAGTCAAGTCTACAGTTTCTTTCCCAAAGCCCAGGAAGCATGCTTGTTGTCAGTGTTTGTTTAGTACAAATTATGTGTTCTACAATCCCTGAAGTCTTGACAAAGATATTTCAATGTGTCTTTTTATCTGCTAAAATAAAGAATAATAAACTAATACAGCTATTACCATGATCACAATGGCAGTGATACAGTGACATTTTTGGCGAGCGAGCTTCTCCGATCTGGCTTCAAGGTTCACAGCCCTTCGCCGTGGCTACGACTTCAATGAGCACAACACGCGGAGAGAAAATGTATACGCTGTGATGCCATGCCCAGAGGAGGAGAGAGTGGCCGCGCAATCACAAATACTGTCGTTCAAAAAAGCAATGTGTTTTTATGCCAAGGGCGTCGGGTAAAATCCTCTCCAACAAACAACTTGAGGAGTAAAGAAAAGTGCCTTCCTTGGACCGAATGCATGTCCGGGGGCAATGTGGCGAAACCGAATGCGTGGATGGGCGAGTGAGTGTGCTCTGGCCCGGGGCAGTCTGTGTGTATGTGTGTGTGTGTTTGTGCATGTGGGGAGTGCAGAGCTTCACGCCTGGATGGACATGAAAGGTAGGCAGAGAGAGAGAGAGAGAAAGAGAGGATGCCCACACAAACTGTACAAACGTTTGGTCATATGGTAATCATGTGTGGTGTGTGTTCTTTTATGTCTTCTGAGTCGGGCGCAAAGCAAAACTCTACTTCTGTACTTTGAAAGTGTGTAAGAAGTCAGGATACAACTAACAATTTATAATGTTAGTATAATGTTTATGACTTTTGTATAAGTCATAAACATGTATTTTTTTCCAACACAGTCTCCCAAGAAAACTTATATACAACGAAATGTCAAAGACGTATGATATGGACGTATTTACGACTTTTTTGCGTAAGTATGTGCGAAATATTAAGCGTGAAATAACCCCAAATTTTCTTGGTTCTCAGCATTTTCTTTGGGTTTAGTGGGAATGTTTAGGTTTCAAGTCACTAAAATGGGTACGTTTAGGGCTGGGGCTTGGGGTAAGTTAAGATTTACCTATTGAACCCAAAGAAAATGTCACCATGTGGCTTCAACCACATATTGTAACATACTGACGGAAAAAAAACAGATGAAAACGTACTTCGGAGATTGGGATTTTGGAGTATATAGTTAAGTAAACAACTATCTGATTACTAAACTTTTGAGGAATTATTTCAATTAGGGCAGCAAACCTTATGTTTGGAACAAAAGGATTGGTTGTCCATCTTTTGATTCAAAACCACCACCTGAATAACTGACAATTCAACACAAAAGAATCTTGATCCCTGGTCAATTAATTGCTTAGTCTTACTAATAATAGATGAATAACAGCTAATAAACATGTTTCAGCTATACTAAGAAATCAAACGTAAAAAGAAATATGTCTGCCTCTATATTTTTTTGCTTTGCTTGTGTTGCGTGACACAATTTCAATATGGAATAAACTTTCCACACAGATGGATTCTCTCGCTATATGTGTGAATTCACAAACTCTTGAAAAATCCATCTCCGCTTCCACTTGCCTGATTGGTTTGGAGTAGGAACGAAGTGGTTTAACGGCCCAATCACATTGCAGTCGAGGTGTGTGTTGGGTGGGCCGGCGTTGGGCGAGTTCGCAAAGACAGCAACAAATAGCTCCTAAATCAAAACGAAGATGGCAGCTTCAGTGGATGTACGCGTTTCTGTTGCCATTGATCCATTGATTGTATTTTAGCAGAAATACAGAGGATTTCGTATTTAGAAGGAGCAGAGAGGTGTCTGTGTCATACAGTATGTTCTATCCCACGCAGACATTGGATGTTCCTTTACGATTCGCTACTAAATAAGCCGAAATAAGGTCGGCTGCACACCCACATAACCCTATCAAATATTTGAAGTATTTCAATAAAAGTCCCACCTTTTCCCGAACACTTTCAGTGAATAAAGTTCCAGATGGATAATGTGGAAGAACTCAAATCGGAGCGCAACACAGATCAACTGGTGTGAGCCAGGTTAGTAGGCCAGTATACTTTAATAAAATGCCAACAAAACGTGTGGCAACACATTCGCAATCTGATATGTCCGCAAGCCAATCATATTCTTTATTCAATCCGACTTTGTCCTGGTACAAGTTACGACGACGATTGTGCAGCATGCAAATCCATCCTGGTCTAATTTAATAAGCTCAAACCACAGATGGATATTAGCATGGCATAGCGGGTGTCTTCCTATCGCCGCGACAACTTTTAACTGAGAGAGATTTATTAAGTTCTTATTCAAAGCAGTCGTCTCGGTCTTCCCAGTCGCTCGGACGGAGGCGGCTCTATCTACTGTCACTGATCTTGGGAATATTAAACGGCTAAATCTGTGTGTAAAGCAGAAATGGGCCTGAATGGTGCGCCGTGGCCCATACAGACACAGCTGATTTCATTATAGATAAATCACATTCATCTATTCAATCTCTCCTTCCTCCTCTATCTGTCTGCCTCGTCTCTCTCCATGTGTCTCTTCTGGAGCATTTCACTTTTCTTTTTTTTTACTTTCTGTCTTTCTCCATTTCTGTCACTTGCCCAATATCGCTCTCCTTATCTCGGTAATATAATAACGGCAATATGGGATGGGATTGAGCGGGAAAAGTTCAGAGATTTTGTGTGAAGCTCAATCACGCCAGCCTCGTTTTTTTGCCTTTTGCCTTGAGGACAGAACTCAGTTGAGGACACGTCTTACTGTCTTACAAATTGTGAATATTTATTGCTTTACTGTGAGTGACTTTTTTGTTCCTTTTTTGGTAGGTTACACTTGATGTGAATGTATTTTAAGACAATCTTTAATCAGGCTGAGTAGTTACGCAAACATAGGGTGGAGGTTATGTCAAAATATTCAGATTTTTTTTGGAGTTTAACTGTAATTCATGAATGTTTAGTTTCTTTACATTGAGTCAGACACAACTTAAAGGTGAAATGCATACTAAGGCAAGTTAACACTGGACTTGAAAGTTCCAACAAAGAAGCTCAGGTACCACAAGTTTTGCCATGTGTAAAGCAAACAAACAAACAAAAACTGATTCAGAGAGACAGCGATTACATATACAAGATGCAAAACGTGTATTTTCCAACAAATACATCTTTTGTCTGTCACAATGACCTCAAGTAGTGTCATCTTAGCTTCATCTGAGTAAAAGATTGCAAATAACTGATATCTGCGGTCATTTTGCATTGCAATAAGGGCTGTGCGATATTAACAAAAGTACATTTTTTGGCATATCTCAATTACAATATTCTGACAATAATATGTCTTTAAATGTATTATTTAAAGTGTAGTGATCCAACTAATAAGTCTGTAGTCGACTTAAGCCATTTGTTTCAATGACTGAGTAAACTTATGACCCAAACTGCACTCACAACAACACTACAAGAAATTTATTTTAAATAATTACTTGTAAAGGGAAAAAATGCAGCTAAACAAGATTGTCGTGTATGAAAATACACGACTAATACAAATTTTGGTCAATGAAAGCCCAAATGAGTAAATAATTGACTAAAATATCAACTTTTCCCTTATTTGAAAGTTCACAATGTAACTTTCTTCATTTTTTTCATAAACAGCTGGTTTTGTAGGATTTTTTAAAGACATACCAAGGGTCATATTATCTAAAACTCGATGTATTGCACACCTTGAAAACAATTAGTTAATCAAAGACTAATAACCTCATGATTTAAAATAGGAAAATAATGTTTGATGCAGCGTATGGATGTATTGTTTTCAGTGATTTCTGAATGTTCACCTTTGGTTTAATCCACTGTCACTTACTCAAAGCATTGTTGAGGTTGACAACACAAAAATGCAAAAGGTCTTAAACTTGAGCATATTTGTGGAATATTACATGTCAAAGTTCAATGTAATTAATCGGAAAAACCTCCTCTTGCCCTCATAAAACCTACTGCTCGAGCTTGTTTCACCACAATATTGTTAAATAGAACTCCTTCTTCAAAAATCCCATTATTCCGGTGGACCAAAAATTGACTCGCAAAGTTATGAGACTTATTGCAAGTATGGAAAAAGTTAGTTATCTTTTCCCACCTTATAATAGTTCTCACAAAGGTACAAAAGCACAGAAGAAGAGGAGCAGCGCTGTGTTAAAAAGCTGAGTCCACTGGAGCAGTCAAAACAAATTCATCTCTCTCTCTCTCTCTCTCTTTTTCCCCGCACACTTTTGTTCGTGCGTCTCAGGGCCGCTCTCGGTAATACAATAAAGGACTTCTTGGCTCAGCGCGGGTCTGTTTTGTGTGTGAGTGTGTGGGTACGGCAGACGACACCTCTTACTCCCTTCTCTCTGTCTCATCATTGCAGCTGTTCCGCGGAGGTGTGTTTCAATATATCACGCTGTCATACACACACACGTAACCGCGCACACACAGACACAAAGAGGCCCTGTGCTTAATAAGCGCTATTCAGAGCTCCTGGGTCCACACACGCTGAAACTGCACTCCAGCACAAATCTACCTCGCCGTGTCCTTTGTCCCCATCTTTCTTTTGCATTTTTGCATTTTTCTGGGGTCTCTTTCTTCTTCCAATAAGTCTCGAGTTTGAACGTTTTTATTTTCTTTAGCTTGACTGGAAGAATATATGAATGTCAGTATTTTACTTTTTTTTCTTTTAGCCGCTTATAAAAAAGGTCCATTTACTTCTTGTGCAAAAACTTCAAAACTGATAAGCTTCGGTTCTTTATAGTGATAAGCCCCGCTTCTTCAATGTTAGATTTAATGTAAAAAGCAGTAGATTTTAAACTTGTATTTGTTATTGTTGTAACGTGAATCTGTGACTAAGGAACCCAAGTGTCCCTGTCCACACACACCTCCTCCAGATCTTCCGGTGGAATCCTGAGGCGTTCCCAGGCCAGTCGAGAGACATAGTCCCTCCATCGTGTCCTGGTTCTCCCTCTAGGTCTCCTCCTGGTGGGATATGCCCAGAACACCTCCCCAGAGAGGCGTCCATGAGGCTTCTGGAACAAATGCCAAAGCCATCTGACCTGGCTCCTTTCCATGTGGAGGAGCAGCGGCTCTACTCCAAGTTCCTCTTGTGTGATTGAGCTCCTCACCCTATCCTAAGCGAGCGCTCAGCCACTCTGCGGAGAAAACTCATTTTGACCGCTTGTATTTGAAAACTCGGCTGCAAACCGTCCCAGTGCATGTTGCAGGTCCTGGTTTAACAAAGCCATCAGGACAACATCATCTGCAAACAGCAGAGATGAGATCCTGAGATGGACACCAGATGGACACCCTCCAGTCCCCAACTGCGCCTAGATATTCTGTCCATAAAAGCAATGAACAAAGGGCAGCCCTGGCAGATCTTAACCTAACTCAAACCGTAAACGTACCCATTTTAGTTTCTTGAAGCCAAAGCTTACACGTTAAACTTAACGAAAATGTCGCCCTGAGGATCCAACTAAAATTTGTGGTTATTTTACATTTTGGTTTTTCCTAACATATTGACTTGAAGGCGTGAACATTTTTTTGACACTTTTGTCTATGTTTTGGCCAAAGAGATGGTTAGAAAAATTGAGCGAGATATACATTTTTGTCAAGTCTATGCAAAACTCAAGCAACTGGTTCTAAATAGTGGACCTCTTGACTAAAATCCACTAGTTTTAAGAAGCCCACCCACACACCATGACTGCCCTGTATATTACCATATATAACAGAATAAAGTCTAGCATGTAGTAGAGCTAGTAGGTCAGAAATAACAAGATGCTTCACCCCCCAAAAAACAAATAGTGCAGCGCCATGTATTTAAGTGAACAGTTTTGATTGACAGCTCATCGTGCTACATGTAGTAAGAGATATTACGGCTTCTGACCCTCATTTCCATGAAGAGCCGGTGAAGCTTGCATTTTGACTCCAGAGCAAAAACTGCATAGATTTGCCTTCTGGGTAATTCTTTTGGCTGGATACCGGGGACTGGAACTGTATAGAAAGTGGTATTTTTAATGTAATCTTCACAGGGGTTAAAATAAATTATCTTGTGTCAGGTTTATGGAGTGCATTATTGTGGTTAATAATTTCAAGTTGAAGAACAGGAGATCAAGTAGAGGACGGCTTTAGTTTGCTTCTTACGATGCCAAATGGGGTAGACCTTTTGTTTTCTTATTTCAATACATGATAGCCTGTAAAATGATATGTTGTATTGTGAATTATTGTTCGTTATTACATATTGCTCAGAATGACCAAAAAGCATAACATAAACAGGTCCTTGACTTCCAGTTCAAACTTCATAACTGATAGACCCTGCTTCTCATTGTTAATTTAACTTGCTTCTCTTGTTGAAACATGATCTTTCGAACCCTACATACTACATTTTACTCCGAATCTGAAACTTTTCCATAATTACAGTACAGACAAGTGCACGATTCATTTAACAGAGGTGGAAGACTCAGTCCATGACTTGACTTGAGTGGCACTTTTCATGACTTGTGACTTACTTGCCCTATAATCCCTAAAGACTTGACTTGTGACTTGAACATTAGTGACTTGAGACTTGACTTGTGACTCTTTACTTGACATGACTACTAGTATATGACTTGACAAACATAAACAAACATTGACAAACATGTTCTTGCGCTTCTCTGCGTGAGCTAATCACACTCCGGGTGCGTTCATCAGAAGCAGGACTACAAATAACGCGTTCTGGACATGCGCACGGCGCAACTGGCTGCAGTCTACACAGCATTAATTCACATGGAGCCAACAATAATTCAGTTCGGCTACAAAAACTTTATCTGCAAAGAGAAGAAAAGAATTGCAATCTGCAAGCTACGTGAGTCAAATATACGTGATTCAACGTCAACAACTTCAAATTTTGTTCGCCATTTAACAAGACCCACAAAGAAAAGTAGGTTATGATCTGTATCTAGGCTAAAGCTAATGCTAAATGCTTTTGAAACAAATTTTATATTATTACATACAATGTTTTGATCGACAGACCAAAAAGCAATTTGTCAATAAAAAATGGGAAGTTCCCTTCTAGTGCTATAATATTCCTACACCAATATACATGCTAATATCCGACATCTTTCTTACAGCTCCACATAGCTCAACCTAAACTGTGAGTGACCCAAAGCTGTTGACCCATATGCAATGGCAGGAAATACGGCAGGAGATAAGATGGAGTGATCCAGCCTGGGGGAAGGAAGCGGACACCTGGATGAGTCGTGCGTCGCGGCAGGAGGAGGGTCCGACAGGAGGAGGAGGAGAAGGGGGTGGGGAGGTGTCTTCAGCTGTTCCTTGGTCCGGAGCGCTGTGAGTGTGTGAGCGCCGTCCATATGCGCCTCGGAGCTGGAGGAGATGAACAGGGGTCGGGCCAGATGGAAGCACATAGACGCCCACCACTAGCCTCCTCCAAACTAGCCACGCTTCACTTTACACGGGGGCAGGAGAGGGTGAACAAACTGGCACGGCAAAGTGGCGATGATGAATACAAGGGTGTTTCTGGTGGCTCTGTTTTGTGATGTGGGGATTTTCAGATGATATTGCAAAAAATGGTGTTTGTGGTGGGCTATGTAACTTTTGGTGTATTGTTGGCATTGTACACATGAATAATAGTTTATGTTGAAGGTTTTTTTGGTTATGTTATCTCACCCCAGCTATGCTTTTAAAACTAAAATAAGAAAATCATCCTCTTTGACTGTAAACATTCTTGGTCGACTTTCAAAGTGCTACCAATCGATTAGTCAACTAAATGCCAAACTAGCAAGTTTTTCAATGATCTGACCAAAAATCTGACCCAAGCAAAAAAGAAAAACAGCTTTTCATGTAAATCATTCAGAATAAGTTTGTAATGTGGTTTCTGACTAATGCAAATTTTGGTAAACTAAGAGATCAATGAGTGATCAATTGACTAAAATGTCATTGTCTAACTGACTTTGAATATTTACTATGTAATTTTCTTTATTTGTTGTTTTTTAACAGCATTTTGTTGCCTTTTCACTGCAAACATATCCTCGATATTCTGTTTTTGCATATCTTAAAGACAATAATCATGACATTACCTAAACTTTGATATAATGCACACCTCTAGTGTTATGTACTAGTTAATTATAATGCAAACAACTTAACTTTATGTGCATAAAATATCAAACATTAGGAGATATTTTGGGTTAACATCTGCCAGTAAATAGTCTGATTGCTGTCCAATTAAGGGCACAAGCATGATATAAGCAGAGCCTATTTTATGAAACAGATATAGCAAGATTTCATGAACCAGGACCAATATCTGATCCTAGTATCAGATCAGTCTATCTCACTTTTTTTCAGCAAGAGTTTTTCATACTCTATTCAATATTGTGAAGTGATGTAATGATGCTGCGTTTATTATATTCGTCTCTGTATTTTTTGAACATTATTGTTACGATTTATAGCTTGCTTGAAATTGGAAACTAGTTTGGACAAAAGATTTGCAATATTCACAGTTTTATTGGTTAAAATGAATGTATTGTGTGTAGTTGCAGTTGTATCTTGGCCTAATGGAGTCTGCAGCTTTTCTGAGAGCAATATGACTTGATTTTGTCTATGCAGTTTATAAATAAATTGCTTTAAGAGGGTTTCAGAGACTTGGTAAATGACAAGTCTGGATTAGACGCTTAGAATCTGCGTTTTAGGAAATACTACCGACTGTGCACTAAAAGTCTGCTGCTGTGACTGCAAATGGTCAACACCTGTTCAAACAGAGAAGACTGCAGGGGTCAGAGCTGTAGTTCTAAAGTGTGGAGCTTCATGTTCTTAAAGTAGTTTGGATTTTATATTTTTCTTTTATTTTATTTATATTGAACAGCAACAAAAAAGTAATGGATTAGGTCATGATTTGGGACTGAATCTTTTGTCTCATCTGCTTTTTTTAATTTATTATGACTGTAGTCGACCAAAGATATTTTTGGTTGACTACAGCCAAGACCGACCGATTAATCGACTAAAAGAGGAGCATGGCTAAAGCTCTGACGCTAAAAGATATCCTTGTTCTATTTGCTTCAGCCAAACTGCTCAAATATGCAAAAGCAAAAACATTATTTATGTCTAAACACACAGACTAGATAAAATATATGGTCCAAAATCATCTGTTAATTCACTTTATTTTATTTATTTTTTTTATAATTCTTCATAGTCTAAATAAAAACATTAGAAAATGTTGGTCGACCAAGATTCCATCGAGCAATTAATCGACTAAAAGATTACAGCACTGTTTCCTATTCATTTTCTGCATACATTGTTTTTGCATGGACTTTATAACTTTCTAGTTTTTGAGATAAGTGGTTAGATCAAAATTTACTTACTTAATACTTTAAGCGTCGAGCTGGTCCCATGTCCCTTTTAGTCGACTGATGGGACAAATTTCTTTGGTTGGCTACAGCCCTATTATTTATTATTTTTTTAAGATTAAATACACTTCAAACAGTTATTGTCTATTGGTTAAACTACTGAAATACAGAAAATTCCTTTTTTTGCTTGTTGTTTTAGTCATACACGATAAGGATAGCTAGCATTTGTTAGCATATTTCACTTGTTTCAAGACATTTCTGACTGTTTGCACTAGATTTGAGTTTGAATTAAATTTGCCAATGGAGTTAGTAAAAATGTCTTGTGACAAATATTTTGCCTTGAAATAATAAAAGTAAGACAGAAAGACCTCGAGTATTCCATCAAGTGAAAATCACCTTAATCAGAAAAAAAAATAAATAAAAAATTAAATCCATATTTCGAAGCATTTTGGTTCATCTAGAAACACTTTGAAACAAGGAAAATAATCTATAGATCTACAGTAAATCATGGTTAAGTGAGTCAAAATGCTTGAAATTAGGTTTAAATCCTAGAATCAAGAAACTTTAACTTGTCTTGAAATGTATTTTTTGCAGCAATGTATGCATGAAGGTTTGAAAGTGCATTATTTGTAGAATTGTAGAGTCTAGTCCATTTCATTATGCTAATTTCTATCTGTGTCTCTTTTTTGCTGCATGGTTTTAAGGCGCATCATTAATCAATTGACCCTTGATCGTCCATTTATAAATTCAGAAAATGCCCGGCTTGGCATTTCCACATGTAAAAATCCACACTCCCCAAGCACAAACCCCCTCTTCGTGTGTCAGCGCCCGTGCTAGCTAAGCCGGGGGGTCAGAGGCTAAACGACGGCCATTAAGATTCATCTCGGCGCGCACTACTGCAAACCAAACACACCCCGCCACGTCTATCTCTCTCCGCGCCATTCGAGACGAGGGCGCCGCTTCCCCTTGTCGTTTGGTCCATTTCAAACGCCCGCTGCATAATGGGAGTCGGTAATTGTACGTTGTGTGTATTGTCAAGTGATTTTTGACTCGAGATGAACAATCGTAAATGTGTTTTTTTTCTCTCTCTCGACAGATCTGTTGTGACATGCCAACGACACATTTCAAGACTATTTGCACTCGTTGCTCCTCCGCCGCCTCCAGGGACGAATAAAAGAAAGAAACAGGAAGAGAGAGGAAAGTAACTTCACACCCCGAGATTAAAAAATGCCCGAGCAATTTCCTATTTTCGCAATTTCAGCCGTTGGCGTTAAGGAAGTGGCTAACTTTATTTTTGTTGATTTTTTTTTTTTTTTTTAACATACATGTCACAGTGGGGAGTCTCAACAGCCACAGTGTCTTCTCCCAGCATGCTTTTCTGCTCAGCGCCACGGCAACTGTCAGGGCGCATCATCAGTAGCCGCGGCGACTAATTAAGAGCTGCCCGTCAGGCCTGTGGTCAGTGTTATGTGAAGACAAATAACACGGCAATAATTAAGTACCTGTCATACACGTCCCAATCAGAGGCTGCTATATACTGCCACTGGAGCTGCCAAGTCTGAGTTTAGTCACCCGCACGCCCACGCGCTCCTCCACTCCCACACTCGCAGGGGAAACTCTGCCTGTGGCGCTCTGCTGGGACCCACTCCGCTGGGTGAATCTATTAGTCGTCGCCAGCCAAAGTCCGGGAGATTGGACAGCTAAACTGGGCCTCTCTGCGCTGAATTAATTATTTTGTTTTTGG
The DNA here is from genome assembly GCA_038363315.1 of Mugilogobius chulae. Lineage (NCBI taxonomy): Eukaryota > Metazoa > Chordata > Actinopteri > Gobiiformes > Gobiidae > Mugilogobius > Mugilogobius chulae. The sequence continues at coordinate 20,807,646 of CM076405.1, read as the reverse complement.
AGTAATTACACAATTTGGCTTTGTAATTTATAGCTAGCAAATGTGTAATCAATTAAAAAAAGTCTAGTTTGGCAAGTAAGTTTGAAGAGAGTTGAAAAGTTAGAGTCTGTTACTTTTTGTTGTTCATTTAATAGGCATGATAGTTTATTACAAGAGTACAAGTAGAGTTTGGCTGTTGGGAATGTTACTGGACGATTAATGGAAAGATTCAGTCATGTCAAATCGAATTATTTCATTTGGGGTTTTGAATCAAAAGACAGGTTTGGGACAACACAGTGGTGCAGAGGTTAACGCTCTGGCCTCATAGTAAGAAGGTTCTGGGTTGACTCCCGGGCGGCAGGGTTAGGCCTTTGTGCTTAATGTAATTGTACATTGTCTTTAAACATTACCGTATAATAAATTTTTGTCAGTAAAAACGTTGTTTGGAGTAGCAGAATTATGATAGGCTGTTATAATTCTTTTTATTAAACTATATGCTTTTGTTTTCATTTTTGTTCAAAGAGAAATTTTCATTTTGTTTTAAAAGGTTAAACAAAATTTGAATTGAAAATCGAGATTGATCAATGTTCGGAAAATAATAGTGTAATAACAGTATTTTTTTTTCCAGACTGCCCAGCATTAATTTGGAAGATTTTTCCTCACATTGAAAACTCTTGTTTTTTACATTTTATTTTAAGTCTTCAAAAACCCAAACGCTCATCTTATTTAACACAAAAAATAACACATGTGTTAATTGCCATTAAAATTAAAGGATTCGCTGTGAAGTGAAACTGTTCAAAAGCACACTGAAATAAATAATTGATCATTTGACTTGACTAGTTGCAATTGCTCGATCTTTGGATGAATGCCAGCCTAGTACAGTAAGACTCAATCTAACTTGCTGTTGCTCAGTCCTAAGCCAAAGAAAATGTCACCACATGGCTTCAACCAAAATTTGTGGTTATTTAAGATTTTGTCTTTTCATAATATGTTGACGTAAAAAAGGAGTGAAAATGTCCTTATTGTACCTTTTCACAATTCGTTGTATATCTACGTTTTCTTCAGAGACTGTGTTGCTTGTGTAGACTAACATCGGGGTTGTAGACCTACTTCACCCTCTGCCCCATCTCATTAAAGCTGTCTTTACTAGTATTTAAAACTCCATCTCTAAAACTCATATGATGCAAGGCCATAGCGTAGGCTTTCAGTACATTTTAATGATGTATCTCTTTTCCAGTCAGACAGTATATCTTCGGCTCCTATTGTATATCATTAAACTACACTTGACCTCTTGTTCCAGGCCTGTGACAGTAGTGGCCATCCACACCACATTAAGCAGTATAAAGCAGTGCCTGTTACAGTAATGAGGTGTGACGACGTGTGACAGGGCGACTTGAGTGATCGCTGTAATGGCTAAAAGCAAGATGCGAGTGTCATCGGAACAGTCTAAAGGCCAACGTACTGCGCGTCTTTGCCATAAAACACATGCTTTGGTACTTTTGAGCTACAGACACTAATCTCTGCTTTGTGACCATATGTACTATTTTTCTCAAGCTCTGTAATGACCAAACATTCTTCAAATATGAATGAAAACTATATGGAAGATACAGTATGAATTGTACAGAAAAGGGCTTCAACTAACGATTATTTTTGGTTAGTTCAATCTAGGGCTGGGCAATATTGTGATAAAAATCGAATTGTAAGCTCATCTCTGTAAAAATCTGCTTTTTTCATGAAATCATGATTTAGCCTTTGACAAGTAGGAAAAATCAGATACTTCTTTGTACCTCAAAGGCAAAAAATAAAAAATAAAATAGACATGAATCTCTAAGAAAATTGTGATAAAATATTTTTTGCCATATCGCCCAACCCTTGTTCAATCATTCTTTGATTAATCGCTAGTTGTTTAGTGACTACACAATTTTTGACACATTTTGGTCCAGACAAAGTTGAGGAAGTTTTAGAGGTGTGGCTTATATTTACAGACAACGTTCTTTTTCCATCAAACACAGGGGAAAAAAATTAACCTATACATTTGACCTAACTTAGATCATGTGTTCATAAATAAATTAAAATAGCAACATTTATTTATTTTTATTTGAGCCTTGTTTTACTGCCTTAAAAAAAAGATTTTCCAATGGAACAATCATAAAATGTATTGTAGAGAAAGACAAGCAATTTTCTCGATTGAAATTAGCAACAACAAAGAAATGCTACTGTGATTGAGATAATCCATTCTTTGGCAGATTTCATTTGTTGAATTTTCAAAATTATTCGACTTGAGTCACATTTAGTCAAATCAAGACTAAATTGTTGTTAACTGGTAGCACTGACTAAGATTGTGTTTTGTCTTGCATTAGCAGCACATTCATGCTTCTTTATGTCTTTGCTGCCCGATTGCAGTTATGAAACTTCTTTTTCAGTTCATGCAAATTTGGGAACCTTTAACAATTATTAGACTACTAAATGGACTGACGATTAATTAAATAATTGATTAGTTGCAGCCCTATTACTGAATGTGTTAGCTGGAGTCACAGAAACTCATAGAATCCAGAGTTGCTTGTTTTCCTTGTGACCGGGATCAAAATAAAGCCCACTTTCACACAGCCATACGCGATACATGAGAAATGGACTTTGCTCCCGGTTTCTGGTGAACTGACGGATGTTGTTTACACGTCTAACTGCCGCCGTCCTGAGCAGAGATTGGTGAGTTCCAAATCGCTCTGTTTGTCTTTCTGAGGCCTGGATCTGTCTCGCATTCTTTGGGCTTCTGGATAGATGTAGGACTGGAGCTGTGTGTATGAAGCCTGAATGATTTTGAAGCTTTTCTTATGATCTTTTATAAAATAGATTTCTATACAAAGCAAAATACCAATTTCCACGTTTTTAGACCTTAATTTCTTGACTATAAACCTCAACTTTTCTCACAAGCTTTGAACCGACCAGCTCTAGATTTTCATAGACTTAAACATGTGAGGTCCGTATTGTAGATTAGTATCTTATTTTCAATACTTTTGACAATGCTAGATTGTTGGAGACCAGTGTTTCTTCTGTTGTAGCCTAAGCGTACCTCTGGGTTTACTTGGGCTGCCTTTGGTGCTAACTTGAAGCCATGTGCAGTTTGAATCATTTAGAGCTTTATCAGTTTATGTTTTGGTTCCTATTGGGCTAAGGATCTTTTAGAACTGTGATTGGCATTGACCAAATTCAGCTTTAAAACCATTTTGAAGTCCAGTATGTATAGTCTGAGTTTTGATCCAACAAAGTCTTCGAAGAAAATGTAGATATACAACGAAATGTCAAAAATGTACCTTTTCTTTTTAAATTTCAATATGTTACGAAAAGCCAAAAAGAAAAAATAAACACTCATTTTGGTTTAGGTTTCTTTGGGTTTAACAGGTAAGTTTAGGCTTCAAGTTACTAAATTGTGTAAGTTTAGGACTGTAGACTGAGGAAGGTTAAGATTTACCCATTAAACCCCAATAAAATGTCAACTTGTGGGTTCAATCAAAAAGTTTGTGGTTATTTTATGTATCGGTATAAAAGTTGTGGAAACGTGTGCATTGTACATTTTTGACTTTTCATTGTACATTTTCTTCAAAGACTGGGCTGTTTTGATAATATACACCTCGGAGAGCCAATGCTAGGTGTGGAAAGTGTGAAAAACATTTTTGTAGACTTTAGTTGACAAATGTAGATTATATGAGAAACAAGAGGCTTATTAAGGGCAGCATGCACATTTTGTTACAATGCAATGACTTAAACACTGTTTCTCAGTTTTAGTCTGTAAGCTTCTGTTTCTATCTTGTATGGTCTTGTTTGTTCAACAAACTTTGCAAAGTTTGTCTGTTGTTGATGTTAGCATTAAGGCAAACTACTGCTAGCATACCTACAGGTCGCTCCTAACAGCTTTGAAAAAAGCTTAAAATGCATTGGCTCAGAATGCATTAGGCTTAAAATGAATTATTTCTGTTTGTTTAAATTTTTAAGAAAGCAAAAATTGGGCATAGCCCCTTGAAAGGAGTTACCCACAAGGCTAACAACAACAACAGACGAACTCAATGGATTTTAGTGAACAAACAGTACATTATTAGATGTAGACAGGACACAGCAGACTAATTTTCACCTCCATATACATTAAGATATATGTGTTGGGTTTAAAAAAAAATCAGGTATACTGCCTTTAAGTAAAATCATCAGTGGACAGTTGAACACATCTTGTTCTTAAAAAATGAGTCTTTTAACTTGAAAGATGAAAAAAAAAGTGTATGTCTCCTGCATCAAGAAGATAAGATAAAAATCTCAACTAATCGATTAATCAAAGAAATAAATGACAGAATGTTCAACCACAAAATAGGTGTTATTTGCAGCCCTAGCTTGAACAGAAGTACACTTATTCCCACCCTATCTACATAAGATGAAAAAGCCATATCTCGGTGGTTTACAGACTCTTCAACTTTCTGCCTCTCATGCACTTGTCTTTGCTGTTGTTATCAGTCTGAATGGGGGAGGTAGGAATGAGAAAGTGCAGCTGCGTTGACTGTTTGTGCTGGAGTTTCTTATCACACTCTCTCTCCCACACACTTCACACTGCCCACTTCATCTCGGGATCATTTACTGCCATTTCATCCACCGACTTTTCATCAAGGATTACAGCCAGAGCCCCGATCGCAGAGGTTTTATGGCCACCACATCGGAGAAAGTCTTAGTTATATCGCTCCCAGAGTTTTACAGTTTGTCTATTGGATCTTTTCTTACTTTTTTCAAGGCAGAAGACCAATTTCAGATACTTTTAGAGGGAAAACAGTGTATGTTTTCTAACAACTGGAATATTTTTGATTTGAAAGATATTCTTGCTGATGCAGATAATTCCATTTGACTAGACGCGTCAGGGTTCCTGCACAACTTTTAGAAAGAAAAATAAGACTTTATGACCTTTTTAAGGCCTTGGATATCAAAATTTGAGACTATTATGTATTAAATAAAATAAATAAAATGTATTATTAAAAAAAAAAAAAAAAACAGCAATGACAACAGAAAAAACTAAAACAAACATTATTGTCATATAAGCACTATTTATTGGCTCACAATATTTCTGACCAAAACTAACATGCAGAAGCCTGTCCTGATTTGACACAGTCCTGTTTGCACCTGTCACAAGATCACTGACAGGAGCTGCACCTGTCACATGATCACTGACAGGAGCTGCACCTGTCACATGATCACTGACAGGAGCTGCACCTGTCCCATCCTCACTGTGCTCTTCTGCAGTGACCAACTTTAGCCCTTTACAAAAGCACACACAGATGATTTCGGGTACTTCCACAGCTTTGCTCCAGTTTCAGTATGTGTTACACGTGTAAAATGTGTAAAACCTTTACAGCCCGATCTTGCCCCTTTGTCTTAGCCGGTCTTAGCCTTGGTCTTAAGTATTCCTCTGTTGGCCACTAGTGGCTCTCTCCAAGCTCTATACACTGTCAGTGTAGAAGGTCTGGCTCCAGCCAGATGTGAGGGGGTGCAGTTTTTTTCATTGAACCTGACACATGCTCACGCCTGTGACAAGTGAGCAGCTGCTTTAGGATTACAGGCAAAAGAGAACTGTAGCAGCAGCTTCAGTTTGGAAAAAAACTGTAATAATAGAAATTTATTTGGTGAAAGTCTATGTACTTGACAGACTTTAACAACTTTGTCAAAAAATGTGTCTTTTCTTTTACATAAAGCTTGTTGACTTAATAAAAAAGATAATCAGATGTGAGAGTGAACATGGGTCAGTGTGAATGCTATGGAAAGGCCAAAGAGGCCATCATGTATTTTTTAAACCATTTTTTATGTGTCAACACGTTAAAAAAATGTTGGCCTCATTTTTAGACAAAGTTGATCAAGTCTGTCAAGTAAATAGACTTTCACCAAATAGATTTCTATTATTGCAGTTTTTTTTTCAAACTGAAGCTGCTGCTACAGTTCTCTTTTGCCTGTAATCCTAAAGCAGCTGCTCACTTGTCACAGGCGTGAGCATGTGTCAGGTTCAATGAAAAAAACTGCACCCCTCACATCTGGCTGGAGCCAGACCTTCTACACTGACAGTGTATAGAGCTTGGAGAGAGCCACTAGTGGCCAACAGAGGAATACTTAAGACCAAGGCTAAGACCGGCTAAGACAAAGGGGCAAGATCGGGCTGTTAGAGTCAAAAGCAAATGTTGTGTCGCTCCTTTTACACTGCCACATGTGGCGAGAAATTGAAAATGAAACTTAAAGTGCCTGTGACAGATTGAACTACTCATTTCATCAAAACAAAGTTAAAATCAATATACTGTATTTAAGATTTTACAAAAAATTTTGCAAAGTTCATTCCAGTTTAGCTATTTTTATAGGATTCAAATTTTACTTACTGTTCTTAGATGATGGCATCACGCTAGGGAGTTGCCTAGTAACCATATAACAACTTGAGCAAGGCTACTCGAATGTAACAGGATTTTAGATGATACATGAAAACATTAGGACACAGTCATTTTATTGTTATATTTATGTTTAGGGATCATGCAAATGCATTTATCGTGAGAAAAATGAAACGTTCTTGTCTCCCTAGTGTGATGTCATCACTTCTCGACTTCCTGTTTTTTTTTCAACATATTTTCACAAACTTGTTTTTGATTCATGTAAAACTGTCATTTATAGTTACAACAGGTATTAATCTACCAGATTAAGTGAAACTTGGAAAAATTGTAAAAACCTGTCACACGCTCTTTAAAGAGCAGCGTGAGGAACAGCTGATTCATTTGCATTTAGAGCCGTAACTGAACAGACTGTAAGTATGTTTTAAAATATAGCTTGACCAATAGCCTAATTAAAGGCTTCAAAAGTTATTTTGGGCTTATAGTTAACATTTAAAAGAAAACAGGAACAAAAAACAAATGTTAAGGAACTGTCCTCGAAAAGCAAGTACCATTTAAGTACTAGTATTAAAAAAAATCTAACAGTCCCAGCCCTATTCATGAATAAAACACGAAATACTTTTAAAGAGTAATCTAATCAAATCTAATTATCAACCCCAAATCTTATGCCGACCAATAGATTTCAAGACTTCTTTAGAAGTAACTTAGACATAACTTTGCTCTAACTTTTGCAGATTGGCCTTTAACAGTCAGGTTTCACATCTCCATCACTGCCACTGAGAGCTGCATCCTGTAATTACATGACAACTGTAATTTGACCTGAGATTAAACGCAGATTGTAGCCTTTCACGCTGGAGACAACAGCCATGGTTTAGAGGCCCTGTAATGACACATTTGCTGTCTACTTCTTTGTACTCAAGTGACTCATTGGCAGCGATTTTTAAAAAGTACAGAATTGAACTTGAATCCCCTCGAGTGTACTCAAAACTGGAGCTCACTTAAATGTGTCAAGCGTGCGGGCCGGTAAGTGCGTATGAAAGAAAGGTGGAGACTGGGAGAGATTAGACTGTGGGGGATGTAAGGACAGATTTTTAGGTGGCAAACAGTCCACTTCTTTTGCTGCAAAATAATCATGGACATCAATCATTCTTCAGCCTTCTGTCTAGAGTTTGTAATATCTCTTCAATGTGAGAGAAATGTGAAATAAGTAAGCATGCACGTGTCAAAAGCATGTATTTTAGTCCTGTTCAACTTTTCATTTAAAGGCAAGGAACCAAAAATGCCACCTTCATGTTTTTGGTTCCGGTATTTCTCAAACGTTTTCAGTCGGTTCCAAATAGGAACAGTTTTTCGGTGCCCAGTAGAGCTGCAGAGAGTTAATCAATTAATCGCAACTAATCGATTATTGAAATATGCGTCAACAATTTAGTAATCGAATAATTGTTAACAGTTTTTTTTATACTAGTGTTGTCACAATTTTAAATTATTATTGTATTTCAAACTTGATTTCAACACCAAGGACTACACTACAATTGATTCAAAAATGCTGATATTTCAGCACAAATTTGTTGTGAATCCTTCTAAAACTGTTTGAACAGGCCAAATTGTGTTCCATTAAAGATTTTTTTGTACCAATACTTGCTCAGACGAGAATATAGATTTTAATTAGCTTTAGTATCAAATAGTATATAATTTCTATACTTTCTTTTCTTTTTATATACAGGTTTCAACCATGTTTGAGCTGAGGAAACTCTCAGACTGAACAGGCAATGATGATCAGCGAAGAAAATTGTGTACTTTGAGTGTTTTCAATGTAAAAACTAGATTGTCTGTAAATTTGCACCCTAGAACGTTGTTTTGTGATGTTACCTCAGCTCAAAATTTGCAAAAATCTTTTATTCAAGTGTTTTTAGTTCTAAGCAAATAATCGATTAATCTAAAGAATAATCAACAACTAATCGTCACCTAAATAATCGTTAGCTGCTAGCTAGTGCCCAGCCCTATCATGAAATATTGAAACAAAATAATGGTTTAGGTTGAACCTTTTTTCCTTCTACTATCTCATCCCAGTAACCAAATTAAGTAACTTGGCCTTAGAAATTGCCTGAAAGTCGGCTATTGATATTGACATTGATTGACCAAATTCTTAAAGCCAAATAAGAGAAATAAAAGCATACTATTGTTCCTGATTAGCAGTGGCCGGCGTTCACTCGTGTGGGCCATGTGAAATTCAGCATGTACCCAACAGTCTGCTCTGCTCCACACAGCGCTCCCAGGACAAACATGAGGTTAACCTCCCCTCTCAGTCCACATGCCTTTAGTCTGACAGAGCCTCAGCCACATGTGGTTCTGGTTAGCCACACTTCCCCCTCCATTCTCCCCGCGCTGGCCTCAAACTAACCTACTTTATTGTGACCTACATCTATCAAAATAGTCTACCTCCAAAATGTATACAGTATAAGTAGAGCTGGGCGATATATTGTGAATGCTGTTTTGAAAATTATGTAAAAAATGGTATATTGAGTATATACTGTAGTTTAGGCGTAAAAAAAGAGCTGTTTCAAAATGCAAAGGTAAACTTTTGAATAACTAAGTAGGGATAGGACGATTCACTTAAAGGTGCATTGTGTAACTTAAAAATATAATCACGATTTTTTATTCCCATATTGATCAATCTCAATTTTCGCTTTGATTTTGTTTAACCTGTTCTAAAACACTAGAAAAATAGCTTTTCTGAACATAAACAAAAACAGCATGTACATTTTATAGACTATCAGTATTCTGGCTCAAAGTTTGACTTTTGCTCCAAAATTTTTACCGACGAAAGATTAGTTTTTAATCTTTTTAATTGACAATTCGGTTTGATTCGATCTCTCAGTTTTTAGATTAATGGCCCAGCCCTATCTACACAATTTACAGAAAGTTAAAACTATTCTTGGGACTTTCTGAATGGAGATGAATACATTTTATGCCAAAATATGAAAAAATAGCTAAAGGAAATGCTATTCTGCAGAAACAGACGTGTCCAAGCCAAATAATAGACTATTTTGTGCTCATGCAAGCCCCTCAAAGTAAAAACACACATTTTTATTACTTATTGTAACAAAGGCAACTAAATGACAAAATTGTGCATTTATTTAAGGTAATTTTTGGCCAAAAGTTGCGCAATGCACCTTAAGTCACGATTGAATTCAGTTTTTGATTTTGCAGTCACAATTTTCGATTTTCTTCAATTTTGTTAGTTTATCTACGTTAACATGTAGTGTGTTTAATACTTTTAATGATTTACCAAGCCATTTGAACCAAACTCGAACCACTGAAGCAGCTTAAGTTATTGACCCAGAGAGCTGAAGTGGTGAATGAGAGAGAATGTGAACACAGAGACGACTAATGCATTTAATGTAGCGCAGTGTGTGATAATTGTTTCATCTGCGCAGCTCATGTTGAGGCTTATATCTGCGTAGAGCGTGAATGGGAAACTTCACAGAGGATTATAGTAAGCTTCCCGCAAAGGGTCTGTCTTTTGTTTCAAATAAAAGACGCAGTCGTGCTCGAGTCGTTCGCCGTTCTTCTGTTATTAACGTCGTAGAGATATTTATGGAGTTGGAGGAAGCTTTAGCGTAGGTCCACTTGCTTGGTTTGGTTTGATTCTTATTATTTGTAGATACTTTTAAGAGCTTAGAATCTGTGCTAAGACAAATGAACAGGAGAATGTTATTGTGGATATAACCTTCTTGTAGATTCAGATTTTCAATTTAGCAATTTGAGACCTTAAGTTGTAAATTTTCAAATTGGTAAGATGAGTTTGTGTATAGCAGATTTTATACAACAAGGTATTTAAAGTGCCTTGTGGTCTGAAAAGTCAACTATAGAATTCGATAGAAAAAGTAAGTTAAAACCATACTTTGGAACATTCTTATTGGAGATGTACATGTTTGTGAAAAAAGATAACTAAAAGAGAAAGTTTTCTTTGCAAACATACAGGAAGAGGTCCTCCTTTTGACTAAATAACTGTCCATTTTGTGGCCATGCAAGCTTGCTAGAAGAAAAGAAACTGACTGTTCTTGTTCATGTTGTATGTGATTTATTTGACAATATTTCATATTAGTTTGAAAATTAAACCTCAAGAAATGCTTTTGAAGCAGCACAGTCTCAGAGGAAACGTAGATATACAACGAAATGTCAAAACGTAGGATGTGCACGATTTCACGACAAAACATATTTCGGTTGAAGCTACGTGGCGACATTTACTTAGGGTTTAATGGGTAAATTTAGGCTGCAAGTTACTTAACAGGCAAGGTTAGGACTGGGGCTTGGGGCAGGTTAAGATTTACCCTTTAAACCCAATAAAAATGGTGCTACGTGGCTTCAACCAAAACTCATGGTTATTTTACGATTTGGCTTTTTGTAACATATTTACGTAAAAAAAAAAGGTGTGAAAACATGCTTATTCCATGTTTTGACATTTCGTTGTATCTCTGTTTTGTTTTTGTTTTTTTTCGGAACTGGGTTGATTTGATTACACACTTTAACAGACATAGGTTGAACTGATTAGATTTGATTACTTTGATTCTCAAGCCGAGGAGTAACTAATTTCACTTCTAACATAACATCATCCAAATATTGTCATTGAGGTATTCTAAAAAATGATCTAGATATTCATTCTTGTCATAATTGAACAGCACAGCTTGTATTAGGAAGTGTTATCTTCTAATAAAGTAAGTGTAAAGGTTTTGTAACCACATATTATCATCTTTTCCAACAAGGAGGATCATTTCTGTGGCTTAGAAAGATTTAGCTTTTCTAGTCGACTGTGCCAACCTAAATAAGACTTGCACTTTAGTTGAATATTTGTGGGATGACCTATGCATTGCTCATAGACATGTGTGTGGTGGTATTTTGCAAAATACTCACAAAACTCCTATGGGATTCCTCGCAATGTGACTCATTTTTAATCGTACAGTTTGAATCATGGGCGTGATGTTGCTTTTGCCTTCCAACGCTTTCTGGAGAAGTGTGAACCTCCCACAGTTGGAAAAAGACAAAACGGCGCTCTGAGATGGAGACTTGTAACACTGCACAAATGGTCAGCTCAGCGGGAGGTGCTCACTTCTGACTTACTAATAATTAAATATTGTTAATATTGTATGCTTTGAATGTAAATCAGCTTAAAAGGTTACCGTTAGGGCAAAAAATGAATGTTCTGATTTCATGGTTTTGATTTGATCACGATTCTTTGCTAGACTGTCTATTTTCTTATGGCCTTCTACATTTTCAGAAAGTTCCTTATCAATGACTATATTTAGCTAGCCTGATGCATGAGCCGGTTTGTTCTATGGTAGGAGGATCCTTTTTCACATTAACCAATGACTGCCGTTTGTTCATTATCAAACGTTGCGTATGTACTGCGACCAAGCATAAACATGGACATTAGTGATCGTTGTCATTTCCATTGAGTGAAATGAAAGCGGCTGATACATCAGGCTCGAGCAGCACCAACACATAATAAAAAGGTGATTTTTGACATTTCTGGCTGCTATCACTTTAATTGCAAACTTGCGGAACTACAAACAGACGCTTAAAATAGACGTCATCGCTTAATTTTTGTTCACTGATTGGTCGATCGTTTCTTAAGCTTGAATCAAGAAGCAACAAACACTAAAATTCTTGACCTAGAGCGGGTGTGAAATGCAATGGGGCAGAGAAACTAGGTGACGCTAGCCTGGCTCAGACCAGTGTCGACACATTTTCAGAAAGAAAGAAGCAACCAAGCCATTGACAAAAAAACAAACAAAGTAGATCAACAAACTTGCTATAAAAAGACAGACTTGGCAACTCTGATGCCATCCAATAAGTTAACGAAAAATGGTCTGAATTTAAACATACAGTTGCATCTAAGAGAGGTTAAACAAGATTGTCGTGTATAAGGTCAGAGTAATACAACTTTTGGTTAACAAAAATCCAAATGATTGACTAATTGACTAAAATATCATTACTTCCCTTTAATGAAAGTTCACAATGTAACTTTCTTCATTTGCTTAGCTCTTTTTTCTTACTATATGCAATATTAAAAAATCTTCAAAACAACAATCATGATATTATCTAAAATTTGATATATTGCCCACCTCTACTTTAACACATTCGATACATAGCTCTAGAATGTTGGCAGTCCTACTTTTTGGCCTAACCCATGGGTACAGTCACGTTTTTATGTCCCCCTGTTTAGTAAATAAGGACTTACTGTAAGTCTTTGTATCCTAAGTACACTCTGCGCTCCTGCGTTTGAGCATTAGATAAACCAAGGTCTACAACAAAGCATTCATATGTGTTCTTTTAATCCAGCAGACCAAAGACGCTGAAGGCTGTAGTTTTCTTTTTCCAACCTGCACTTAAGTCGAGCTGGCTCTCTCTTTGAAGTACTAACAGCGCGGGACTTCGCTTCAAGGTATCCGGCAGTACGTGTGAGGTTGACGCTAAGAGACAAGCGGTGTCACGAGGAGGTAGGTCTGTATCTGCTAACCGTTACAGCGACACGACAGCTCGCTCGGCTCAAACCAAACACACGAGATGTTATTTACCTTTAGCCAGATACGGACATAGTGACAGTTAGGGCCCGCCACTTAATACAAAGCGACAGTGTCTTCGATGTGGACTTGGGATTCGGAGGGAGAGAAGAAGAAGAGGAGAAGGAGGAGTGGGGGCTGTGTGAGTCAGTGTAAATCTGGTTAAACTGAAAACAAAGTCGGAGAGAGAAAAAAAAAAATGCTAACAAAGGCATTCCGCAAACTGTGAGACAAGTGGGGAAAAGGGAAAACAAGAGGAAGGCCTTGGTGAAGACAGGTGATGGTGTATGAAGATACAGTATACGTCGTGACAAAAGTTTGCTCAAGAAAACTGTTTTGTTTTGTTTGTGGCTCTGAACAAAGAAAAAAAAAGGATCACAGTTTTCTTGGAGGGGGTTCATGATTTTGATTTTATCACGATTCTGATTACCTTTGAGGTAAATAACTCATCTGCTTTTCAGAAAGTTCCTTCAATGTCAATAGCTAAATACAGCTGACAAACACTTGCCAAACTTGCAGAGAGAAACAAGCAACAAGCAAGCCCTTCAGTAAAAGGTTAATACAATAATGGGTACAAATTGTTTTGTTTTTTTAAGTCATAGATTTTTTTGTTGATTAATTATTTTATTTTGATTATAAAAACTGGGATCAAATCATTGGTGTAAACTGTCTTCTTGGAAATAAATACACTGTTTAGCATGAACTCCATTGCATGTTTGTTAAGCACAGATTGGATCAAATTAATATAATACTTTTAGTTCCTGATACCTAGTAAGAGGTATGGTAAGAACACAAAACATACAAATTAAGACCTATTTGCAAGTCGTGACCTGTAGCATTTCACAATGCTGCTTCTAGAGAATTTATAAAAATATATTTATTTTTCTATAATTATGAAAAATCTAATGAATTAACCAAAAGAACACTATTTATACATAATTCCATCATTCAATCAACCAAAAAAACAGAGGAAAAAACCCGCCAATTGTGTTTTATTGATAATATTATTGAGAATTTTCTGACAAAGCTCCAGAAGAGTGAAAAAGATTGAGAAGTTTGACAGAAATTGATTCATTAACAAATGTCGGACCTGTGCAATCATCTTTAAAACCTACAACAGCAGATTCAAGACTATTTAAGGCCTTTTTAAGACCCTGCAGAAACCCTGGAGAGAAGTAGGTTGGAAAAAAATAGGGTGTATTTGAACAAACAGATGCATTTAAATGGAACAATGTAATGTCTTTTACCAAGCAAACATCCAACTACAGAATCTAGATGTCCTTCTCGACAACAAAGTGACACTACAAAATGCTATTACAGACTTGAGACACATTTTATCTTTCCACTCTTGATTTGTGAGCAGTGAGAGACTTGTAGCAAGCTTTGGCTGATTTACGCGAGGCAGCATCCAAGGAAGGTTGTGCTGGGACCTTTCGTTCAGTTGACTTGGGCTATCAATCGTAGATCATAATTTCAGGGCTTTTGGTTGGAAGATGTACAATTTATGTTCTGGTTTGGATATAAATGGCATTGGTTTTTATGACATAAGTGATGTTATTATTGCCACACTTACCACTATGATACTCTTCAAATATGTTGCAGGCTTGGTAGTGGTTAATTGCCATTACAAGTATAGTTCCACCCAGAAATGCATCTACAATCTTCTAAGTCCCTGTAATTTGACCCCACTGACTGTGGATTTGTGAGAGTGAAATCCCACCCTGCTCAGTCTTATGGGTCTTTTGGGGAGCGTGGAAGTGTGGAAACTGGAGAGACTGGAGGAGATTTGAAGTACTAGACGGGAGTCGGAGGGGGACGGGAGACGGGGGAGGGTATGATAAACGCAGCGTTTCTTTGTTTAGGTTGGTGGGTCGTAAATTCCAAGAAAAACAGGGGGGAGTGAGGGCTTGCTTAGGTAAAGTAACTGTGAGGAGGGGAGAGTTTTGGATAATGTTTAGAGCAGAAGTTCTGCCTGTTGAACTGACTGAACTGAGAGTAAGTCAGGACTGAATAAAGTAGGGTTGCAACTAACTATTATTTTAGTAATCGAATAGTTGGACAATTATTCTTTCGATCAACTGATTCTTTGTTTAGAACAGGCCAATTCAACTCCGGCCCTCAACCCATCTTCTAAACGTTGCAAATAGGCATATTTTTCTTGTTTGCGGGCTTAATTCTAGTGGTGTACCCTGAGTTGGTTTATTTTTAGTTTTGGTGTAATTCTGCTTTAGACCTGATGCTAGCAGCCTAATGCCAGTTACTCTTGGTTCAGACTCTGCTACTCCTGGTCTATTTCTTGCTTAATTCTGTTCAGGGCTGGTTTGGACAGTTTACAGAGCAATTCAAATCCAACAGAGGCAACATGACTGACCAGAACTAACCCACTGGCAGCGTGGAAGAGGTCCATGAGCCTAATGACCTAATGGCCCTTGGCCACTTATGAGGTAATACTGGCCCCTATTGACTTACCTGATTATAATCTATTGACCGCACCATTTCATATAAGCCGCAATAAAGTAAATGATAACACGCAAACGCATTGGTGAAGTAAATATGAAGAATGAAAATCTTAATAGTAAGTCGTATGTCAGGCTCTGATCGTTGCATATATGCACTGTGACTCAGACACCGAGGAGTCTGGACAGTGTCAACATCGCACCTGTATGTCCACTCTGTCTGGAAACATACCTTTACTTCTCTGTTGACTCTTACTATTCTTTCATTTGTTCTTTTTACCCTGGTTGCATTTCTGAGTTTTTGACCAAGGCCTTCTCCTCCTTATCACTGCCAGTGGAAACTGTTTGCAACTTTCACAAAACAGTTTGAGGAATTCAACAGGGCACAACTCAACTCTGCTACTCCTGGTCCTTGCTTAAGGTTCAGGGCTCAGTTTACCATTTCTTACAACCCTACATTTTGGTAACATTGGTCATGTGCTGTGGAACTACCCGGCCAAGAGACCATGACCTAATGAAAAATCTGGCCCTTGGAGGACTTACTGTAATTTCCGCACTATTGAGTGCACCTGAATATAAGCCGCACCAACTATTTCAATAAGAAAAATGATAAAGTACATATACAAGACGCAATTGGTGATAGTAAGTCTATGAAAATCTATAATTTTGTTGGATCGTTGTCAGGCTGTTATGCCGACTACACTTGACTCAGACACCGAGGAGTCTGGACAGTGTCAACATCGCACCTGTATGTCCACTCGTTGGAAACATACCTTTACTTCTCTGTTGACTCTTACTATTTGTTCTTTCAATCTTGACTTTTTACCCTGGTTGCATTTCTGAGTTTTTGACCAAGGCCTTCTCCTCCTTATCACTGCCAGTGGAAACTGTTTGCAACTTTCACAAAACAGTTTGAGGAATTCAACAGGGCACAACTCAAGGCCAAGGTTTCCCACAAACACATGCTCGCTCTCAGCCACAGAACTAAACTACAAACAGGAAAGCCCCGGGGAACAGTTTCAGTTTCATTCACTCAATCACATCACAACAATTAACTTCTTTGGGAAGTTTTCTTCTAACATTGAAATGAGTCATGCAAAATAATGTTTAAATCATAGACTAGATGTTTTATGTTTGCTACATCAGGGCTCCCGGGTCTTAAAACGTCTTAAAAAGCCTTAAATCAGAATAGGGAAATTTAAGGTCTTAAATGTGTCAAAATTAGAACTTTAGGTCTTAAATTCAAAGTAGCTTTTTTAAGATCTTATATTTCAAGCAGATGAGTCAAACATAAATGAAGAATGTGCGTGTTTGTGTCGAAGATATTGCATTTGCTGTGGATGCGTGGAGCAGAGCACTTGAGCTCACTGTTAGCTTAGCACGAATCGCCTCACAGTTTGTGACTAAACCAGAACTATTTAGCTTGGCCAAAAAAAGCAGCTTTCACTTAGCGAGGTAAGGTAAGCTCACTTACCTTAAAATCCAACACTTTAAAAATGTATGACTTTGCCCTTGCTAGCGCTTGACAAAGTGCTTTTTGTTACATTTTTTTTCTTTAAATTAAGGCGCGCACTATCAAACTTTTAAAATGCCGCAAGTCTGAAAAAGCTCTCACCTATTTCCATGTTAGCTACAAATGGTCTCTATTTTATGTAGTGCTTTTCCACCTTCAAGCTCTTGAAGTGCTTTACAATCAGGATCCACTCACCCGGTATGCAGACACTGAAGCAATGTGGGTTAAGTGTCTTGCCCAAGACACAATGAGTCCACAGCTGTTGTCTACAGCAGAACCTGGGTCTGGCGCTAACTAGCCTAACTTTCTTAGCTTCTGAGATCTGATGGTTCAGGTATGGCCACCAAGTTGATAGACGCTGATAGACACAAAATTCCATGAACTTTATAAACATAAATGTACTGAAACAAATTGGAAGAAAAGCTGGGCACATAAAGTCCACATAAAGCCGGTCACTGCAGATGAGTGCAGTGAAGAAGGGGTAGATGAATCAGGACTTTACAAATATGTTTTGTTTGTTTTTTTATCAGAAATAATAGACCTTTGTGTCATTATGTGAGCAAATGAACAGTGCCTCTACAACAAAACAAAAAATAATCCTATTTAATATTATTATGTATTTTGTATAGCGATGGTCTTACATTTTGATATCCAAGGTCTTAAAAAGGTCTTCAAACATTTTAACTTTCATTCTAGAAGTTGTGCAGGAACCCTGCACATGAATTATGACCATATTGGGAATAACAGTGTGGGCTGTTTAGTAACATTTGCACGCAGCATGCAGGTCCCATCGTTTTGACAGCGTTCAACAAATCATGTCAAGTGGGACAAACTCAGGTCCAGACAGACAGATGCCGACTGTCTAAACGTCTACCTGGGTGATGGAGTGCGCGTACTGTCTGTACATAATATGTGAGAATGTGAATGCTAGCTGCCCGTGTGTCTCTCTAGTCATTCTGCAGACAGCTGACAGACAGGACGGCAAGACACTGACACATTACTATCGCGGAACAGATTATATAAACCTTTAGTGCTACAGATAACGGCGAGGAGTACGAAAAAAAAAAAAAAATCAGTGAGAAGATTTAGATCGGCTCCAACCATCAATGCGAGAGACGGAGGAGAGAGGAGTGAAGATGCATGAAGCCAGCCAGGAGATGGTAATCTTAATGGACTGGTCATCTGTCTGTAAGCTCTTGTTCCAACGCACACACACACACAAAGGAGAGCTTATATGCATCTCCAAAGCTTTATGCTGCTCTTGGGTGCAATCAGCTTAAAACACTAGCAGACACTCGTGGATGTATGGCTTTAAGTGCGACATCAGATAAGAATAAGACTTTAATATGTGATGTGGTGCACGTTTTTGCTTATGGCTACTCCTGTTAATGTGCCCTTATGACAGATGTCTTCTTAACTGGACTAATGGAAGAGCCAGTGCCCATGGGTCATGTCAGTCAAGCGCAAATGTTCATCCTGAGGCTATGCGAGGCGTAACTCTTGCCCTAGTGTCACTGTTAGACAAAACAAAGAGAATGTCAGAAGAATTAGGACGGATTTGGAACAAAACAATATAAACAAGGCTGAATGTCTGTTGCACAACTTTGTATTTAAGTATTTTATTGAAATTTTTCGTGCAAGGCTGACACGGTAAAAAGATTTGGACTTTATGAAAAGGTCCGCAATAGACTCACTGTATGTTGTAGGGGTACAGGCCTTTATAGTCGCTTAGACGATTAATCAGTCGATGGAGTGTTGGTCAACCAACATTTTATTAGTCGACTACTTCTTTATTCAACAACAACAGAATCATTGGTCTGATATGCCTTTATTAAACACACTGTTTAAACTATAGAGGGACTAATGAAGAGCTGCCGCTGATTGACTAAGCTGCAGCAAAAACTCGTTCCAGTGCTGTTGTCAGCTAACTACAAGAGTTTATTACTGTGCGAAAACAAAAGTTATGCTGCTAAATCAACATTTGTGAATAAAATCCGACCCTACGACCTACAAAAGTTAAATTCAGGTGGAAAAAATGGTGAGAAAAACACTGTCTCAAGTTTCAGGAGACCGTTTTAGTTCTGATCCAAACAGCTGCTCTTGCCCTGTTTTGTTGTTTTAATGAAAGAATTGTCCCCAGAACAGCGGGTCTTTCTGCATGAAACATGCGCTATAGAGCGGAAAGTGACGTTGACTGATCATCCCTCAATAGTTTTTGCATGAACTATGTCATATTATTAGTATCTTTTGACACAGTTCTTGTAATGTCACATTGCTAAAATTTCAAACCCGATAGATCCTTAGGAATAGACTTGATTCTCGATACCAATTTTAATACTACAATGAGAATTAAATTCCCTTTCCAGAAAGTCAGATTTTTACACAATGGACTGACATTTTCAACACAAGTATATGATCAAACATTTTATTTTCAAACCAGTTTTTATGAAGCTCAAGATTAGAAAACTTCAGACAATTTAGTTTTGTTTATGTTAAATGTATTTGTTCAAATTAATATCTATAGTTCATCGGAATTAGATATTAACATATCAGCTTTAGCGTTGATTGGCAATATTTTTGACAACCCTACTTTTCAGCTTTAGTCCATTAATCGGTTGATGGGACATGTCTTTGGTCAACCAAGATTTGCTTTTATCGACTGCAGCCCCAGTGTACTGACAACCATCTGGATTACACACTGTGTCTTGTTGCTAAAATCCCAAGTTTCGATTTAATTGCGTCCAAAATAAATCACAAAGAGTCCAACATCAGTGAGACTATTAGCTCTGATCCTCCCATTAGCATTTTTGCATGGGAAAGTTATACGCAGCTGCTTAGTGTTCTTTGCTGTCTATTACAATCTTTGCACTTTGAGGCTGTTCATGGTTGTTTGACTTATGTAGGATTACCCCGGGATTGACCTTGTGTAAAATAAACTGTGGATTTTGCCACTTTTCTCCCCTCAAAACAATAAACAAAACTCTGTACTGGCTTTGACTTTGATGCTGACTGTCGCTGCAAAGCCTTGTGGGATACCAAAACTCTTGTGTCTGCTTCTTCTGCGCGGTTGGCGTCTGTGGCGCTGCACACTTTTACGAGCTTGTCACTTTCACAGAAGAGAAGACAAACAACAAGTCAGCTCATTAAGAAGCCCGGGACAGACAAAAAGATGGAGGCTGTGATTGTGGGGATTCTAATATCGACAGTTTAGGATGGAGAGATTGAACTGGGCTCTTTTAATAAAAACTTCCACCGAGTAAACAGCACCTGGGAGTTTCAGACAGCTGTCTTATTTCACAGACGAGAGGAGATATAAGAACGCAGACTACAGAAGCAATACAAAAGAGACTCAAAGAATGCTTCAACTTAATTACTTGTTTCTGAAGATTTTACAAGGCCAAATCGCTTTGTGTCAAAGAGAAAAAAACATGTCAACTTGTCGCTGCACTCATAGAGCAAAGTACAAAGAAATACCACATACAGTACTGTATAGAAATCAATAGTTTCTGACTTGAGATTCTGAAACTTTCTCATTGGAATAAGCAGCCAGAAGATTACTTACCTTATGCCAATGCACTGGGGATGCAACAAGTTAATCGATTAATCGCGACAAATCGAATATTTAAATAATAAACTATTTTAGTAATCGAATAAGTGTCAACTGGTTTAATTTAGGTTCAAAAACAAGCCGTCCCCCGAGACAACCTCAGATTGTAGAGAATTGATGATCAAAATTGTGTTTACTTATTGTTTATGTGATGCTTCTACATTCCCTGCTAAAATAAAGGTCGATTCATTAATAAATAGATGTTTCAGCACTAGTTCCTACATCACCAAAATTTTCTCAAACAGTGTAAGACTGGGATAATACAGACTTAAATAAGCTGCCTGATGAAATGTATTTTGTTTTAGGCATAATTTGACTCCAGACAGAACAAGCAAGTTTTATTCTTTTTTGAAGTGAAATTACTTGTTTGTGTGTTTCAGTCAGATATGATTGTGTATTTGTATACGAATGATTTTCGTATTTTAGGTAAAACTACATGTTTTGTATACCTTGTTCCATCTGCAAATCATTTCTTAGGACAGACAAACCTACTCAAAACAAGATTCAGATTTCAAGCACTTAAATTTTTCCAGTGAACCTCAGTTTTTTTCAAGTGACTCTTACATTGTAAACAACTAGACTAAACAATCAATAGTTGCAGCTCTACATTGCACTAGGCTGAATCTGACGAACATTTTGCTAATCGGTAAGTTGTTTAGAATGCAAAAATCACGTGACTGCAAGATTTTTTTTTACAAATTTTGATTTTGAGAATGCCTCAAATTAAATTAAATTCATAACAGTTTGAATTAAATGTGTTGTTTAGCAAAAAATAGAGAAGGATAGCAAAAATAGCTACTGTACTTGAAATAATCACATAAGTTACAATTGGCAATTGTATCTGTAGAATTTCAGAATTAGTCCAACGTAAATCATCTCAAATCAAGATCAAATTTTTGTTTACATGTTGTTTGTTTGTTTTTATTTGACCTTTATTTAACCAGGGAAGTCCCACTGAGATTAAGAATCTCTTTTTGCAGGGAGCCCTGGGGGACATGTGACACTGACTTCTTCAAGGTTGGATTTTCTATTTAAAATTTGCACAATTTCTATGTCATTGCTGCCAGACTGACATATTTCTTTCAGATCATGGATGTTTGGGAACCTATAAGACCAGTTAACGAATATTTGATTACTACTGTAAATTCAAAAACTGATTTGTTGCGATTAATCAATTCACTTGTTGCAGCCCTACATTGCACTTTATATTTCAGCAACAAAATCATGAAGTAAGGTTCACCAATGGTCTTCCCAAAGCTTAGAAAATATGGTATGCCAAAGTAATCCACTTCTAAAACTGGCTTCCATTTGCAACACACACTCAATCACATATTACAAATAAAGACATATAAAGCGTACATACAGTATATGTGTGCGTTTAACAAAAGTGAATGGTTAGTGCATGGATGGTAATGACCGCGCATGAGTACAACACAACCAAACTTCACTAAAATGGAATGGAGATCCCCCAAAGATGATCTACAATGGAAAGGCTAATGATGATGCTGCTAATGGCTACGCTGGGACTATGGCGGTGACTGTGACAGATGAAGCTAATCGTAACTCACCCTTTTCGGCGCGTCCCAAGTGAGCTAGGACCAAGAGGGGCAACAGAGAGAGAGAGACAAGACACGGTTAGATTTTTCTCGGCGCACAGAACAATAGACACATATTCACAGCTGCGAGGTTTGGTGCTCTGTCTCTGAGGAGCTGAGCAAGCCCGGGGTATACAATATGGTCAAGTTTAGAAGCAGAACAACGTTAACTTGGTTTGTGGAGGTTTCCGTTCAGGATTCAGTTTGAAATGCACCGTAAGGAAAGTGGAAGTTGTCTGAAATAACATTCATGAGACGATGCATAGCAGAAGAGTTTGCCCTTTCAGACCTTTGAACCGTGAACGACACGCGCGCGACATCTCACCTGTTCTTTTCAAAAAGGTCTAGAATAACTCTATTGACGAGAATGTCAGCTGTCACTTCTGAACGTCTCAATTGTCCTCATTTCACTGCTCACTGGAAGCTGTCTTGAATGAAAAATGCCATTCATGAACATAAACAAAACAAAATCTTTGAATATGTTCCATCGATTAGATTACTTTGAAACTATATATCAATATCCTGCCTCAAAGTACACATTTTCACTGACAAAGGATTGCTTTTCGATTCCAAAAAACTGACGATTTGGTTTGATCTCTCAGTTTTTAATGGCAAAAAATGTATATCACGATTTTCTTGGAGCGAGATCCCAATTTCGATTTTCTCACAATTCTTGTAGACCATTTATTTTCCTATTGTCTTGAGGTAAACACAATTCACTATCATCAACAGCTAAATCCATCTGTCAAAAGCTGACCAGTGTTACCAGATTTCAGAGAGAAAAAACAACCTCAGTCCTTCAATAAAAAGTTAATAAAAGAATCGATTAATTAGAATATTGTTTTGCCATATCATGTTTTTTCTTACATTTATAACGACTTTTCTGTCATATAAAATGATAAACTTTAACAAATTAAACTTGAAAAATTGCTAAGATTTGTTCCTTTTATGACTTAAAAGCACAGTCCAAAAGAGACTTCAAACAAAGAAGCCCAAGGTCGCTAAAAGACTTGGATTTGGCAACTCTGACACTAAGAGTAATAGGTTGGAAAAATTAGTCTATATTTGAACAGACAGATGCATCAAATAGAGAAAAATTACACACGATACGACGATTTCATCAAAAAAGTAGATTGTCACAGAGATGAGCTCACGATTCGATTTTTATCACAATATTGCGCAGCTCTAACTAAAACTATTGATGACTGCCTTTCAGTTTGAGTTTTATTTTTTTTTTTATACATTTCATAACTAATAGGCTTTCATTAGATAAAGAGTTCCAAAAGCCTCTCCCTGGTTCCTAAAGCTCCAGCAGGTACCAGCTTTCCAATCTTGTGCTGTTCACAACTGTTCACATCTGTGTACAGACACATTGGGCAGGGTAATGTAATTAATCAGAGAGGCTTGATTACTTAATCCGTCATTAGCCAGCCATGTGTGTAACGAGTGCATTTTGTCTTTTTGGTGGGACCCTGGTAACGACAGCTGTGACCGGCACTGAACGAGGCCACTCCGGAGATGGATGACACTGGATTATGGCCATCCTTCATCCGGGAGATGAAACTTCAGTATTGGACCATGCAGTACTGAGAAAAAGGTATTGTTTAATTCGCAATTAGCAAATTCACAAAAACTGCAACCAAAATATATCATCTACACAACAATAGATTCCGTTATGCATTAAAGCAGTTCTCTTGCTTGAATACAGTATGTGCAAACATATCTCTATCTGCTCACATATTATTTAATAATTTGTCTGTTCACTGATATGCCTTATTTTGTCAATGCTTAAAATGTGAACTCTACACATCGCAATAATGGTAGTAAAAATCACAATTTAATAGGGCTGAAAAATAATATCTCAATAATTTTTACATATCTCGATTACGATTTTCAGACGTTGCACGTCAAACCAAGCACTAAGCATGTCTTTAAATGTATTAGTTAAAGTTTATAGATCCCAAAAATTGGGCTTGACTGGGTGGACTAGAGACATGCTAACAACAAAACTAGCCTCAGTGTCTCAAACCTCTTACCAAATATCTGACCCAAACTGTACTCACAAGACTCAAGCTCATATGTTAGCATGCTAACTAACTACTAATTTAGAAAAAAACAAAAAATAAAAGCAGCTAAATGAGAATTTCACGTAAAAATTTAGAATTTGTTTGCAATGTGCCTTCTATTAAAATGTTATTTAACAAATGAGTGATCAATTGACTAAAATATCATCGTCTAGCTTTATTTTAGCATTTACTATGTAATTTCCTAATTTGTTTTTTTGTTGCTACTAGATATTTCATTTTTGCATATATCTTTAAGACAATGAAATATGTTCATGGTTAACCAATTAACCAGATAACAACGACTAATGTCTTAACCGAGTGGTACGTCTTTCACCGTTTGCAACATTTGTTAGTTTGAAAAAAAAAGTTTCTAAAACTACAAAAACACTGTTTATTTCATGACTGAGCAAACTATCGAAGGTAAACAGCTAATTTTAGCAGCAACTTTAAAACGTGACTCTTTCTTTATGAGTAGTTTATTTGAATACACAGTGCAACAGAGGCTTTTTCAGTCGTGTTGTGCACAGTTCAAAGGCCTGTCTCTGCTGTGCGTTCACTCTCATAGAGCTGCTGTGCTCAATTATAACACGTCCAGTGAAAACAACAACAATAAAAAAGTACTGCGTTTACATAAACAATTAACCAATATGACCGTGAAGAGCTCCAATTAACAGTTAAAGAAAAAATTGAAAACGCGCATTCCTAAAGACAACAATCACGATCCTTATTCTTAATTACAGTTATAGAACCTGACTAAAACTTTTCCCCATTAACAAAAATATTCATGAATATATACATCTAGACTAAATAACCTGTAGTAAGATATCTGCTGTTCTTTTGCTCTCAGATATACTTCTTTGTTTGCTGCCTGCTAAAACTTCCAGATCCCAGTCCAATTCTTGGTTTGTCTTTTTCACCACGTTGTTGTTTCCATTGTTATGTTCTCGGGGCGGCTTTGTGCATCTGTCAGTTCTCCGGCCAATAATTTAATGCACATATTTCTGTTTGTGCCAGAAATAAATGGATTCAGATGAAGAGGTGGTGGGAGGAGGAGAGAGCCTTTTGGAGACACTTTCAGTAAAACACTTCAGGGCATGTTTTAGTTGGATTACAAAGTATGTATAAAGGCGTAGCTTCTTCTTCTTCTACGGGCAGTCTCCAGCTTCAGCGGCTGAGTTTGTTCGGTCCAGGGTGAGAATGGAGATTGCGAAGTTTAAAAGTACGTCAATGTAGATTTTAAGAAAACATGATTTTTTTTGGTTGTTGTTCAGTTTCTTTTCAACTGTGCCACAATTCATTCAGCTAAACTCTTGCGTGGTCTAGACTTGCAGAGTGAAAAAGTGCCTTGAGGCAACTTTCTTTTTTAAATTTGGCACTACATGAGTGAATTTGATTGCTCTTTGATTACAGTTATTTGATAGTTTTACAGAGAGGCTTGCCACAGAAACAACACAATGTGCTGCAGTGTAAGTATTATTTTTGTATTATTTCCTACATTAAAAGGACCTGGGTAAAGTTTTTGGTAGAAAGTCCGCAAAGTTTTTTGGAGCTTTGTCTATAGAATGTTATAAAGTAAGACTTTAATCACCATAGAGACAATAATGTCAATATACTGTGCCATGTCACTTTTGATACAAATTTCAATACTTTATCATTAGGCATCCAATATAGTGTTAGCTCTGAATCAATATAGTGTTGGCACTGAATCAGACTTTTTCCTCCACAAATCATTACTTTACTGTAGAAGTTAGACTATTGTCGACCAAAGAAATTCTTGGTCGACTAAAGACATGTCCCATTGACCGATCAATCAACTAAAAAGGAGGCGTGTCTAAAGCTCTGTAACAAAGCGAAAACAACAATTTGTACAGAAAATAAATAGAAACTTGTATTTATTTCTAATAAGACAGACTCAACTAATGAGTTGGTCTCAAATCTTAGTTGATTCACCCATTTTTTTTTATATATCAAAAATCCTTATAATCAAAACAAAATTGGTCGATTAAAAACATTTTTGGTCAACTAAGACCTTATCGACCGATTAATCGACTAAACGGCTAAAGTTTACAGCTCTAGTAGAAGTTAACTTTATGCATTGCATTACTCATCATCATCACAGCCCTTTCTCAGAAGAAAACGTCGATGTACGAAATGTGAAAAACATACAATGAGCCTTGTTTATGTACATATGCTACGAAAAGCCAAAACGTAAATTAACAACGAAGTTTGGTTTAATAAGCCACGTGGCGACTTTTTCTTTGGGTTTATCGAATAAATCTTAACCTACCCCAAGCCCCAGTCCGAAACTTACCCGTTAAATCCAAAGTAAATGCTGTCTTGGTTTTTTTGGAACATATTGGTTGTAAAAAAGGCATGCAAATGTGCTCAAATTTTTAGACGTTTCGTTGTATATCTGCGTTTCTTCTGGACTGAGTTGCAACACCATTACTGTTCTATTTTAGGATTCTCTCAGCTCGTGTTCTGAAGCCAATATAAAGTCCAGTTTAAGAATATTCTATAACTAAATTAGTTGACAATTATTTCAAGAATCACTTTATCAATTTATCAAATAACTTGTTGCGGCTCGGTGTCACAAAGGCTCAATACCTTCTAGGAACGCAAAGAAGAAATGCCTTCACTTCTTCTTGTGCCAAGCTATAACACATCCAAGTCAGAGTCATTTATCCTCTCATTAAAACCTCACAGTCTGCAGTCGCTCTGATCACTGTCGCTAAAGTTTCAAATCTTTGCTCAAAGCCACTGTGTTTTCCTCAGATTTCAATTTAAAACCCCTCTCCCGCTCGCTCCCTTTGAAACTATAGCGTCTCATTTCACCAGTCACCAGTCGTTTGGGGATGAAGTTTGAAGTGTAAAAAGTAATTAATGTGCTGCGAGAATTCATTAGCTAATCCCCTGTTCGCCAATGTACGCGCGAGGGAGGCGGTTTTGGAAAGACAGACGGAGTTCAATGTTTGGTGAAGTCATTTAGGATTGTTTTCAGGAACGTGAAGAGGTACAAGCACAGATGCTGGCTTCGATTCAAGTTTCCGTACGATCTGTAAGCTTGTTTGAAGATGCCAAGAGATTTCACATACCACACGGTGGGTCTGGACTCAATTCTGTCAATATCTCAAAACTGTTGTGTTTAGTAACTGGAATTAATTGTGCAAACTTGACAACTTTATGTGAGTAACTTAAAACATTATGCACATTTTGGGTCAACATTTACCAGTAAATAGTCATTTAGTTACAGGCTAAATTGAAATGATCCAGCAAAATTTCATGGATCAGCGCCGATATTCAATAGTTCTAATAGATTAAACGAAAGAATAATCGCCCAACAAATCTATTTCCTTAATTACAGCCTTTTTACGTGAGACTTGTTTTCCCATGTTGTAGATCAATAACTTACATTTGGTTCATTGAAAAACTGCTAGTGATGCGCCAATCCAGCTTTTTCTCTTCCGATACTGATTCTAATACTTTGACTTTAGTATCTGCCAATAGCCGATATCAATCAATACTATTGTAAAGACTGAATAACCTTATTTTTCTTATCAAAACATAGACATTTCGTCATATTGTTAAGTAACAATTATCTATAGTGCAAGTCACAACTTAACTTAATCTGAATAAAATGTCAAACATTATGAGATGTTCTGGATAATTTGTTTCATTATGTCAAATTAAATGTACAACAATGGTATCAGCTGTACCAATATCATGGAGCCGATACCCGATCCAGCAAAATTTTCGGTGCATCCCTAAAAACTGCATAAATAAATGTAACAGGTTCATTGATTTCCTTTTCGAAATGGCAGAACTGTTAAGTCCCACCTCTTTTTGCAGCCCAGTCTATGAAGAAAATGTAGACTAGATATACAACGAAATTTCAAAAACGCATGATTAGCACGCCTTTTATTGCGTAAATATGCAATGCTAAAACGTAAAACAACCACAAATTTTGTTTGAAGCCATGTGGCGACATTTTCTTTGGGTTTAACAAGTAAATCCTAACCTACCCCAAGCCTCAGTCCTAAACCTACCCATTTTAGTAACTTAAGGCCTAAACTTACCCGTCAAACCCAAATAAACTGTCACCGCGGGGCTTATTTTTTTAGCTATTTTAGCTATATTTATATATAAAAAGGCATGAAAACGTGCTTATCATTATGTTTTTGACCTTTAGTTGTAGTATATTTACATTTTCTTCAGAAACTGATTTTTTTTTTCTTTTCTGAGCATCCCAGCATCGACAATACTGGTTTCCTCAAATCATGCGTGAATCAATCCAAACTTTGAGTAAACAAATGATGAGAGCTTGTTGGCTAAAAACTATAGCTTCAGCAAAAAAATAATAGGTCCCTATAGGAAACTTGAAATGAAAAATTGTCCTGGCAATGTTAGTTCATTTTTCAGTTTAGAACTAGTTAAATAGCTTAAACTTTCACATTTTCCAACAGTCACAAGTCTAAACCAGTCGGACTAGCTGTTAATTACAATTTTGTTATACTCTGCAATCACTGCTGCCCTTTCCGCAAGCGTGCACAGACTGGAGCCGTTCATTCGTCTCTCTCTACCTCCCTCTCTCTCTCTTTCTGAACCTCTCTCTCTTTCACTCTATCTCCAGATTTGCGGAGATGGCCACAGCTATAACCAGCGTGTTCCTTGTTTTCTCCCTCGTGCTCTCTTTCCTTTCCTAAGACAAAAAAAAAACCCACACAATTTTATTTCATGTTCCAAATGAGGCTGAAAAGTAATTATAATTAGCTTCCTAATGTCTTGAATGTTGAAAACTACTAAAATAATTTACTGTTATAATTAAACCAGCTTAGACGTGGGCTTCTCCTTTCCTCCCAAGTCTACGATGAAAAAACAATTATTTCACTTCATTAAGATTAAAGAGGCGGGAATCAGTGTCACAACTCCATCAGCGGTGGGGGGAGACAGATTTAGAAACTTGTCAAATTAACATAAACTCACTTAGAGGATTTGAGCCGTGGGTGGAAGATGCGTTTCTTCTCACGACTTTCAAACACGCCGCGTGATAAGACGAGACGCAGACTTGTGTAAATGTCACGAAGAGCGGCGTTTTTTTAGAGGACAGACGTCTCAAAACCCAATGTGACTTTTGTTAAGCCTCGTCAAGACAAGTTCATAATGGCGGATTCAACATTGAACCGAGGACGAAATGTGTTTCTGTCAATTTGCTGAAAAACAAGAGGAAAACGAGGGAAGTATGCGTCCTTGTTGTTGGATGACATGCCAGGCAGTTATTATGAATCAGAGAAAGAGAGAAATGCTTTGCGGGTTTGGAATATTCTCTTTTTGTCACTTCAAATTGAATACTGGATAAAATAGACATGCTACAGCATTGAACTTACACTGCAAAAATATTATCTAGGCAAGGTTAAGGACTTTTTTAAGGGTAAATTAGTAAACTTTGTCAGTTCAACCAAAAAGGATATTGCAAAAGCAGTACTTTGAAACAAAATCAGATATATGTGTAAAATTCAGGATGGTTGTCAGATTTTCAGAGACCAACAAATGACCAAGTCTTTGAAATAAAAATAAAAAAGATCCTAAAACAAGTGACCTCTTCCCCTCAGTAAAAAAAAGTGATTAAATCAAAATGATTAAACATTATGTGTGACAGCAGAACAATTGTTACAGATTTTGACATATTTAAATAGTATTTGATCACTAGTAAAGACTTTAAAGAATAAACATATAATAAAAGTCCATGATTCTTTCATTAGTGAGTATTTTTTTTTGTAAATCAAACCTGGAAAATGGTGAAAAATCATCTTGTTTTGACGTCAAAGTGTCTCTCAGGGGTAAGCCCCCAAAAAACGCAACTGTCAAAAGAAGCCTGAAGTTGCTATAAAGAAGCAACCTGGCAACTCTGGAAATATTTAAATTAAGAAATCAAGTATTTTAGTTCCATAGACAGCCAGATTCAGCTCTCTGATTGGCTGAGCTTAAGGTGGTCCACTCCCCTTTCACTTTACTGTTTGTATATGGATGTTTTTAAGCCAGATTGCAACCAAATATGAATGCATGTGGATGATATTTAATAATTTGTTGAAGGATTTGTGCAGAGAGGAAGTAGTTGGACAGATTTGAATTCCTACTTCGTGTTTTGCAGTCGAAAATTAGGTCCTGCAGCTTTAATTACTACTATTTGCAGTTATTTTAAGAAAATAAGTCTTCTGTTGCCTGAATCAAGAAAAAATATCTTGTTCCACTGGTCAAATGTGCCTAAATATAAAAACAAGGCATTTGAACTTATAATACTTTTTGCAGTGTAGTACGGTAACTCTCTTTAATTATGCTTTTTTTATATATATGAAGCATTCTCCTTTCATCTTGCGTTTCCATTTATAAATCCAGTTTGTTTTTTTACACCACAACACTGGAGACTACTACTTTTTACCCCTCCGCCCGCTCCCTCGACGCTAGAGCCGCGTGTTGTCTTGTATTTACTTGCAAATTAACAGCGCTCAAATTCCCAGAGAGCGGCCTCAAAGAAATTCCTCACATTTGTTACCCCCGAGGACCCAAATGGCCACGAGAGGGAGGGGCCGCGGGTCAGGAGGAGTGGATGTGGGGCATATAGCCTGGAGCCAGGGGTGCGAGGTAGTGTGGGACGGGCATTAACACGTTCTTGAGTAATTAATTGACTCATTTCTATGCAAATCGTAAAGCCAGAAAAGCAAAGAGCTGAAAACGAGAGCTTGATCTGGAAATGTCCGAGTTTAATCGCGCAGAAAACGTCCTTGGATGTCAAGTGCGCAGGGTTAAAGAGTGGTTTAGGAGGTCAGCTTTCACATAAATGTAAGGTTGCAATGGAAAATCGACCAATCGCGAGAAGGCGGTTATAAGAAAATATTGACAAGTTGTATTTGTAATGTATAGACTCTAAACAAACAAGATGACGACAGTAATATTCATGATGTCGAACAATATATCAATTTTATTAACTTTCAGTCATCAGAATTCAATTTTATTTGGTTGCAAAGTATTTAACAAGCCTCAATGACAATTTACTTTAACTAGTCAACTAATTGAAAAAATGGCTGATTGTAGACACAAAAAAAAATATAATTGCAGCATGACAGATAAACCACTTTTCTTTTTTCTTTAAGGTGAGCTGTGTAGATGGAGAGAGATGCCCAGGGAAGATCGTAAAACCGTGGTTACATACAGTACATGCACAAGCAATTTCGAAGTTTTTAGAACATTAAAATAAACAAAACAACACCAAACCAATCACTTTTCATACATGTTTTCCCGCGACTGTAACCAAAAGTGTCCCTTTCATTTGTTTCGTGAGATATCAGTTACTACAGCGATCCTACGTTGCGATAAATCTTTGCAAAGTGAACGCCAAAGCAATAAACTACTTCTCGTTCGTGCGTAACTGAGTCCTAGCGTCATCGACTTCATATTTGTCCTAATTACAACCAGGCAAAATCAACATTACGCCCGGAGCGCATATGGATCAAGTTAAAAACGCAAGCTCAGGGGTCAGATCGTATTGCAGGCAGCACTGTAGTAGCATGTCCTTAATCAAACATGCCATCACTGTATTGCCACTTTTCACGTTCATTAGGTTTCATTGCATGCGGAGGGGAAGTTGGGAAGAGGATAGACGGGTCATTTGGTTCGCAGGGGACCGCGGAGAGCTGCGCGGAACTCTAAAACCTAACAGACCGTCTCTTATATTTCCTCGTGCACTCAAAAAAAGCTGAACCGTAACTTGTAAATGAGTAATGTCTTTATGAATCTTAGCGCGAAGGAAGTCAATACAGACAGAAAATGAACGATTACGCAGCCTACGTGTCCGCGTGTAGCAAACTTTTTTCTCCGTTCATGTGATGCGTCGTCTCAAATGAATGCATGCAGTCTTTTGAATATTATCAGCAGCAAATACCGCCGTAAAATGTAGAAACGCGGACAGCAGTAGCGGTCAATAAAAGTTGTAGCTTATTTACAAGTTTATAACATGACCTGGCACGATACGCTTTGCAAATGAACGAAGCGAGCGTGCAGCGGACGGTTAACCCACTTTAAATGTAAATAGTCAGCTGAACCAAGGTAGAGGTGAGGTGAAAATTCCAGTATTCGAGCGTGCAAAGTGGACGTAAGACAAATAAACTTGCTCGGCGAAGTTAGGCGGCAAACAAAGCCACAAAGTCCACGATACGAATCAGCAAATTGAAAACTTTTAACAGTGTGAAAGCGTGAAATTAGCTTTATCAATCCCCGAAGCTAGCAGACAACTTGGCAAACCGTGTCACTTCAAAGAGAAGCCGACAAGCTTCCACGGGCTACGGAATACGAGTCGGGGCAAAACACATTTTTACGCCTGTTAAACATAAATTAATCCTTAATACGTGATAATAAAGGTTAGTTAACGTGTAAAGTAACTTTGAATGTCCACGTCGGCACACCTGTGAAAGATTAAAGCTTTTTTACGAGAATGCCCGACACGTCGCTGTAACTTTTTCTCCGAAACCAAAGCAAAATTTGAACAAAAAAACAGCTCTTACCTGGTGGAATTTGAGAAGACGTCGACGCGGAGAAAAGGAAAAGAAGTCCGAATAAAACAAAAGTGTATCCATGTTTGAATGGCAGTGTAAAAGTTTCAACCCGGCGACTTTCTCCGTGCTCTCTCCTCCCGTCTTCTCACCGTCGTTGGGAAAATAGAAGTTTGTTCGGTTAGTTAGTCCTCCAGTGATGATAAAAGCGTGGTCCCCATTCTCTCGAGGCGTTCGCGGGTGGTTTTGCAAGAGTTGGTCGCTTTTTCTCCCCCCGCGGACGGAGACAAGAGGATAGTAGTAGTACCACACACCGGGCTCTGAAGGACGGGACTGAGCACAGCGCGAGACTGAAGCACGGAGAGCGCTCGAGCAGCCACAGCGCGAGCGAAAGTGCGTGACGTCAGCTGGCACGAGCTCATTGAAAGAAAAAAAAAAAAAAGGAGGAAAAGTAAACACATACGTTAGAAAAGGTATGCAAGGCTATCTTATGATTATCATATCTCATAGCATTTTCTACGATTTCTACATTAGATTTAAAAAAAATAATAATAACTTTAAGTCAAAATCACAGTGTTGTTAAGCAGGTATAAAAAGGACAAAATAAATATAAAACAAAAAAATAATCAGGCTACTGTGAGAATCTCAAAAATATTGAAAATAGCCTATGAGAAAATAAAAATGCATACATCCATATAATATTGCAGGGTTTTATTCTTTATTCAGTGTAGTAATATAATGTGTGTGCTTTTGTGCATTTAAAACAGTTTCTTGTGTTTTTTTTCTGGTTGCTACGTAGCTATGTATTTTTTCTAGACAATAAAAGAGCTATGTATCATCACCGTGTAAAATAAAACCACAATATTTGGTTCATCAAAGTGTAGGCTATTATGCCTTGTAAACTTGTTTTAATTATTTTTTTGTGTCACTCTTCTACGGTTGTGCATTTCTCATTTTAATGATGAAAAAAGCCTAACTAAATAATAAATTACACACTTTATAAGGTCACACTCTTAAAACTAATGTGTTTCTTTAATTCTTTAACAATTCTTGTGTGCACACAACACATCTTTGTGTTAACCCTTTAGGCGCCAAGGTTTTCTCTTGAAATCCAAACAAGTAAATAAAGAGCCTGTAAACTTATTTTGGAGAATCAAAAAATATCTCTCTGTAATACTTTGTATAATCACTGGAACAGATTTTAAACCTGAATTTTCCAAACATCTGAAACTTATTAGAAACAAAATCTGGAAACAAATGAATGACTTGGTGCAAAATTGCTACTTTGGCGTGTAAAGGGTTAACCTACAAACCAATCATAATCATAACAACACTAAAACTCCAGGTTCTTGACTTCATCTTCCAAATTAACTATGGAATGAAGTGCTTTGTAAAAGGCAACATAGATAGATTAAAATAGAGAAGTACAAGAGTCACATAGATTTTAAAAGTGCTGACTGATTTTACACAACAAAATGTGTAAAATGTCCCAGTACAGTCACTGGGTTAAAACTGACACATTGTGTTGTCCTTGACTAGACACACCATGGTGTGTTAAAAAATAACACATGTTGTGTTGTTTTTAACACGTGTTTTAAAGTGCAATGTGGAGTAAAATGACTTTTTGAGTGTTTAATCTTATTCTAAATTTGCTTCATCCTCAAAAACACAGCTGAAGTTTTGTTCGTAAGATGTCTTTAGTTCCACCAAAACACAGATTCTAAATAGAACTGTGACCTCATAGATAGATCTCTGAGATCTTCTTGCTGTTATAAAGTCCAGAAATCAGCCACACTGGATTTGAGTATTTCTGCAGCATTAACATATCTGGTAAGATCACAGTGATTATTTACTCTGTGTCATTTCCTTAGCAGTCAGTAGAGAAAGCCCTAACTCAATTCTTGTTGTATGAAACACACAACTGCAGAGATGGGAGAGTCACCTATACGCTCAAGTCACAAGTAAGTCCAAGTCATCAGGTCGTAAGAGTCAAGTCAGTCTAGTCAAGTCACTACAGAGCATCAAGTCATGGCAAGTCAGACATTTTGTAAAGCAAATTTTTTATTGGAATTTGAAATATTGCATATTTCAAGACCAGCAGTAGCAAGGCAAGGCAAATTTATTTGTATAGCAAAGAGCAGTAAACTGTTTCTGTAGTAACAAAACAGTTTTCAAAAACAGTTTTAAAAATCCAATTAGATTCATTAGATCTTCTGTTATGTGTTGTTGTTTTTTATGCACAGACCTCTATTGTATTCATACCTGTATAAACCAGCTGACCAGACACGTCACAGGAACACCAAGTGACACTTCTGAAGAAGTCTACAGTGTGCAGCCCAAACTGTCAAGGTATGGATACAATAGAGGTCTGTTCGTAAGAAAAACCAACACATAAGTTTTAAAAAATGTAATTAATTAATGTGCTGCTGTATACAGATGTACACATTTGTGTTCTTGAACTTTCAGAATAACTGAAAAAATGTAGACAATATTTAATAACTATTGTCTGCATTAAGAGGCAGTGACCTATGTAAAATTCAATTATCTTAATGTATTGTCTATTGTATCCTGTCATTGTTTTTGAGGCCTGCAGAATAGAGTTAGTTCATGGAGAGTAGACTGTTTTTGAAGTTATGGCCATGTTTTTAAATAAAATCAAAAATACCATGAAAAACCATGTCAAGTCAAGTCTCGTCAAGTCGTATCAAGTAATTCAACCCAGTCCTCAAAAAATCAATAACATACGATAGGCTTGTCTTTGTGCTTTTTTTTACGTCAATATGTGACGTAAATCTTAACCTGCCCCGAAATCAAGACCTAAACTTGCCCATTTTTGTAACTTGAAGCCAAAACTTTATCGTTAAACTCAAAGAAAATGTCGCCACGTGGCTTCAACCAAAAATCATGATTGTTTTACGTTTGGCTTTTTGTAACATAAAAACGTAAAAAAATGGTGTAAAAATGTGCTTTTTATTTATTTATTTATTTTTTTGTATATTTACGTTTTCTTATGATACTACTTTGAGTAATTTGTCTCAAGTCAAGTCTCAAGTCATAAAAAGAGCATGAGTCAAGTAAGTCACAAGTCATGAAAACTGTGACTCGAGTGAGTCTGACTTGAGTCAAGTCACTTCAAGTCTGTTTCCCATCTCTGCTTGACTGACATGTGTGATTTACTTCACTGTTTATATTGGTTCTGGTGCATAAGAGTCCAAAGTGGAGGAGCTCAAAGCAGGGTTAAAAAAACAGTAACAAGTATTTTAAAAAATGCATTATATTTATGCATTTAAGAGGCTTCCTGTGGACTTGTTACTTCAGTTTGTCTGAAGAAAGAAGGCTGTTTTCACTGATGTCAGTCTGTAGGTGCAGTACCTCTAAGCAGAACACACACATGAGCTTGTGCGTAGTGTCGAGCCACAATGCATTGGTTTATATGGTGTCTCTATTGTCTGAAATATACTGTCAACTCAAACTCAACTTTTCAATGGAAATCCTTGACTGTCAGGGCAAAGCTACACTGTAACTTTTTGTGTGACAGATAGCTTTACAAACATCACATTCAATTTCACACAATCACTCTCATCAGCCTTTAGTTGTTGTTGGATTTCACATACGTACAACTGTGGCAATGAAATAAAATGAAAAATACTTTCTTTCATTCAGTATTTTACTTAGAGTCCGTACAGAGTTTCAAAACTACACCAATCAAAGACGTGACAAATGTCCGGTTTGCACGGCATAATGTGGATGTCTGTAATCTTTAAATGTGGTGCATGACATGGAGTGACCAGCAGTTTTGAGAGCTGCTGTGTTTGTGACACTTTTGGGGAAAGGGGAACAGCACTCTCAAACTGAAAAACAAATTTACCTACGGGTACAAATAAAGTAACCTAACCTATCCTATTAGCTCACAACGTCTGATTTTTTTTTACAAGCCTTCGCACGGGAATATTCGATGTCTGTAATTTTCATATTTTTACAGATTTTCAGGAAATGACGACAGATCATTTATGACAACATCTTTTTGCTTTATTAGTAAATAAGCATTTCTTGTATTTTCAGTTTGTTTTATTGTGACTGCAGCAGTATAAGTGTGGCTTTCGTCAGATTGTTGAGTCTGTCGTTCCGAATCACATTCACGTCATCAGATTTCGCATAAAACAGCCGTAGACTCTCTCTTTTAATCCATTTACGGTGGTAAAGTCCAAACATCCGTCTTCTTGACCTTTCGTTGTTGTATTTCCAGGTCATACATTTTTTAGCTTTTTAATCATAGAAAAAAACAACTATTTGATTTGAGAATGATTCGTGGTGAATAGTAATAATAATTTAGTTCAAATCTGTGGATTAAATAAGCCACAAAGTCATTATTATTCTTTTTTAAATTGTTTACGGATTGAAAACAAAGACATAAAGCAGTTGCACGGCATTAGAATTACACGAGGACATCTGAGTTTAATATTCGAGGAAAACTTTACAGACATTGTTACAAACACGGACAGTTAGCACAGGAGTAGAAACTCAGATGTACTTTTTACAATTTACACGAGGTTCCTAGGTAAATATGCCCTGCAAATATCACTAAAAAACTGCAAAAATGCATTGAAATATCAGTAACCCCGTTGTACATAGAGCAAGACAAAGACAGTTTACAAAGTAAAAGTCATATATACAGTATGTTTGTCTGTTGTGACTTAAGCCGGCAGCAGAGAGTAGCCTGATTTTATGCCTGATGTGCTCCTCTACGAGTTCGGGAAGGCGTGGCCAGAGTAAGGTATTTTGTAAGAGATTTTTTGTCGTTTCTCTCCTTATGTCTGTGCATCACTGCGACTGTTTGTCAGGATGCATCATGGTGAGGTTCACTTGCTGCACATACACATAAAGTAAAGAAGAAACATTGCTTTGTAGTCCAAGTGTTGGATTCTTCTTTACACACGTCACCTCCAACACACCTGTGGCCATACCTGGCTGCCAAATTCTAATCCTGTCAAATCTCAGAAGCTAAGCGAGTTAGGGCCTGGTTAGTACTTGGATGGGAGACCGCTGGAACACCAGGAGCCACAGTGGAACAACAAGAGTGAATTGTCGTTGTGTCCTTGGGCAAGACACTTAACCCACACTGCCTCAGTGTCTGCGTACACTGGGTGAGTGGATGCTAGATTGTAAAGCGGTTCGAGTGCCTGGAAAGATAGAAAACTGCTTTAGAAATAGACAATTTACCATTTTACAACTGTTTCTTAAATGTTGTGCGAAGCACCGACTTTACTAGATTATAGAACATGTCCAACACAGAGTTTTTTGGAACTTTATATTTGCTGCGTCAGTTACCTCTAAAGACCCTCCGCTCTCCTGTGACGTTTATAAAACTGCTTTAATCCACTGACGTTTCATTGTTGTTTCACTTTTATATCTGCTTGATCACGTGATGCCCGCACTGTTCGACTGTCCTTATTTCTGTGGTCTCTTCTTTCTTTGGTGCTTCAAAAATCAAAAAAGATCCAAAACTCATCTAGTGTGCAGCCGGCACTGCACATTAAATGAGTTTAGGACACAGACTTAGTAAAACTTTTTCTTCCCATTGTAACAAAAAGTCCTTCCATTGCAAACTCCATGCATGTCAAATCTAAAGGGCCTCTTCATCAGCAGCTTTGACACAAAACTATTTATATCTGGAAAGCACCGAGGGGCCCCTGCGTTTGGAGAGACCCCGCTTCAAAAGGCATCATCCTAAACCCATCCATGTTCAATACAACAAAGGCAAGAAGGGACACTGGTCCATTTGCACGCTGAGCTCATGTCAGTGACTCCAAAACAGAGCCGTAAAAGTACTTCAGCTGGACGTCAGACAAAAACAGTCTTTGTGAATCTGGAAATGGAGCAGTTCCATTTGAAAGTGCAGAATCATGAAGATATGGAGCCAGACCGAAGAAGTGACCCTCGTTTTAGTCTGTCAACATGGGCCTTGTTGCACTGATCTCAGCAGTGTGACATCAATTGTAAGAAAATGTGTACATTTTTGGACACCTTACTTGAACTCCAATCAGTTGGAAGTAAAAGTACTTTTACTCTGCAGTTTGAATAATGTCATTTTCAGAATAGGGCTGTATACTGTAGCCTAAATCAACATATTTTCTGCATCAGATATACATTTGTGCTTCATATGGGCCCCCCACAATATAAATGACCATTCTGGACTCCATGACTCTGGGTCCCAGGACAAAAGACCCCTTTGCCCATCCCTCTGTCGATTCCCCTGGTCTTGTTACAGTCAAAAGTGGCAAAGAATGAGAAGATTAGTTATCTTTTCTATTAATAGTAATGATCAAAATACAAAACTTATGTTCTGCAGATTTTTGTGTTCTAATTAAATGTATAGTATATAAGGCATCAGCACTAATCATTTATTTTATGTAAACTTACATTCTGCTTTGTAGTCAGCAGAATATTGTCACTTTAAAGATATAATTTCAAAGATATTCTCATATAAATTGTTTGTAAACACTTCAGCAAATTGCAAAGGGTCTGGTCACCTGTCAGAAGAACTCCACAATGCTCCTTTGTTTCATGTGCGTCAACTTCACTCGTGTCATATATTGTGTTTTTCTTCGCTCATTGATTTGTCAGTGTCAGTGGCAGCCATGTTGGTTTTTATACCCTGATTGGCTAATTAATCTGTCAATCACATCTACTGAATGTCAAAAAAGGGACACCAATATGTTTTTATGTATCAACTGGATTTTCCAATTAAAAAAAAAGTATCTCGAGATATGAGAAAATGTATTTTTGTCCTATAGGCCTATGTATTTTTTTTTTTAGGTATTTATTTTCTCATTTTATTCTTAAATCTCATTGGTACGTGTTCAGATTATATTCAGGCACGCTCCGTACGCAACACTATCGTCCATCCATCCATTTTCTTACGCTTTAGCTGGAGTCGAGTCGCAGAGGCAGCAGTCTGAGCAGGGAGGCCCCGACTTCCCTGTCCACACACCTCCTCCAGCTCTTCCGGCAGAACCCTGAGGTGTTCCCAGGACAGTCCAGTGACCCTCCATCGTGTCCTGGGTCTTCCTTGAGGTCTTCTTCTGGTGGGACAGGCCTGAAACACCTCCAGGAGGCATCCGAAACAGATGCCCAAGCCACTTCAGCTGGCTCCTCTGGATGTGGAGGAGCAGCAACTCTACTCCGAGCTCTTCCCGTGTGACTGAGCTCCTCATTCTACAACACAACCATATCTGTTTTATTTAACAATTCATTAGGCTAATTACAAAACATATCTTCTTTTAAACTCACTTGAGACTTGCTTTCATTCAAAGTTTGGTCAGAATGACAAATGTTATCTGTGGTGGCATCTGCGCACTATTACCTGTTAGTTGAGTAAATAAAGGATATCTTATCTTACTTGCACCACCACTTTGTACTTATAATTGATTACTATCATTTATTACCTTTCCCTTAACCTTCTTCTTCTAGA
The DNA here is from genome assembly GCA_038363315.1 of Mugilogobius chulae. Classification (NCBI taxonomy): domain Eukaryota; kingdom Metazoa; phylum Chordata; class Actinopteri; order Gobiiformes; family Gobiidae; genus Mugilogobius; species Mugilogobius chulae. Next base: position 20,767,461 of record CM076405.1, on the reverse strand, counting down.
CTACACATTTTAGTTTCTCTGCAAATACAATACATCACTCATGCATGAAACTGAGGAGGACTAGGATTCTGCTGCTGAAGGAGGTTTGTGAAGGAGCTTTATTGCTTCAGTCTGTTTTTTAAGTCACTCTCCATTTGTGCACACTTCACTCTTTCTGCCATTTGCTTCTTGGTTTGTTTGGAAAGCGACTTGAATGAGGCACTTTCTTCACGGTGGTGTGACAGAACAAACAAAACATACCAGCATGGGCCTGTTGTTTTGGCTTTGCATAGCACACATACAGGATCAGTGAGGTCTTTGTCACTTCAGAATGCTACAGGTAGGTACCACATACTCAAGACAGATTTGCATAAAGAAGACATGGAAGAATTTGATTTGAACATTGTGAAAAAGAGAAAAAAACAAATCAAACATAACAATGAAAGTGAAAATTTGGTAAAAATAACAAGTGAATATTTGCTATAACTGACCGTGGAGCCCGATCTCACAAGAAAGCGTTCACGGCTGTTTTGCGTCGTAGGAAAGCCAAGCAGTCGGATGCTCTAGTGTTAAGTTCTGTTTTTTTGCACTTGTTTTTGTTAACAGTTATGGCGACCTCATGTTCGAGTGAGACGGTTGCAGGCCAATTAAGGACAAATACATGGTTTTCCTCTGTTTTTGTGGTGCGTGACTGAATCAAAAGTAAGTGTTCTCTTAAGTTATTAATGTGGGGACCAATATTTGTTACTTATTTTGTTTATTTGACCATTGGCACTTTGAGTTTGTGTTAGCTCATTTAAGCTATTGTTAGCATACTGGCGTGACTCAATACCAACTGTCTAGGTGTCCTTCAAATTGGGTTTTATCATGTTTGTATAATATTGTGTCATGTTGTGTATTGTAGATGCACATTTATAGAGATGTTTACCCAGGGGCGGAGCTAGCCTTCTGGGGCCCTAGGCGAACTTAAGTTTGTGGCCCCCCAATCGGACTAAAGAGTCATTTTGCTTTTGCTTTTTTCCCTCAAATATTTATTATTTGTCTGTATTGCTCCCCTTTTCTTGAAATTACATACTTGATCATTACTTGTCAGAGTGTGCAGCTTCAGCAACATTTTATACAAGTGAATATCTCAAACATAAATATGTATGTGTGTGTGGGGGGGGGGTCCTCCTCCCCCTGGAGATTTGGTTAAAATAGATGTAATTTCCTGCAATTTGGGGTGTATTTGTTCTATTTTCAGCAGTTTTTAATGAATTAATAAACTTATTTAAAGTGCCTATGACAGGTCGAATTACTCATTTCACTAAAACAAACGTTAAGATCATAATATTGAAGATTTAACTAAATCGTTTTCAAAGTTAATCCCAGTTTTGCCATTTTTCCATCTCTAATGTAACAGCTTTTCACTCTTGAGACATGAAAATACACAACACGCTCATTTTGTTATATTTTTGTTTATAGGGTCCTTACAATTTAAAATGTCCTCATTTTCTAAATCAAACTTCTTATCAGTGTTGTTTTTGTCTATTCTACTTTTTGGTGAAAGAATATGAGCCACTACAATGAAATAATGTCTTTAGAATAAAAATAGGAGGTTTACATGATTAAAACAATGAGGAAGTGTCTTTTTCATCTTTAAACCAACAAAACTGTGTTATAGACGAGAAGGCAGCAGCACTTTTCTACTCTTCTACAGAGATTATATATAACCCTCTAAACATGAAGAAATCCAGTAGTTTGACTTCCTCTGACACTTTTCACTCGCTCACAGAAGAGGACGTTTCTAGACTCGCTGCATGTGTCGTTCACCTCAGAGTCCTAGTTCAATAGGATCGTCTTTTCTTCAGTTTAAAGATCAAATGTCTTCTCTAAACTCAAGCTTATTTCATACTTGTAATTTTGGCAGACACGCCTCCTCAAGCGCCGATCTCCGTGGACCAGGTTTTCTGCGTCGGCATCAGGGACAAATCTGTGACTACGTGGACGGTTCGCGTGGAAAATCAACAGGCTTTCAGTGGCAGCTCCCTACCGCCCTCTACAAGCAGCCGCTTGAAACGCACAGAAACTATAAACCTGTCAGCGTCTGCTCCGCTCTAGTCCACGCGTCTAATTTCTGTGCGGACTTTACGTGCGGGAGCATAAACCAAGCTGTACTCAGTAATGTTTTTAGTCCAAGACGCTTAGCCTATAATCTGCCTGAAAAGAAAGCCGGCCTCCAAAAGTGGTCTGCAGATTGCGCTCTGTAATGTCCACAAAAGAGCACGTGTTTTCCGGTCCTGCCACTTCCTCTGGGTCTTTTTATTCACACTACTACCTCTGCTGGTGACTCTACGAAACTGCATCACGTTTTTGACTGCAGGCAAAGTCAGCACGTGCATCAGAGAGCCACACATCACCCAGAGAAGGTCTTTGACGGAGAAGACGTCATTGGCAGGGCTACGGTTGACTGCGCAATGACGGATATTTTCGTCATTGGTAGGGAAAGAGTTAAACAAGGGTTACCGAAAAAATAACAGTTTTTCCATGTTCACAGTTACCCAATCAAACCAGACTATCCAGGCAAAAGAATCCTGATCCAAATGAACATACTATACCAATCAGAATTGCTCAACAATCAGATACTTAGCAATATATAAGCCTATAGGACAAATATGGAGCTTGTGTGTGCAGCTTTAGGAAAAGTTGAACTCGTCTGTACTAGTGGAGCGATATATTTTCCATCTACGCCGCTTCTAGCATAATTATTTTCTGCACTGCATGGCGAGCGCCTTCAAAATCTCATTTGAACTCTTTCATTACCAACTATGTATCATTTTTACTTGTCTGTATTAAAAAACAAATCATCTTCCCATGTTTCTCCATCTGTCAACTCCAGTGACAGGCTGCAAATCAAAGAGGAGTAAAAAAAAAAACGGGCCTGCCAGAAGGATATAACTAATGTTTGATTTGGGATGAAAAGATGCTCAGATAGAATGGCGTTAGTCGGAGCAGTCTTCTGGTTTAGCGTTCGTTACTTAGACTAATCACTGATGAATTTATGAGCATCTAAGCTTAGCGTCATTACCAGTGTTTCTTTTAATTGATACTGACTGGGAACACCATAAATGTAGAGTTTTCTAAAGGCCTTTTCTCTGATGTGTAGTCGTGAAAAAGCGGCGCCTTCTTAAGAATCAAAAAGATGGATCCCTGTCGTCCAGAAGATTTGGATCTGGTGTCTATATTTGCCTCCAAACTAGAACTAGAACACTCTGATAACTGTATTCCGAATGAGAATATCTCACTGTTAAAAGATAGATGTGAGTGTGTATAAATTGAATGAGCTTTGAACCTTTTCATCATTCATCCTCTTACTCAAAGTTATATTTTGATCAAAACAGTCTCAGAAGAAAACGTAGATATAAAACAAAATGTCAAAAAACATACAATAGGCACGTGTTCGCTTCTTTTTGACGTTAATATGTTAGTCTAAAAAGTCCAGGGATAAAGATTTAGCTATATGTATTAAAACAAGTACATTTTCTCTATTGTGTTGCCTACGGAGCTCAACAGTGACCGCCCACTTCCTGGTTCAACAATCACAAGCTTCCTTGTTAAATCTCCAAAGGATTTTCAAAAAAATATATGATACGTTTGCAAACGTTTTCAGGTTTATTCAACTCTGTGCTGAGTCAGGAGCATAAGACCTACATTTTTGTTTAAAGTTGGGGAAGCTAACTTTTTTGTACTGAAAGAGTAAACTTTGTGTTTTTCACCAAAAAGTCTATGGTAAATACAGCACTTTGTGAACAAATTAGACTACAGAGTACTCTCTGAATCGAATAATATAGAATTTTAGTTTTAATCAGGAGCAGAATGATTGGCTGACTTGGGTGGTCCTCTCCAGTTTCACTTTAAAAGAGAAAAAAAGAGTGTTAAACTTAATACATATTGATATTACCAATGTGTTGAAGGATTTATGAGAGAAAGTTGCCAGATTTAAAACCTAAGTGTTTGCAGCGTGAAAATCAGCTACCCCACCTTTAAAATCCATTTCTGCAGCTTTATAAATGACAAAGTTATTAGTTATAATAATAATAGATGTGTTTTTTAGATTGAAAACAACCACACTGTGAATCTGAGTTAGCACATAGCGGGGTAGCCCGCGATATGTTTTTAAATGGCACTTTATGATGGGACAATTTACTTCCAGTGTGGTGTCAAGACAGGCTCTTTATCGAAACGTGCACCCCTCACTAGCTTTTGTGACTGTGCGTGACGTACCAAGCTTCCCGCGGTAAATAGTTTACAATGAATTCAGCTAAGTTTAGGCATAATTCGAAGGCTTAGGATCGGGCTTGGGTGAGGGTTAGCAAAAGTCATTTGAAAATGAAAAAACAGCACTAACTTTAAACAAGGGAGTTCCCATCTCGACGTTACACCGAAACCAGGGTAATCTTCCACTGTTGAGCTCACCTGCAGATGACGTCACTCTATCCCAGCATGCACTGCGCATCCGGCAGTGACGATTCTACTGAGTTCAATGGTATGCACTACTAGGATGATCCAACTTTATCGGAGTTTTACAAAATATGGATTGTTTATGCTCACTGAGACTTACAATGATCAAAAACAGAAGAAAGCCTGTTTTCGCAGCTGAAAAACGTAATTTGATGAACCAACTGTGTGTCAAGACCAGGTTACATTAACCAACAATTTTCCGTCATTTACCGATTGTAATTCGCTTTGATAGAAAATTTTCAAGGCCCTCCTTCATTTTGACAGATTGAAAAAGTGGCTGCCCTTTTATATATAGTCTACTAATTTAGTGACCTGCATCCCGATCGGACTCTTGCTCTCCTGCTCTATCAAAATTAGAATGCAACGACAGACAAATGCAGCTTTCAATCCCGTGCGAGGTGCTGTTGTCTGCGCAAATACGTAACCAATAAAACTGTAAACAGGAGGCTGCAGTTTCACGGACCACACCAGCTACGGAGCGCTGATAAGGCTTCGATCAACAAAAACAACGGGATGGACAGAGTTTTGTTGATCTCATTTCAAGAGATTTTGTACTTTTGACCGTGATCGCTCGACAGACAAACACTGATGTTTATTCAGATTCATAAACTTAGCGAAAAGTTGCTCCTGCAGTTGGTGATTGTCAGATGCGAGTGCAGCGGCTCGCATCGGTGAAACTTTCCTGGAGGAATGAAGGACTGGCTTTTACGCAGGAGAGAAATGGAAATAACACGTAGAGTTTGGGCAAATACAGTGTGAATTTGCAGAGAGTGGAGAGAAATGGAACTTTGTGCTTCAGGTAAGAAATACAGAGCCACATTAGTCACATTGAGTTTGTTGAATGTCAAACGAACACAATGGTTTTTGCAGATGCGCTAATCTTAACCTAAGATACTATTTATGCAAAGTTGAGTCATTTTTTGTAATGCATCTTGACCCTTTCATGACCCATGCGCTTTGTGCAGTCTCTGTGTCAGAAAACAACTATAAAAACACCTACTGAACTAAATTATGACGGATAAAATCCCTCATGACGGATTTTTGGAACCTTGTCCGTCACGATGACGGATTGGATCAAGACTTACATTAATTAAGCTGCCGATGTATTGATTTGTGTTTTCATCTGGTTAATAACTTAGAGATTGTCTTAATTGTCTTTTGGCGATTCCATGTTTAATTAGTTTATTAATAAGCAGTGTGAGGAGAAAACAATGCAAATGTGTTTCAAGTTAATCTTTGAATGATTAATGGTTTAATAAAATCACAATAGCCACGTTTACATGATGTTTCCTAAATCCGAATTAATTATTCCGAATTAATTAATTCGGAATTAAAATATTTTCCTTCAGGTTTACATGGAAATAATAATTCCGAATAAAGGTTTACATGTTAAACACGCTAAATCGGCTTTACCTTATTCCGCTTAACGTCTGGGTTAGAAAGAGAGAGGAAAGGAAACGCACATACGTCATTACGTAATTACGTCTACCGGAAAAACACACATCCGATGGATACGGGACACCGGCTTGTGGCTTTTTTATCTCCTGGGATTGTTGTAACGCCACGGACGCAATGATACTAACTTTTTGGAGTCGTTCCGATGAAAGTCTTTAAGCAGCAGCTGGAGAATCACATCATCAACTCCACGTCATGTTCTGTGAGCGGAGGAAAAGTAGTTCCAGTTTCCACTTGTTTGGGATCGTCGCAGCGTCTCTCTCCGCGTACATGACGTACACTCCTTGTTCAAAACTTTCCGCTGCCTCTGCGAAAAGGTTAGTGTTTCGTGTTTTCTCCCATCCACTATTTTCATTGTCTGTAACTCCTGTAGCGCACTTATAAAACAAAAAAAGTTTTCGAGTCCGTGCCGCCATCTTGCAGCGTCACCGGGTCAGCCATGGGTCAGAGAGGCGACGTAACGAGCATGCGCAGTGCGAACGGAATTATTTTTATTCCGAATAAAACGGTTACATGAGAAAGGAATAAAATTATTCGGATTTAAAAGCGGAATAAACCACCCACTTTATTCGGAATTAAGTTTAAATCCGAATAAACTTTTCATTAGGAATTAAGTGTTTACATGGTACTTTTAAAGCGGAATTAATTTTAATTCAGAATTAAATTATCTTTATTCAGAATTAAAGCCGTCATGTAAACGGGCCGAATATAAAGTTAAACCAAGTGAACCAATGTTAAACCAAAATGATTTTCAGGTGTTTCTCACGATGACATGAGAGACTTTAGTCTCAGATCAGATTGTTTAAATGTCCAGGGCTTTAGAGTCAAATATATTTCACACAAACATCATCAGGAAAACAGAAATGTCCGATTCAGAGCCTGATTTAAGCTTCTAGAGAATGTGCATAATCTCTATATCAGTTATTATTTTCTATTTACACAACAGAAAAAGAAAACTCGTGACAATGAAAATACACTTTCTAAACATTGTAACTGTTTTCAAATAGCAGTGATAGAGCTGGTTTTGATCGGAGTGTTTTTGGATAAACTGGATGTGTTTGGGACAACCTTCAAATGTCACCTTGAATACGAAACACTTTTAAAGTTTAAAATCAAATCGAATTTCACAGGTTTAATTAAAAAAGATCCTCGCACGTTTGGAAACATGAAAGGAAATTTGGCAGCTCCGGCAGAAAGAAATGAGAATCAGGAAATGTTTTATACTGCCATGTGACTCCATCAAGCAAATTGGATTTGAAATACTTTAGACAAACTCCAATGTAGAAAAATAACATGTGTATTTATATTCAAGCCACACATTTGCATCGTTTTCAGCAAGTTGTGTGTTTGGAACCTTCATCATTTCAGAATGACTCATTTATTTATGGAGTTTAAACATTTGTTACATTATGACTTCTATGGACTGTATATTACATTATTTGCTTATTTGGGTTGAGACTACTGCTGTATCAGGTATTTGACTAATGTATCGTCACTAATTGTTGGCAATACGTGTATCGATACAGGGAGGCATATCGGAATACTTAATCTCAATAAAGTTTACAATTTTGAAGCTGGACAGCTGTTTTAAGGCTGAAACAAAAAAACTTATTCACAGGACACTTGTCTGTAACACTAAAAGCAGTGTGAAAATACAATTCTGCTACATCGACATTCTTCCATGATTAAAGTCCTGTTCTCATAAACCGTTGAAAACATTTTTACAGGTAATACAATACTTAACTATAGTTTTTTGTTTGTTTTTTTTTTTTCTCATTTTGCTTAGTAAGTCAATTATTTTCATTGCAATGCTGATGTTACTAAGTTGAAAATTTGAATTATCCATAAATCAGTTGTGCTTTGATAGAGATTCATTCATTTTCATTCATTCATTTTCTACCGCTTAATCCCGTTAGGGGTCGCGGGTGACTGGAGCCTATCCCAGTGAACACCCTGGACAGGGGCCAACTCGTCGCAGGGTAGACAGACAAACATTCACTCTCTCATTCACTCACAGGGAAATTTGCAGTGATGCCCAATTAACCTAAACATACATGTTTTTGGAGGTGGGAGGAAACCGGAGTGCCCGGAGAAAACCCACGGTGACACGGGGAGAACATGCAAACTCCACCCAGAGAGATCGTGAGATGTTGATATGGTCCGACCCGGGAGTTGAACCCACGACCTCCTTATTGGGAAGCCAGAGCTCTGACCACTTGGCTACCGTGCACCCCATGATAAAGTATTGTAGATAATAAAAATACACTGTAATTTATTTATTATTTTTTTTATAAGGTATTGTAGATAATAAATAAATTACAGTGTATTTTTTTCTGTATAATTAAAAATACCCATTGGGCTCACAAATATCTTGGTACGCATCATATTGAGGAATTGTATTGGGATATTCATGTATCGGGATACGTATCGTATTAGAAGGCTCTTGGTGATACCGAGTCCTAGTTGGGACGCTTTCAATCAATATTTGACTAATCAATAATTCCATACGTTCATGTACATTTGCATTTATAAACATGCTCTTATTCTATTCGGGAGACAGTTTTCTGCCCTTGGGACACAACAACTGCACTGGTCCAAGCGAACGCTGTCATATCTTTATTTGACGCTGTGAAAAGCATCAAACAGAGACACTATTTTCTGAGCGTCTTAAGCCTCATTCACAGATCGTACGGTACTTTTACAACATGTGAAAGTACCGTACCTTACAAACCACTAACACCTGGAGAATCAACGTGTTCTCATGGATTGCGTAAAATAGCACGCCATGACAAATTGCATGTCACAGCGACGCCCTCTGCCTGTTTTGGCATGTAATTACACGCTCATTTTTTCTGGCGTGGTCTGGACACGCCTAGTGGTTGACGAGAAACACGAGGTTTTTCAAGGGATTGACGGTAAAATTTAAGTCTGAAGTTACAAAAATGGTAAGTTTAGCTCTTTGGCTTGGAGTTGGTTAAGGTTAGGATTAGGATTGTTAGTCTTTATGAATAATAACACCTGTTAACATTCACCATTGAAATGAACGGGACAGAAACGTGTCAAATACACACACACAAAACAGAAGTAGCGTTCATATGACACGGTGTTTACAATAGCGTGGTATTGACACGCTTATCCATGAGAACAGGCTGGGAGAATTACCTCGATCAGCGGTGACTTTTACACACGTGTTTGTGATGTTTACTTTGAAAACTTCAAAAACAAGATTATTTTACTTCCACTGTGGTCAGCTGTTTAACTGAAAAACTAACAGATAAACTAACTCATCAGTGAAAAAAAAAAAAAAAAAACATGAGCTGGTTAAAAAGCTTCAGCTAAAACAAGATGAAATAAATCTGATCCTAAAAGTATCAAACTATAAACACTGCTAATGTTATTATGTAAAGATGAGCTTATTCATTGAATAAATGAGACATTTTTAAATATATAGATTGGTGCTAAAATTACGCATCTAAGCAAAATACCACAAAATGTGCAACATTACACACATGAAGAACCTGAAATACACATAAAAACATTTTTTTTGGCGGGGGGTTGTTAAAATATTTTCATATGCTTGAGCTGCAATGAATCGGGATTAACATTTAAACTCTAATTTTAAAATATGAGACAAATAGAAACAACAATTTAGTTCTATACATGTTTCACATTTTCACTTTGCAGAAAACAGCTCTGCTCATTCCGTATGCATCACAATATCAAAGAGTGACTTTCCACTATTTCAATTTCACACATAAACTGTGCCCACTCCAGATGTGAGCCCAGACCAGAGCCTTGGAAACGCTCCACCAAGCCCATGCATATACAAAAGTTTGGTCTGCGCGCTCCAGATATGCAACGCCAAGGTCACAGCCACACACAAATGGAAATTCGGCTCAGCGCAGATAAAAAGTTTGGGAGGATTTTCTCACCTCTCGTCTCGTGGCATGTCTGGGTGTTGTGGTGCATTTCCGGAGTCGTCCCAGAGCCAGTTTGTCAGCTCGTCTGTCAGCGCAGGGCAGTGTCTTCTGTGGGGAATGTATCAGAGCAGAGCTGGAGGAGTTCCATGTGCATACCTGTGAGGAGCAGCACAGACAGCTGACATCATCTCACTGTTCAAACATTCATTTCAGATTGCGTAACAGATTTGGGATTGACTGATGCTTAGATAGTTTTGAGCAAATTGCTAATTGAATAAAGATGAATTCTCGTGATACTTGAGAATCCATCTGGAAAAAATAACCTTCATCATATGATTAAAGATGTTCACAGTAACAGTGGACCAATTACAACTCAGCATTCTGATTGTGTGAAAGCAGAAGTATGGACTATTTTGACTTTGACGCACAGATTTTCACATTTGTGAATGACAAATGATCTGTTCTTTTTTTCAACTGGCCACCTGTTTGTCAAAGCCTGTTCCGTCAGATTTCAGAAGCTAAGCAAGTTTGGGCCTGGTTAGTACTTGGATGGGAGACCGCTGGAACACCAGGTGCCGCGGTGGGACGACAGGAGCAGATTGTTGTTGTGTTCTTGGGCAAGACACTTAAACCACACTGCCTAAGTGTCTGCGTACACATGATGAGTGGATCCCTGATTGTAAAAGCACTTTGAGTCCCTTGTAAGGTGGAAAAGCACTATATTAACCCTCTGGGCACCACCGTCGCAATATTGCGACACGTAACTTGACCGGAGAAACGGCCTCTCTCTCTTGTTAAAATAAAAAAAAAAAAACACTGTTTCTAGCTGCTTCCACTAAATGGCCGACATCCAGAGCTTTCTTTTAAGCCCAAAATTACCATAAGTTCCTATTGGACAAAACACAAAGAGGGCGGGTCGAAGACGCTGCTTTTTTAAGTGAGAAGTGAGTGAGGGGAAGCGAGGGGGAGACGAGGCGAGGGAGCGGTGGTCTGACTTTCTGCGTTGCGAATCTGGCGAAAACGTAGCCTTGTTGTTTCTAATTCATTATTCCTCTAAAAAAAAGAAAAAAAAAAAAAAGAAAAAAAAATAATAATAAAACATGTATATCTTCCTGTTTTTACTGACAAAAAACAATCTTATTCAGCGGTCTGAAAAACATGCAATAATAACGCCATAACATAAATAATATTCTACATATATACAATATATGACCATATTTATAATCTTTGAATAATACCTCACACTTTTCCAATTTATGGTAGAGCTCTATCTTAAAGTATATTTAAGCTACAGCCTTTTGAAAGTTGGAGAGTAAAAACCGCATTTCCACTGAAAAAAACCTTGGCGCCCAAAGAGTTAATAGAGACCATTTACCATTACCATTCTGCGTTGTAGCGCGTCGACCAATCAAATTCAAACATTGCCATGATGTTCTGTTTTTTTTCCCCGTCGGCTTTCAGCAGCAGACATTCCATTGACCATGTGCAGAACTTAGAGTGTTACACACGTCAGTCTAGTGTGAGCCAGGTTACCTGTTTGCAGCTTTACTGCTCTGACAATATTGTCGTAATTTCTGTATTATAAGCCGCTACTTTTTTCATGAGCTTTGAATTATGCGGCTTATAAGGCAATGCAGCAAAATGATAGATTCTCATAGACTTACTATTAACAATATATGTACTTTATAATTTTTCTTACTTAAATCTAGTGGGTGCGGCTTATATTCAGGTGCGCTCAATAGGGCAGAAATTACAGTAAAAACATTTTAAATAGTTTGGAATATAGAGGGATTACCAATCACTTTCAGCTCTTCTGTGCATGTTGTCAAGCCAGGCTGGCACAACCTAGTGCCTCCACTCAGTTTCATTTCACTTCGCTCTAGGTCTGGTATCACAGGACTGCAGACGGTTCCCAAAAAGCAGGAAGTACGGTCATCCAATCAGCGAGCAGGAGCAGAGTGGTGTGTTAGCCAATACCAACATGAGTTGACAACAAAACGATCAAAGAGCAGTGTTTTGCCTCCTGTGAAGTGAACGAACCCCAATGATGCAACGTCAGACGGTTTCCATGAAGTGAAACGTTCCAGGCTCTGACTCCAGCTGTGCAGCTTCTGATATTTACTTGATGTTCTTTGTGCAGAGCTTCTTCTCACTTAAAATTAGAGTCAGTCAGAATCGCAGCTTCAAAACCCTGAAAGTTACACCGTGCCTCAATCTAATCCAATCCAACTTTATTGTATAGCACATTTTATAAACAAAATAGTTTCCAAAGTGCTGCACTAATAGCAAAATATACAAGTCAGCAATGGACAATAATGACTATAATGCCTTGTAATAATAAGCCTATTTTTTTTATTTTTTTTACAAATAATAAATTGATACTATTTGTGTAGCATCTTTGTTTGTCATTAAAAAACGTGAACATTCACACTGACACTAAACCCACATGCATCTGATTACCCCGACCACTCGAGCCGTCGTGTCCAAACACACATTATGCTCGTGTTGACTTGACAAACAAACATAAAAAACAAAAGAATGGACTTCCTGTTTGGCCTGAAAGTCACAGTGTGTTTTTTATAGACAGTGATGTTGTTGTTGCTGCCAGTTCTGTGTTTGCCAGCCTATGTTTGTGCTTACAGAAGGCATCGGACAAGAAACAGCCAAGTTAAATATAACCACAACACAGAGGAATCACAATTATCTCGGCTGGATTTAATGGACTGTTTTTTTTTTCTAAAGACAAGTTTTATTCATTCTGCCCTGAGCCAATTTAAAAATAATTAAACATTCTGTTGTCATACAAAAAGGCACACACAAAGAAACATATAAAGCTGTTACGTATTTATATTCAGACACAATATAACCCCAGAGTTTTGTGCCATTCACTGCTGTTTATTCTGTTTGTGGTATTGAATTTTCCCATTGTACAGTGAATACATTATCTTCTTATTTATCTTGTTTTTACCCTTTTGGCAAAACACTTCAATAAAGTCTTTCTCATAGAATCACGTGTATGATGTGAGGATCAACAATTACTACATCAGTGGTTTTCAAACTTTTCCAATCGCAATAACAAACATAGGCATTCGAGACTCCCAAACACAAAATGAGAACCCTCACACAAAGTGGACTTATTTTTGATTTGCAACACTGTCTCTTAAGAAAACCAAAATGTATAACAACACATTTTTTGAGTGAGGGAAGGATAAAGCGTGAGATTGACAGATGGATCGGTGCAGCGTCTGCAGTGATGAGGTCGCTGTACTAAACCCTTGTGGTGAAGAAGGAGCTGAGTCAAAAGGCAAAGCTCTCGATTTTCCGCTCAATCTACGTTCCAACCCTCACCTATGGTCATGAGCTTTGAGTAATGACCGAAAGGACAAGATCAGTGGTTTAAATGAGTTTCCTCCGCAGGGTGGCTGGGCGCTTCCTTAGAGATAGGGTGAGAAGCTCAGTCACACAGGAAGAACTCAGAGTAGAGCCGCTGCTCCTCCACATCGAGAGGGGCCAGCTGAGGTGGCTCGGGCATCTAGTTCAGATGCCTCCTGGACGCCTCCCAGGGAGGTGTTTCAGGCATGTCCCACAGGAGGAGACCTTGGGGAAGACCCAGGACACGCTGGAGGGACTATGTCTCTCGACTGTCCTGGGAACGCCTCAGGATTCTGCTAGAAGAGCTGGAGGAGTGTGTGTGGACAGGGAAGTCTAGGCCTCCCTACTCAGACTGCTGCCCCCGGGACTCGACTCCAGCTAAAGCGGAAGAAAATGATCGCACAATGAATTCTGAGGAAAAGGAACATGCAGCGAGTCTAGAAACGTCCTCTTCTGTGAGCGAGTGAAAAGTGTCAGAGGAAGTCAAACTACTGGATTTATTCAATCTAATTTCTGCTCCATGAAAGAGCTGAATCTAAGAATCTGCATCAGAAAGTAGAAAACGTCTGGAACACAGCGTCTATTGGTTTAAAATGAAAAAGACACTCATGCTGTTTTAATCATGTAAACCTTGTATTTTTAATCTTAAAGACATTATTTCATTATAGTGGCTCTTATTCTTTCAGCAAGACGTAGAACAGAGTATAACAACACTGACATGAAGTTTGCTTTAGAAAAAGTTTCTTGTCAAATGCTGAAATGTAATAAAAACAAGGAATTTCAAATGCCTATAAAAGAAAACATTTTTATTAATGAAAGTAGACACTTCATTTCATGATTCCAGTTGCACAAAGTTTTTTGTGGATGTGATTATTGTTTAAATGAGCAAAAAGGCCTGACAGAGAAGGAGGGTCAAAGTGAGAACAGGACTGGTTCTGTTTTGGTTGAATTGTGGTGATTTTTTTGAGCCACACTTGGCAGTTTCTCAGGACACACTGACTGAAAATCACTTAGATTTGCACCTGAGACTAGTACCTACTGCCATCGTGCTCTTGTGCAAGACACTTTTTCCACTGTAAGAATGTAGTAGTCAGAGTGACAGACAGTCTGCAGTGGAAGTGTACTCTGTCAGAAACCTGTTCACAGTGAGGAGGAAGAGTGAGACTGACAGCTCATGTACTGCTGAAGCTTTTCTTTCTTTCTTTCTTTCTTTCTTTGAAGTAGAGCATCTGATCAAAAGTACAACCATCTCTCCTGAAAAAGCTTTAAACTACGGTCAGATTTGGGTAAATACATGTCTTATTTGATTTACAGTTCTAAGCACAAACTGAGATCCCTTTCCAGAGTAGAACCGACTCACTGCACTCAAATTTGTTGCATGTTACATCATTTTTCTTGTACGTAACTCTTCGGAGGCGTAATAGACAAACCACTGCTTGTTTGATCACAGCCTAACACAGATATGTCCAAACTTTTTTTTTTTTTACCAAGAGCTACAATTTAAACACCAGTAAATAGACGGCCATATAAAAGTGAAAACTAACATTTCTATATTTTTTGAGAACAAAAAATTTAATTTAAAAATTGGCAAAGGTCACAATTCAATCAAGATTTGAGACAAAGAGAATTATTTTTGTTCTGGGATTTACAAATTATTAAAGTAGGATAAAAACCAAAGCATTTCACAGAGTTGACTGAACCACAATGGTCCACAGTAAAGGCTTGATGTTGGCTTAAAACCTGGAATAAAATACATGATTTATTGCTTTTTGGGCCAATCTTAAGGGCCAACAAACTTCAGTCTGAGGGCGTCATTGGCCCCCGGGCCACAGTTTGGACATGCCTAGACTAACGTTTTTCCATCTATAGGATTATGAAAGCACAACTTTGCTTTCATAACTACACCAGGGATGTTCAAGTGTGTTTTGGCCCATTATGTTAAAATAGGCCATGGACCAGACTTTAGTCTTTGATAGGCTGTTTGTTCAGCAGCCTTTTTATGCATCATAAAAAGGCTAGATACTGTCCTGCCATTTAAATGGTCAAGTCCTTCAAGTGAAGCTAAACCATTGATTCTAGGGCCTAGAACAACATTCTTTGACTGTTATATGGTGGATAAATAGCATACTGTTCTGAGTCTTTTTTTTTTTTTTTTGCATGGGTGCACGGTAGCCAAGTGGTTAGAGCTCTGGCTTCCCAATAAGGAGGTTGTGGGTTCGACTCCCGGGTCGGACCATATCAACATCTCACGATCTCTCTGGGTGGAGTTTGCATGTTCTCCCCGTGTCACCGTGGGTTTTCTCCGGTTTCCTCCCACCTCCAAAAACATGTATGTTTAGGTTAATTGGGCATCACTGTAAATTTCCTTAGTGAGTGAATGAGAGAGTGAATGTTTGTCTGTCTAACCCTGCAGCAAGTTGGCCACTGTCCAGGGTGTTCCCCGCCTAAGGCCCTAAGTCACTGGGATAGGCTCCAGTCACCCGCGACCCCTAACGGGATTAAGCGGTAGAAAATGAATGAATGAATGAATGTCATTTTTTGCAATTATATGCAAACTGAGCAAATTTGCGAGTTAGAGGTCATAACAGTCCCAAACTGCCTGTGTCTCACTGCAGAGGTTCACGTCATTTCTAGACTCTATGTGACATCTGTGAGTATTGTAAACTCCAACCTGAGCACTAGCTGCAGACACCTGCTGCTGGTGAAGATGGTGATGGAGGTGGCCACAGAAGCAGTTTGTGTCAGCTCTCTTAGTCCTCCTCTCCTCTGAGCTCCTGCTGTCAGTCTGGCTCAGGCCGAGATGCACAAAGTGTCCACAGATCTGAACACAGAGAAGGAGGAGGTCACCTTCACTCGCTCAAACCAGATGGTTCAGTAAATCCTCCAAGAAGTCTCACACATTTTTCCAACACAAGAGCTGCACATTCTAATGAACTATTTCTCCAAAGTCTTGCTCAGGCGTGTGGCTGCTGAGGGATGTGTGTCTCTGATGCTCGTGCTTACTTTGTGTACAGTTAAATACATGATACAGTTTCACAGATTCACCAGCAGAGGGAGGAATAGTGTGAGTACCAGGACCCAGAGGAGGTCACATGACCAGGAAATACATGTGTCTGTTGTTTTCATTTACCCAGCACAGTCGGCTGTGTTTTACGTGATCAGATGCTTCTGGAGGTCGACTTTCTTTCAAACCACAATCCTACTGGACTAGGAGTCTTCTTTGAGCGAGTGAAAAGTGTCAGAGGAAGTCAAACTACTGGATTTCTTCATGTTTCAATATAAATTCAGCTCCATAAGAGGCTGAATCTATAGAATCTGCATCAGAAAGTAGAAAAGTGCTGCTACCTTCTCATCTGTAACTGCTTTGTTGGTTTAAAGATGAAAAAGACACTCGTCCTCATTGTTTTAATAATGTAAACCGCTTTTTTTAATTCTAAAGACATTATTTTATTTCATTGCAGTGCATTGTGGGATGTCTCCTAGCTCCTTACCGGCTGTAAGTTAGCATCAGAGGTTCCTATGCTAAAGGAAGATAGGAAGCATACAGGCTCCTGTAGCTGCACTATTCCAACAGCTCTTATCATGGCGTGTTGTGACACACATCCGATTTTGACTTAAGCAGCTATATGTGGCCAAGTTGACCTATTCAGACGTAGCGTTGGTGTTCAAGCATCTTCCCTGCCATCTGACAAAGAATCACCTGCCACATCAGCAAATGAAGAGAGTCTACTTCAAATAGAATGAGAACTTTCTCATAGAAAGATACTAAAAAGTCTTTTAAAGGACAAGAACAATAAAAGTAATGCAGAAAATGTGGCACAATAACATAGCTTTAATGGATTTGAATTTTTCTTTTTTTTAAATTATGATTATTATTATTTATGGAAGATATATTTATGTAACAATGCTTTTGTTCACTGTAAACCACAAAATGAGCCAAAAACTACATGCTAGTATAAACAGGTCCACTGACTTCCACAACTCCAGTATAATGTGTAAACCTGTAATAACACATCTCCTTTAAAGACTTTAGTTGAGCTGGTGAGTGAGGTTCTGAGTGTCCTCTGCGTCTGGCACTGTCCACTGTCTGTCTGTCTGTTTCCATGGCGATGCCCGTCTGTGCCACACGGTTGCCTCGGTTACAGTGTGTTTGGCGGATGCCGGTGAGCCAGGTGTGTGAGCCAGCTGGTCAGGACAGGTGCATTGTGGGAGGACTGAGAAACAGGCCCTGGGACAAAAGAGGAGCCACAGGAGAGACACGGGACAAAACCTTAAACAACCATGTGATGACAGAATGATTCAGCTGAATGCATTAGGGGCATAACAAACCTTTGAAAATCATGTTGTAAAGTTCCACGTGCAGCAAGAAGAGTCTTCGTGAAAATGAATGAGCAAAATGATCTCAAATGATCTGTCTCAGATGTTTTATGGTTAAGTTCAATGGGCTTCATTCATGACATGTTCTTGATTGAGGCTCATTTCTTACCAACATTTTTGGTATTTATAAAATATGTTCTTAACAGAAAAAGTTGGTCTGTAGGAGAACAAGTCCTACGAAAACTCAGGAGCACCTAAAAACAAAAAAAAAACTGCTTCAAAATTGTAGAATTGTAATTCTTATAAACTTCAGTCAAAACCTGTAACATGTCTGTAGGTCAAGTATTTTCACACATTTTTGTATCTCAAATAATTTTAGAAACAAAAATAGACTCCAAGACTCTGGCGTTAGCAGCTGACCCTTCTCACCCTGGATATGCACTTATTCACCCACTCCCAGAGCCGGCTCATTATATAGGCAGTATAGGGCACAGAGTGAGGTGGTGGCCAGCCCATGTCCCTGAGATGCAGAGCTCAAAGGGTGACTGACGTCTGATACATGCGTCTGATCATTCACAGCACAAGTCAAATCAGACCCTGGATACAGTTTGGAGAGAACACTGTCATGCTAAGCCAGGGGTGATCAGCCCTGAGGTTTGTGAGACACATGAAGCTGTTGGTTGAAGTGTGGCTCTTTGGCTCTTTCTGAAACATTTGCACCTCCACAAACACGCTCACTCTCTCTTCTCGCTCTCTCCCTCAGGAAGCTGCGTGCCACTGTCAGTCCAGCGTCAAAGCAGAGCTATTTAACAAACTGATTTTTTTGAAAAGTGTTTCGAACTCCCAGTGAAATTCTGTGAAACTAGAGCTTCACATTGATCCTCATCTTGTGAAAATCTAGCTTATGTTCACGGAGAAAAGGTCCAAAATAAACAGTGAAAGTTAACAGCGGCGCAAATCACGCAAAGCGGCACACTGCGGAAATGTTTCAAGTGGTCTTTACAGCTTTTGGTCTGCTCTGATCACTCCGGACAGTCCTGAGTCTGACTGACGCTCTTGAAGCCCAGTTTTACAGGGGCGGAGCAAAGGATATCTGGGGCTGGGGCCTCTAAATCTGGTATCTGTGGGGGGCCTATTTGTATTTTTTGTTTATTTAACTGCCTCATGTCTTTTTACTTATAGAAAATAAAAACGGCCTCACATAATAGGCTCATCACATCTAAAACTCACTAAAATACAGGAAATTCCATTGAATTTTAAAAAATTCTCCTGTGGGAGGGTCCCCACAGTGAATTACATCAAAACCTTGTTAGATTGAAATATATTTGCATTTAAGGGCTTATGGGTCTAAGGTTCTGTAAGGTAAAATTGCATAAAATTAAGTAAAAAAAGGGGTCTGGAACCCACTACATCTATCAGCGGCGCGATTTGAACTCTCACCTCGGGCGCCTAAAAGGCTAGAGCTGGCCCTGGCCACTCCCCTCGGACAGGAGGCTAAGGTCCATCAGAATCTCACGTCACAAGAACAGTTTCTTTCGCTCTACTGTTGGACTCATGAAGCCTCGGTAAAACATGATTATGCTAGACTCCTGAACTCATCACATGGTCACTTTAGACCTGTCACTGTATCAGCCATGTCATCATGACCAGTCACAACACAATCTTAAACCAGTAAACAAACGTTTGATCTGGACTTGAGTAAATGTGACTAAATAATTATGAAGATTCTACAAATGAAATGTGCCAATAGAACTAGAAGTTATGTGGTTATCAAGAACAGCATTTCAACTGAGAAAATGTCCTTCACTATTTTTTCTCTACTTATTCTCTAGTTTTTAGCAAAGCAATCCATTTTTATGATTGATCCACTGGCAGATTTTATTTTAAGTCAGTAAAACAAGGCTCAAATTAAACCAGTTGTGAACTTATGATCTGATTTGAGACAATTTTAGGTTATTTTTCCCAATGTTTGATGGAAAAGCAACGTAAATAAAGGCCACGCCTCAAAAACATCTTTAAGCGACAATACTTCAGCTTCTTGCAGTCATGTAACTTTTGCCTCAAAATAATAATTAGTCAACTAATTGATTACCAAAATACTCTTTAGTTTCAGTCCTTATGTCACTTATTCTAATCCAGTGGCGGGCCGTGCATTTGTTGCCTAGGCCTTCAGTGGAGCTCCTTTTAAATATATTCACTTGTCAATAACCAGCTGATGGCTATTAAACTATTCTATTACACAGGCATGCCATAAAGAGCAAAGCATCATTACTTCTATAGTCAGAATAAACACATTTAGACACACACACAAATATTTACTCACCAATAGTCTGAATTACTTGTAAACCAAAAACACAAATTATATTCTCTTAACATGGAGCTGGTGGTAGTGTGCACAGATCTTGTGCTGGATCCCATCTCGTCCTCGGGCACAGGCGATGCTTCCAGTGGCCTCGTAGATTTGCTCATATCGGCTCCTCTCTTGCGCAGCTGTTTCCCTCCGCACTTGCTCGTTTAGCTGTAAATCCACTCTGGATTCACCAAAAGTTTTGGAAAGGACCTTTGCTTGTAAGTGTCCCGCAGCAAAGTACCGTGACAAATAATAAGCACACCCGGCAATACAGTTTGTAAAGTTCCTTGGAGTCTGTAAGGCAAGCCAAGTGCACCGCTCATATTGTGCTGAAGTGGCACAAATCCCTTTCCCTCTTGTGACAGGCTAGCTCGGAGAGCTGCTATCTTCAGAGTGGCCCGGTCTTTCTGAACAACTGTGACAAAACTGCTATCAAAACAACAATAATATTGCTTGATTGAGCGCAGCCAATCAAATGCCGTAGTCATCCATGACGTTGTCACTCGCCTTCTAGAAGGCCTTGGCGTCGTCAATGTAAAATCTGATTGGTTGAAGCAACAGTTTGATACACACTTATTCTACGATACGGTGCCTTCAAAACTGACTGTGAAGGCCTCGGGCAGATTTCACTGACCCTGACAACAACTGATGCTGAAATATGATTGGTTAAAACAATATATTTTGAAATACACGCCTGAAAGCTGCGAAACAATGGGAAATGCTACAAAGAAGCTGATAAATAATTATTGAATTAATATTGTGCATGCATGCACTAAATATGATTTGTATCAGTTTGTTATTTAGATATTTTTAGGCCAGCAGAGAAGGCTTTGCAGGCCCTGACGGTCCGCCACTGTTCTAATCTGTCTCTAGAATATTTTAATGTGACATGAGCACATTATACTTCTGTCACTTTTATCCACCACTTCAACACCTACAGCGTGAACAGAAGCAGTAATAATATAGTCTCTGCGTTAAACTGTGAGGCTAAATCAATGCCTGCGAGTGCACTGCTACTGTCTCTTACCAGTCATTTCAACCACTTAATGCCATCTTACCCAGCTTCAGCGCACCGCAAACAAAGAAACAAATCACTGTTTTCCCCGGCGCAGAAAAGGCCAAACCAGGACTGATGCCGCACAGTTTCTCCCGAGCTTTGTGGAGATAGATTACACCCAAGTAATATGTTTTTCCTGCGCCGCTCTCTTTTGTGGCGAGGAGTTATTCAAAAGCTATTATCTCTTGGCAAAATAGTACAAAAATGGCGTTTTCTAAAGTAGTGAATGAATGTCGTGAGTGTACTGTAAGTTTGGGCGAAGAGCGAACTTTTTAAAAGCAGAACAAGGTGTAGAAATGGAGAAATATGGACACGACAAAAAAAAAAAACGATTGCATTTTTTTCATTTAATTTTTTTTTAACCACGGTTACAATTCAAATGGTAAGTGGTAGTTGAATCACAAAGATACAGACAAGTGAGAACGACCACTGACAATTTTCTGAAGGTGAAAACAAATAAACAATATATAAATTATAGTAAGTAAGTTAGTAAGTAATTTTTTAACCCTCATGGGTTTATAAGACACAATAATAATATTCACAGATGTAGACAGAGATTACAACATATTCAAATATAAAGTGTCCTCTTTTGAAGATTCCAAGCCTTCTCTATAAACTGAGCCACGTGGAACATCTTAGACTTAAAGTGAGGCTAAACACGCTTTCAGAGACTAACTCCGCCCACAACTGAACCTCAAACAGACTCACAAAAGTGGGAGATGCCCGGAGGCCTTTTACGAGACGCCCAGTGGGTGTGAACAGACTTTGATTGACAGCTCGAAATATGAACAGCGAGCTTTGTGAATGATGTGAGTTTTGTGTCGGAGTGGTCCAGGTCTTGGTCCTGACGTGAGATTTGCAGCTTAGGAAGCTGCACATCACCAAGTCTTTGCTTACTCGCACGTCAAGATTTCTTTTTAGCCTATATTTACTTTACAAAACATATGTATTTAGTCTACATAAGCACATGCTTTTATGATGCGAGTATTTTCTAAAAATGAAAATAAAAAACGACAATGATAAACTCGCCACAGGAACGAGTTTTGAACCAGCGCATCGTTGTACTTGTGATGGCACACCGCACCACTCGCTGATCAAACTGAGCCAAATGACGGCTGATGTCGTTACACAGCGGGTGATCACTTTCCAACTCTCCACAGCAGTGGTGTCAGAGGGAGGAGTTTAAATAAACCTTCTGGGCGGCTTGTCTGACGCTCACTGTGACGTCAGCGTGAACTGAAAATGCACTGACAGCATTAAACCATTGTGGCAGTACAGTCACGGTTTTTACACACATAACTGCAAAATGAGCGAGTTTGCACAAAAATGTCCAAAAAAGGAAACAGTAGATAATTCAATTTTGACCCCATATACACAGTCTGACAGTGAGAAAAAGTTTAGTTTCTTTTTAAACAAAAACTCCAGTTTGTTTTCATCTGACATATCAAACTAATTAGGACAAGCATCAAACACTTTGCCAAAGAGATAATTCCTTAAATCATCATACCTGATACAATAAAACAAAAAGTGCAGTTCATTTTCAATTTCATTTCACAGACATTTCCGCTCGTTATTTACTTTTTTGCAAACCCTCTGCAACTCTATGCTGCACTTTAATCTTCTTTTTTCATTGCTTTGAGGCTGGATTATGTTGGACACATCTATCGGAGCAACAAATAAAGTATTCATTGGTGTAAATGCGGCGGTTTGACAGGGATCAAGTCTACATTTGGTAAGGAACAGTATGTCATGTTTCTATCAGCTCTTTTGTGTCTGGTTTTGGCCTGAGCCTGAGCTCTTGTCCAATCATCGAGCCTAAAGGAGGGACCGCTGTGAGGTCTGCTCCAGGGTCCAGGGTAAAAGCAAGACCGTACCGCCCCGACCTGAGTCTACGGAAACAGGACATAATCAAGTTGGCCTGCTCAATATACAGCGGTCCCTCACTTTCCGTGGCTTCGCTGTTTCGCGTTTTTTGTGTGTGCAATTTTGCTTTTTTTTCCCAGTGTGCGGTCCTATAGACGTGCTCCGTAAGCTGCTTTTCTCTCAAACGCATCGTTTAAGGATCGTATCACATCGCAGCATTCACAGACAACAGCACAGAAGCTCTTTTAGAAAACTTGAGACAGTTTGGATCATGCAGGGGAAGCTGACCTGACGCTCGGACGTTTCTCCAGGTGAGGATTTGACTCTTTGAGCTCGTAGTTACCATGATGAGTTTGTTCACGCTGGAACGTCATTTGTGTAGTTCAGAGATGTGTTTGAGGAGCGTGTAGTGACTTCGCTAGAGTCCGGATGTGTTTCGTGTCGGCTCTGGAGCCCGTGTGATCCGTGGCTCTGTGGTCGGCTGTGGAGCGCAGCGGGACGGGCAACAGCACCGTCCCACTAAGCGTCACAAAAACGATTTGCGCTGTTGTATCTCGCAGTGAATCATATGTTCATTATTACCTGTACAAAAGACACTAAACATCAGAACCAGGCAGGTTATCAACTGAAATTACTGGTAAAAAATGAAGATCACTACTTCTCGGGTTTCTTTCATGGGTTATTTTTGGAACCTAACCCTTGTGATAAACGAGGGACCACTGTATTGATGGGAGACAGCATGAAGGGCGATCATCATGGGGGCGACTCCCAGGTGCTCCGGGGCCTTTCAATGTGGAGTTTGCATAGCTTTTCTCTGGTTTCCTCCTACCACTAAACCATGTGCCTCCCCTCTCCAGGACTACAGATGGTTAGTTGTAAGCTAGAATCTGGTACAAGCATCTCTGTCATTGTGCTTCATGTAATTGTACATTGTCCTTAATAAACATTGCCTAAGTAATGGTCAACAGGTTTTGAGAAAATACTTTTATGGACCAGAAAAAAAGTTACCAATTAAACAATAGAAAGTTCGGATGGAAAACAGAAGCAGAGAGGAAGATTTGTTCGAATGGTCTACATGTTTGGACAATACAAGACACATGCCATTGTAAAGCCTCACATCGGTGAAGAACTTGAAGTGGTATTGTTAACTAATGAGACCATGTGGGAGATGAAAGGAGATCATGGAAGGTAAAACATAACTTCTCTCTATTTGTATTTTATAGCAAAAAACAAGTTGTTATTTAGAGTGTTTCCCTGGAGAGAAACAATCTGATGAAGCTGCTCCGCTGAAAAGACAGTGTGTGAAAAAGAAAAGTTACTTTAAGACCTTTGGAAAGAACTTCTCTGAGTCATTTTCTGACTCTAAAGAGCTGAGAAAGAAGAAAATAAAATCTGCCGTGTTGTTGAACAAGTCTGAAACTTTCATAGGGACACATTCAAAAACAATACTAAAACTAAAGAAAAGAGACATACAGAGCAGGGCTGGCTCACTGGCCAAGAACCAAAACTTCAGCTGTGATTCTGAAGAGCCACAACATGAAGGGGACCACCAGGGGGCGAAATGCATTATTGACATACAGAACCTATTATTACAAATGTATATAACAAGTAAGATGCACTGATCCAACATTTTCAGTTCCGATACCGATTCTGATAATTTGGCTTTAAGTATTTGCTGATATGGACCGATACTAGTGCAAGGACTGAAATACCTTTTTTTTTAATCAAAACATAAGACATTTGGTCATATATTGTGAAGCTGTTACTTATAGTGCATGTCACAACAACACCTGAATTTGAATAAAATAACAAACCTTATGAGATGTTCTGGATCAACAACAGCCACTAAATTAGTCTTGATATGTCAAATTAAACACACAACTAGATATCGGCTGAACCAATGTCATGGAGCCGATACCAGATCAGACCAGCTACATTTCCTGGATCAGCACCTGATGCCAGTATCAGATCAATGCATCACTAATAACAAGGTGTTTATGGATTCCAGGGGGGCTTCCCTCAAGAAAAAAATAAATAAATTCAATACAATTTCCTGTATGATGAGGTGTTTAGATATGATATTCTATATGATAGATTAGGTGATGTAATTTAACTATAATTAAAATGACACAAGGCCGTTAAAAAGACAATCTAACTGACCCCTTGTAGAGTTCAGATTTAGGGGGCCCCAGTCCGAGTTGCCCTTATCTCCGCCCCAGTAAAACTGGTCTTTAGAAGTCAAACTCAGGACTGTCCTGTGTGATCAGAGCAGAGAAAACACTGCTGCTTCAATCAGGGCAGTGTGTAAACTTCTGTTTTATGTCACATTTATGCAAAAGCTGTAAAATCGCTTTGAAGATTTCTACAATTTGCGGTGCTGTTATATTTATTATTATATTATATTTCATTGAATATCTTATTTTCTGTACTTTTCTCTGTGGATATACAGTATGGCAAATTATAATATTCAGTTTCACAGAAAGTGAAAGCTCTGCACATGCTTTCCGAGGGAGAGAGAAAAAGAGAGAGTGTTTGAGGGCTCAATGTTTTTGAATGAACCCTAAAGATCCACACTCAAACCGACCAAGAGCTGCATGTGGCCCTCAAGCCTCGGGTTTGCCCCCCTGCTGTAGAACAACTTGATGAACTGATGGATCACTTTTCACCAAGGTTAACATTTCAAAATCAGGCCTAGTTTACGTTCAGAAAACTGTCACAGTCGTGACGTTTAGTGCTCACAGTTTATATGGTGTTGTGGCGAGCTAATCTTCCTTTACATGGAAACACAGATAGATAGAAAATGCTGTAGTTCTTCTGCCGTGTCAGGAGGTGGCGTAATTGTGCTAAGGCTAGGTGGCACTGGTAAGGCCACTTCAGATGACCTTACCGTGACCCCACGACCTATGATAACACAGGCATTGACAGGTTTACAAGTTATTTATATCAATAAATTGGCAAAGGAAGCAACAAGGATCAGCGTGTGGGGAAAACTAATGATCGTCTACAGTTGGACACAAACACTGGGAGGACAGCTCACTTTACCGGGCGCAGACACTTGGACAGCTGTTCTGCGCGTTCACAGTCAAGAAATACTTGTGGAGTGCTTCAAACTTTCTTTTCTTCCGAACACACAAATTTCAAATGACTAATCGAATCTTCAGGACCCGAAGCGGCTTTGGAAAATTTGTTTGTCGTTGCCACATTCTCAGAGTGAAATATCCAGGAGTTGTTGCTTTGGTGACATCTGTGCTTCTTCTTCTGCTGATTTTTGGTGACTGGCAGTCTTAAGTATATCAGTGACATAACCATCTTCATTGACCACTGACCACCGCGGCGCATCCACTGAACCACCCCCTCGAAACTACCTCTTGAATCGTATCCCGAGAAACGTTGATTCAATGAACACATAGCTCGTTGTCGTGTAAAGGGTATTTCACACCAACACAACCCCCAGTCACTGTCGATAGGAGGAGCAATGCAGGGTCTGTTCACGTCTCTATGGGGCGCACCGATGTGAAAGAACATTCAGACAAACACGATCCAAACAGCCAACAGTCGCCAAACAAATGCCGAGTGAGCATGCGCGTGATGTAATGCTTGACGAAAATGACAAAACATAAGTTGCACGCGAGTAGTAGTTGTCAAACTTTGACGGCAAACAGATGTTTCTAGTCTTACCTCACGGATTAAGCTCAACTCGTATTTCCCTCCACAGTCCAGCCTTCGTACTGTGGTCCCCGTAACTCCCTCGTGTTTTCCTCAATCCAAATAGTAGCCATTGTCCTTTGTAGTTACGTCCCGTTTGACCCCGTGTAAATAACAACAATCCATGCTCGGCTAAATACTGTTTTTCCGTAAGCGTCTTTTTCGGTTTTCCGCACTATATTCCTGCGCACTGGTTCTCCTGTGGCCACGGGCCAATCAAACAGCTGCATTTGCGGCAACTGGCGACACCGACTTAACTTGCGAGTCTTCAAAAACCCGCCTCCACGACTTGCTCCTCTGACCCCCGACAAACCCATTTACACCAAACACACGTGAGCCGCCTGTCGACAAAAGTTGCCAAACTGGTTCAGACGGACGACCCTTGGCTTGGTGTAAAAGACCCTTAAAAGAAAAGCCAATCTGACATAGAAACATCTCAGATTCTTGAAAACTTATCGTCGTATAAACTGCACATTCCAGCCTCATCACTGATCCCATAAAAGGACACAGAGTGAACATGACAAACGACACCTAACCCAACGTAAAGCCTCGTTCTTGCCCCCGGTGCAGATGTGAGTTCCTCCTCTCCTTCCACTGTGTTCTGCCTTTGCCTGTGGAGAGGACAGCAGCCACGCTCACACCCAACTGTTTTCGCTGGCGGCGCACTAATTATGCCGCTTTTTTTTAATAACATAGCTTTATAATCATTTGCCAAACACTCACACACATAAGCGAGTCTCTGGAGGCGGTAATGAATTTAGATGTGATAGGCAGTGGAGCTGAACCCGGGGTGCAAAGGGGGAGAGGAGATGGATGGATAACGGAGGAAAAGAGGCCAGGGGGAAGAGGAGGAGGAGTTCAGACTGAGCAACACCAAAAAAAAAAAAAATCTGCATCGAAATGACGTCGGCTTCAATCATCTGCGGGGCGCGCTTCAGTGACTATCTGAGCTCACATCAGGAGGAAAGTGAAACGTGACGGAGAGAAGGTGAGAGTGAGAAGTAAAGGTTCACTGACGGAGTGTGTAACTTTTTGACCAAAATAGACGTATTGTTCTTTTTATATGCATTTGAAATGTTTTTGTCACGTCCCTTTTGTGCCGGAAGACCCGATTCGTACCGTTAGCTTTACTTCTTTTAGACGTTTTCTACTTTCTGATGCAGATTCTATAGATTCAGCCTCTTTCATGGAGCAGAGATTAGATTGAAGAAATCCAGTAATTTGGCCCCTTTCACTCGCTCACCGAAGAGGACGTTTCTAGAATCGCTGCATGTGTCGTTCTCCTCAGAGTCCTAGTTCAGTAGGATCGAATGTTCTTCATTTTAAAGATCAAATATCTGCTCTAAACGTACTCAACAATCAAGATGTTTTGTCTGTAATCAGTTTGAAAAGAAAGCCGACCCTTTAGAAGCAGCTGATCACGAAAACACAGCCGACTATGCTAAAAACAACAGTATTTCCTCTGGGTCCTTGTGCTCACACTGTTCCTCCCTCTGTTGGTGAATCTGTGAAACTGCATCATGTGTTTGACTGTAGACAAAGTCAACACATTTGTTAGAGAGCCCAACATCGCACTTTATTTAGACTCTTACAGGTGAAAATGTCTTTTGTCTCCATTGACTTTCATGCATTTCTTGCCACTCAGACCTCACATTAAAGCCAACTGCACACTACAGGAGTTTTGGCCCAATTTTAAGCCCGATGTGCCCCTTTACGAGTTAAGGGAGGTGTGGCCAGAGTTAAGCTTTTTGTAAGAGATTTTCTGTCTTTTCTCTCCTTATGTCTGTGCATCACTGTGACTATTTGTTGGAATGCTTCACCGTGAGGTTCACATGCTGCACATACACATAAAGTAAAGAAGAAACATTGCTTCATCATCTGTAAATAAATGTAACGCTTTACACACGAAGTGGAAGTGCGGGATTCTTTTTAATGAGCATTACACAAGTTATCTACAACACACCTGCTCCTTCAATGATATGACTTTAGCCTGTTATAGACTGTAGAACATGGCCAACGCGAAGATTGTTGAAACTTTCATTTCTCGCTCACAATGCTGTGTCCGTGTAACAGCTTCTTAACTCTTTCCCTGCCAATGACGACAATTGTCGTCATAAGCTTTTTTTTTATGTGCCGCAATAGAGGGCTCTCTGATGCACGTTTTGAATTCACCAAGACTGAGATACCATGATGCAGTTTCATATATTCACCACCCGAGGGCAGTATTGTATAAGCACAAGAGCGCAGAGGAAGTCCTCGGAACCGAAAAAGGCACGTCTTTCCTGTTTACATTATGGAGCGCAGTTGGCTGTGTTTACGTGATCATCCGCCTCTAAAGGATCGTCTTTTCTTTTCAAACGGATTACAGGCAACACATCTTGGACTAAAAACATAGTTGAGTAAGTTTAGAGCAGAAATTTGATGTTTAAAATGAAGAAAAGCCGATCCTACAGGACTAGGACTCTGAGGAGAACGACACATGCAGCGAGTCTCGAGGACAAAAACTAAAGTTTCTCTTCTGTGAATGATCCATGAGTGTCAGAGTGAGTAAAACTACTGTATTTCTTCATGTTTGAAGGGTTAAATATAACCTTTGCCCTGTGAAAGCGTCTGAATCTATAGAATCTGCATCAGAAAGTAGAAAAAGTACTGTGATACTTCCTCGTCTGTAACACAGCTTCTGTTGGTTTAAAGATGAAAAAGACACTTGTCCTCATTGTTTTAATCACGTGAAGCTTGTATTTTTATATTAAAAACATTATTTAATTGTAGTAGTTAATTTTCTTTCACCAAAAAGTTGAACAGACAAAAATAACACTGACATGAAGTTTGATTTAGAAAAAGGCCGTTATCTCAAAAGTTTCTCGTCAAACACTGAAATCTAATGAAAACAACGAATTTCAAATGTCTATAAAAAGAGAACGGAATAATGTAGAATAACATTTATTTTTTTAAATGAATGTAGACACTTGTAGGTCTCATTTGATGTACAACATGTCATAATTCCAGTTGCACAAGGTTTTTTGTGGAGCTGTGAATATGCTTAAAATTAGTCCTGGCAGGGAAGGAGGTCAAAGTAGAATAGGGCTGGCAGTGAAAGAGTTAATAACCCTCCACTCTACTGTGACCTTTATAAACCTGGTTTAATTCACTAGCGTTACATGTGAGCATTTTATAACCGCTCACATGAAAGAAAACACTCTGCGCTTGATCACGTGATGAACGCACTGTTCTTATTGAGACAAAGAATCACTGTAAATGTCCTTCTATCTGTGGCCTGTTCTTTTTTTAGCGTGTCAAAATATCCTAAGCTCCTCTAGTGTGCAGCCGGCTTTAGAATGCTGTGTTGTCACCTGCAGAACCTCTATACAAATGAACTGCCCCAGGACTCAATTCAACCGAGTCGAGACCGACCTCTCCAACTGAACCAGATTTTGGATCAGAGTTCGTTTGCGTGTTTACAATTCCTTAATCAAACTGAACTATCCAGGCAAACGAATCCTGATCCCAATCAAAAGTGTATTGTGAATGGTCTCGCTCCTAACAGCTGTGAAAAAAGCCTAAAATGATGAACAATTCGGAGCCTCAGAATGCATTAGGTAAGTGAACAAAACATGTGGAAAGATAAACATATTTTTATGGAAGGAAAAACCAGATATAGTATCTTCAACATTTCTTTTCACTTTTCCTCTACCTCTCCTGAAAAGCAGAAAGCCTTGTCTCTAAATAAGGCTGGATCCGCGGGACAGTCCTCTCATGGCTTTGGACAGATAGTGAAGCGCGGAGGGCTGAGTGAATTGGTTGCTGAGATGGGTCATTAGCTTCTCGCCCTTGCCATCGATCTGAAGGAGACGAGCGGAGAGAAGGGGGAAAGAGGAGCCCGCGCAATATTAGAACCAATGGAGTGACCGCAACAGGATCGGCAGCAGGTTAAATGGATTTAAGTGTCCAGAATGCTTTGTTTTCACTTAATGTCACAGGTCCCGTAAGTGGAGATGATAGGGCGGCCATTTTGTGCCCCGCGGCGTGTTTCGGCATCGCATTCGGCCCATTTGAGGACACGGAATGGGATGAGGGGACGGCCAAAGAGGATTAGCGGACTGGCAGATAGACCGAGGACTGCATGAACGGACTTTTCAAAGGGTTTTATTTAGTAATGTATTTATTATTCACAGCATTCTAAGACTCTGTGACCTTAAGAAAAGAATAATATACAGTAGTTCTGCTTTAGACAGTTGAAGGAGATGGACATAAATGTCTTCATAACCTTTTTGGTGCATATATTTAAAAGGTGCACAGTGTATCAAAGATAAACTTGAATAAGACAAATTTTTTTGTCAAATTTCATGGTTGTACTGAGGAAGTAATATTCCCAATTCTGACGTTACATCCTTTCACAGTTTGCCATAGGTGCTTCTGTTTGGAGCTAATCAGGTTCCAGGTGTGTTAAGTCAGTTCCACCAATCACAACCAGATCACAGATATGCTGTGTGCTTTGACGCAAAGTGGCTTTTGAGCGTAGGTGCACGATAATGGCACAAACACAGTGCTAATGTTGTTGCAAACTTTCTGATTGGCTTCCAGAAGCATTAGAGAAAAAAAATGCACCCTCCAGTGGCAGCTTGTGCGACTCCTGACCATAAATTGGCCCCTTGTAATAGTCGCGTAATGATTTTATTTTGAAAACTGACAGATTCACTTCACCTGGGCTTGCTTAGTTTCCTGTTTGACGTGTCTTGTTTTCAGAACTTCATCAAAATGATCTCCGGAGCGCTCCGGCAGTCTGGAAAAGTTCCTTCCAATTGCTTTGTGAGAGCCTCTCATTACTTTTGATTAAAACAGAAAGCCTCCATACACCGGACCGGAGAACGGACTAGATGCAGTGTGAGCCTAGTATTACTTGGCCACAGAATGAATGAATGAATTTGGTCTTATTTGGTGTAGAGCAGGATTTTCACCCAGGGTCCCAAGGAACACCAGTGTGCCTGGAAAAAATCATACATTTTCGACCGATGAAATAATTAACCATTTAAATTGTTTGGAAACAATTTTTTTTTTTTTTTTTTAAACAAAGACGCAAAACACCCCCCAATAACTTAATAATTCATTTTGTCTATTGCCTCAAAATGAGTGTTAATAATGTATATGTTACAGGCAAAGTTGATAATCCAGGCATGAATACCTGCATTATCAACTTTGCCTGTAACATATATAAAATTTATAGTATTTTTGACATTAATAATGGATATCAAAACTATGCCTAATGTGTGTGTTTCAGTCATTAGTGGTTATAAATGAAAAAGAGAAAAAAACAACAACCTCACATTGTCTCTCAAAAGCAAGCCCAACCCAACACAAAAAGCTACTCACAACTGTCAAAAATCACAAGGCAACTTTAAAAAAGGCCCAAATCAGAATAAAAAGCAAACTTATCCACTCTACATGAAATATGTTTTGTCTTCTAATGATCTTTTTGTGTCAGAAGTGTGCCAAGAGGAGGGATTTGTCTTACGTTTTCACTTCCATAAAGTTAAACAGTGCATCTTTAAAGTCGAGTTGAAATAGTGCAGAAAACATTGATCTAATGACACAAATCATTTTTTCAACCTTTAGTTTGGTCTTTTTTTTATTATAATACAAGTAAATGTTGCAGTAAAAAAAAAAAAAAACTTGACTTACACTCACTCTTTCACCCACTTTAAACAAAGCCAATTTTCTAATCAGGCTTTTAAAAGAATTAGGTTCACACTTTCTTGAGAGAAATTAGTTCTGTCTGGCTAAAAGAATTCATTATTTATTTGCCACAAAGTAGATAACAAGTTACCGCTACATAATCCCAAGCATGTTTCAGACCTTTATATAATGTAAAGACTTCATCAGAGAAGACTTATGTCCTTATAAATGATGGTGTTTTGGTCTAATTGTAACTTTTTTAATATAATTAGGTAATAATATCCAGAACTATTCCCCACATTTCTCCAGTCCCTGTTTAGTCAGAGGAACTACCCTGTCCCCATGTTTGTGTTCACACAGCAGCAGTTTCTGAAGTGGGTCTAACTAGCTTTAGCATTAGCATCTGTAAAGTCTGGAACATTTAAATAATAATAAGTGGTGTTAGGAAAACAAAAGATATCTTTTTTTGATTCAACATAAAACTATGATGTGCAAAACTTACAAACACCACTGAAATTAACAATAAAACAAAAATTAATCACTGTAATTCCTCATAATAGTCTTATAGGCTACTGTTTACATTTTTTTTAAGAGTTACTGCCTTTCAATAATTTTCCTTAAGAATAATGAAAATGTATCTAAATGTGAGAATGTGTAAAACATGTTTTAAAACAAAATTAGCATTGTAATTGTGTTTGTGTCACCAAAAGGTTCCTGGTCTGACTGGAAAGTACCTGCCCCAGAACAGGAGCTAAAAAGCCCCTAAAGTGTGGCAGCAGTCCATAGTTCCTGCTTTGTGTGAACACTCCCAAAATGGGGGCAGGAACTAAAAAAGTACAAGGAACTGAAAAAAGTTCCTTCATTGGGAAAAGGCCTATTGTGTTCTTTCTTTTTAAGACTGATTGCACTTCTGAGGTAACCTGAACTTGCCCGGGTCTTTTTCTTCTGTTTCTCTAATGTGTCACTTTTCAGTTCAACAACAACAGATGTAAATCTGAATCTTTGATATACGTAGAGTTCCTGCAGCTGACGTCATTCTATAGCCGTTTTCCCACATGAAAGTACCAAGAACTAGTCCCCACATTCCCTTGGCCCTGTTTAGTCAGAAGAACTACCCTGTCTCCATGTTTGTGTTCACACAGCAACAGTTCCTGAAAGTGGGTCTAACTGGCTTTAACATTAAAATCTGTTCAGTCTGGAACATTTAAATACATATTTTAGTGATGTTAGGGAAACAAAAGTTGTCTTACAAAAATTTATGATTTACAAAACCTAGAAACATGAAAATTAACAATAAAATATAATCACCGGTATTCACTGTACAATCTAGTAATAGTTAGGCTACTATTTGCAAATCAAATAAATATATTTTGGGAGTTACTGCTTTTAAATCATTTTTTCTTATAGATAAGAAAAGTTTATTTAAATGTGAGAACCTATAAAACACGTTTCCAACAAAGTTTGCATTGTAAATGTGTTTGTGTCACCAAAAGGTTCCTGGTCTGACTGAAAGTACCTACCCCAGAGCAAGAGCTAATAAAGTCCCTAGATTAGCCTAGTCCATAGTTCCTGCTCTGTGTGAACGCTCCAAAATGGGGACTGGAACTTAAAAAAGTACAAGGAACTGAAAAAGGTTCTTACAGTGGGAAAAGGCCTTATCCCTGCATGCACTACGTATCAGCAGTGACAATTCCATTGAGTTCAACGACGTGGACCAGAATAATTATCAAAGTTTTATAGAATATGGATTATATTTGCACTGGGTCTTACAAATGATCAAAGACAGAAGAAAGTCAGGCCATTTCTGCAGCTGACAGACGCCATTTTGACAAAAAAAGTGGATTTGTGCAGCTAAACCAACTAGAAATGAGAGAAGACTTACATTATTTAAGCTGCAGATGTATTGATTTGTATTTTAATCTGGTTAATAACTTACATATCATATGAACACAATTCAAAATCTTTGTTCCGATTCTTCAGTCTTGGAATAATACATGGTTTAATAAAAGAACAGACTAAAGTTAAACCAAGTAATACAAAGTTAAACCAAAATGATTTTCAGGTGTTTATCACAATGACATGAGAGAATGAGCTTCTGTCATGTACAAAGCTACACATTAATCATGTTTCCACTTTAGCCTCAGATCAGATTGTTTAAATGGCCAGTCTGTGTCCAGGGCTTTAGAGTCAAATATATTTCGTTCATTCAATTAATTTTGTATTTCTTTTTTGCCCATCAAATAAAACAAAAACAACTGAAACGCATTTTCTTTCCATCCTTTGACTGTGGAGACAATTCCGTTCACTTTTTTAAAACAACCCTCCTCCACATCTTCATGACAAACTGCAAAAAGTTCAAGTAAATCCATCCGCGCATAAACTTTAATTTAGTTTCGCCCTCCCACATTTTTCCAGATCCTTTCTCTTTTCCTCCTCCTTTTGCCAACACTGTGTAATTATAATGACAGATGTGCTACGCTGGTGCTTCTCCTCTTCACATTTCTGATTTGCAGCCTCATCACATTCATTTGGGCGCTTGTGAGTGGGCGCAAATTCTCACACATTTGGCTCTATCTACCAAAGAAGAAACGCCTCCATTTTTTTTTTTTGCGCCGTGTCTTTACAATCCTAACAAACCGTGACATCACCGCGCTCCCGTGTTTATTGATTCAAACGCTGGCAGCTTTCAGGAAGTTGAAATGAGATCCCAATCCAATCAGGAGCGCGGAGTAATGCCATTAGGAGCTGCGATTGGCTGGCTGGTTGCTCGGTAACCTGATTAGCAGTAAAGCGGTTGGATGTTAATGAGATTTGCCCGTGTTGGCGTCTGGTGGAATGGCGTTTTTGCTGCTGCACTTAAAACAAACACACCTTCTTATTCTAATGGACATGCGCGGTTAAGGATGGAAGTGTCAGGTGTTGTGGTTTGATACGGGCCGATGTCGGGATTGTCTCGCTGTAATGGGAACGTCCAAGGCAACCGTCAAGAGAGAACACTCAAACTGATGCAAAGAAAGAAAGAAAACTTGCCGTTGATTCTTCATCCTGCGCTACGTTGTCCGCAGCGATTGTGCAGTCTTTGAAGTGAATGAAGTCTGCATACATCTTGCATATGAACGCCCTCAGACAAAGTTGCATTGTTACGCCGTACATTTAGCACGTTATGAAAAAGCGTAAAAGTTTTTGTTGAAGCCACGCGGGGACATTTTCGTCAGATGAAAGGGTAAGTTTAGGCTTCAGGTTACTAAAATGGGTAAGTTTAGGTCTGGGGTAGGTTAAGATTAGAATCAGGATTTGGTTAATATTCATAAATGAGAACACGTCTTTACAACCACCAGAGAAATGAATGAGACGGCGACGCCTGGCATATTTACGCAAAACAGTAACTCGTGCTAATTATATGCAATTTATATGTCGTGGTAAATGTACGCTTTCTTGTGAGATTGGGCTCCATTGAAACACGGACGAGAGAATAATTTTTATTCTACACATTCACATTTCACATTTTTAAGAGAACTTTTACTTCATAAACTTGTGCTCTCCGTGCATGCACTTCTCGTGCTTTCGGGGCTTTGCAGCCCTGCAGAGACAAAATGCCTCCAGTCAGCCTATTCTCATGGATAAGCGTGTCAATACCACGCTATTGTAAACTACGTGTCATATGAACACAACTTTTATTTTATGCGTGTGTATTTGACACGTTTCTGTCCTAGTTCATTTCAATGGTGAATGTTATTATTCATGAAGACTAACACAATCCTAATCCTAAACTTAACCACTTAAAGCCTCAGACCTAAACTTACCCATTTTTGAAACTTCAGACCTAAACTTAGCCTTTAACCCCCAAAAAAACTTGTGTTTGTCCTCAACCACATTGTGTGTTCATAGCACGCCAGAAAAAACGAGCCTGTGATTGCACGTCAAAACAGCAGAGGGCGTCGTCATGACAATGCAATTTGTCATGGCGTGGTATTTATAGGCAATCCATAAGAACACTTGATCCAGTAGGCGAGGCTTTGCACATGAAATCTGAGGCATTCTGTGGCACAGCGCTGTGGAGCAGATTTACAAGATGTGGAATCAGTCTATTAGTCGCTTTGGGAGTATAAGTTGCACTAAAAATGAATTCATTAGAAGAAAGAAATGCAGTTGTACTTTTTAGGGAAATTTATTTTGCAAAAAATCGACACCAACAACAAACACGGGACAAGTTTTTCCAACCTGAGACTGAGCTTTTTGTGACACGGAGATTGCACTCTGCATACACTGGTTCTTAACTCATTCACTGCCAGCCCTATTCTGACTTTGACCCCCCTTCCCTGCCAGGCCTTTTGCTCATTTTAAGCAATATTCATAGCTCCACAAAAGCCTTGTGCAACTAGAATCATGACATGTTATACACCAATGAGACCTACAACTGTCTACTTTCATTTAAAAAAAGAATTGTTATTCTACATTATTCCGTTCTCTTTTTATAGACATTTGAAATTCGTTGTTTTCATTACATTTCAGCGTTTGACGAGAAACTTCTGAGATAACGGCCTT
This sequence comes from Mugilogobius chulae, assembly GCA_038363315.1. Lineage (NCBI taxonomy): Eukaryota > Metazoa > Chordata > Actinopteri > Gobiiformes > Gobiidae > Mugilogobius > Mugilogobius chulae. Next base: position 20,730,725 of record CM076405.1, on the reverse strand, counting down.
TTTCTAAATCAAACTTCATGTCAGTGTTATTTTTGTCTTACTACTTTTTGGTGAAAGAAAATGAACTACCACAATTAAATAACATTTTTAGGATAAAAAATACAAGCTTCACGTGATTAAAGCAATGAGGACGAGTGTCTTTTTCATCTTTAAACCAACAAAAGCTGTGTTACAGACGAGGAGGTAGAACAGCAGTTTTCTTCTTTCTGATGCAGATTCTATAGATTCAGCCTTTTTCATGGGGCATAGATTATATTTAACCTTCCAAACATGAAGAATTACAGTAGTTTGACTTACTCTGACACTTTAAGCTCGCTCACCGGAGGAAAGAAGTTTGTTTTTCTCTTGAGACTCGCTGCATGTGTCGTTCTCCTCAGAGTCCTAGTCCAGTAGGATCGTCTTTTCTTCAGTTTAAAGATCAAATATCTGCTCTAAACTCACTCAACAATGTTTTTAGTCCAAGATGTGTTGCCTGTAATCCGTTTGATAATGAAAACGATCCTTTAGAGGCGAGTGATCACGTAAACACAGCCAACAGCGCTCCGTAATGTAAAACAGAACAACACGTGAGTCTGACTTCCGCTGCGCTCTTGTGCTAATGCGATACTGCCTCTGGTGGTGAATATATGAAACTGCATCATGCTATTTTTAATGCTGATTAATTGAACACGTGCATCAGAGAGCGCTCTAATCGCCGCACGTAAAAAAAAGCTTATGACGAAAATTTCCGTCATTGGCAGGCTACGGTTGGGTTCGTTATGACGAAAATTTTCGTCATTGGCAGGGAAAGAGTTAAAATATCACTAATTTATCAGCAATAAGTATTTTGTCCATTAGACATTCAACAATCGCAATGTGTCTTGTATTTCCAACACAGTCTCTGAATAAATAACATCGAAATGTCAACGTACAATAAGCACGCCTTTTTTTTTTTTATGTCAATATGGTCTGAAAAGTGTAAGCGTAAAATAAAAACAGGTGACAAGTTACTAAAATGGATACGTTTAGAACTGAGGCTTGGGGTTTGTTAAAATGTACCTTTAATTTAACCCCCCCCCCCCCCCCCCCCCAAAAAAAAAAAAATAAAAAATCATTTTTAATAATCTTGCATTGTCCTGTAGCTCAAAAAAGCCCTGTCCTCACCTATCACCTATCCCCGCCCACTTGTCTGTATTCAATGTCCTTAAAGTTTTATGTTAATTAAACTGTATGTGAGATGAGTCTCTGTCTCCTCCCACTTCTGCACTCTCTTTTTCTCTTGTCTCTCTCTCTCCTCTCTTGCTCTCTTTCTTATTTTCCTCTTTCTCTCTCCTTCTAACCCCCTCTCTTCCTCCTCCTTGCGTCTCTCCCTCTCTCTCTCCTCCCTCCTTCTTTTTCTCTCTCTCTTCCTCTGTCTCTCACCTCCCTGTCCCTCTCTTTCTTTTTCTTCTATTTTCCTCTTTCTCTTCTTTTTCTCTCACTCTCTCCTCACTTTCTTTCTCTCTTCCTCTAACTCCCTCTCTTTCACTCTCTCTTGTGTTTCGCTCTCCCAATCAGACCGACTAGAATGGCATAAATACGTAGAATAAATGAAGTTGGATGAAAAAAAAAAACCTTGCGAACAAAAATATCCTGAGAACTTTTGCTGGAACCACAAACCAGATATTAATATTCTGCTTCCAAAAACGGACAGACTGGAGCGCGGAAACAGAGGGATATACAGTGCTCCGTCTATAACTTCAATCTGGTCCGAAAGTCTCGTCAAATCCCCGGGAATCGATCCAGCCGCCGGGAAAGTGCGGATGAGAGAAGAAGAAGAAATCCGACTTATCCCGCCGCAGATTCCCATTCAGACCGTGGACATCGGCGCTTTCTCTTTTACGGGATATTGGACAGTGAGGTGAGCGAGAGAGAAAGTAAAGTGAGATCATGTGAACCGAGCCAAGACAGAATTCAAATCCAGCCTGGAACTATTAAAAGATCTAAGGCTGCTAGATTTGATCCTGTTAGTGTGATTTATTTAATTATGTCCTGTAAATCTTAAAGTTGGGGTACCCAGACCACAAAATCTGAATATATATTAAAAGCTTTTCAACTAGCACCCACTAACTCTTTAGCACATGGTTATTGACATTTAAGTTAAGCTTTGGCACAATCTACAGCTTTAGAACAGCTTTTGACAAATAGGAAAGTGAAAGTGAGGAGCCCAGCCAATCAGCTTTTTAGGTAGCCCAGCTTTAATCTGCAAAAAAATCACATCAGAAAAAAGGTAGAACTTTAGAAGAATTACATCTTGATTAGTTTGTATTAAAGCCAACACTATTTGTTTGTTTGTGTGAGTGTAACAGCTAAAAGTCACAAAAAGATCTTAAGCTCCTCTATTGTGCAGCTGGCTAAACAGCTAAACAAGAAGTGTGCTGCCAAGAAAAGTGGACAGGGCGTAATAAGGTGTTCCAAATTGGATAAGATAAAGTACACTATAATGTCCCCATAGAGAAGTATGTCATTCATGCCTCTGGAGCATCACCTCAGGAGCAGTGACTCCACAGTGCAGCGCTCAGGGACTCATCAGATCTTCCTGCTAGGCTTGGTTAGCACTAGTGTAACTGGAAGATATTCTCTGTGCTCTTTCTTGTCCTCAGCACTGTCTCATAGCCCTCAGCCTGAAGTTTGATAGACGCAGATCTCACTGACACCATTAGATTCAGTGAACCTGAGCAGTGAGATGTGCCCCTCACTAAGCACACATCTGCCAATGTGACAAGAGAACAGTACATTAAAGGTTTATGGAGGATTTTTCAAATCCAACAACTGTTTGCTGTTTTTCAACGATGCACATGTGTTTCTCCTCCCAGGACCACGCCCTTCACTGTAACTGGACCGATGAGTTACTTAGGAACACTGAGGGTTTGCTTGACAGGTTAACAGACCAATAGATAACGAGGTACCTCGTTTTCTATTGGTCAACGTTTTACTGGCCTCATCATGTCCACACTTTATATATTTTATAGTTCTTTTTTTGTTTAGCATAAGTACAAGGCTGTTACAAATCTATGCAACTGTTTTTGACCAAAACTGACAACAAACATTTTTTGAAAATCCTTCATACAACCTTTAAGATAACAGGAAAAAGCAAGAAGCAGAGGGTTAATCCTTATTCTCAGAAAAAAGCACAGCCAGGTTTTGCTCCTCAGCTCACAGAGTGTTCTGGTCCTGACAGTCCAAGACCTGCCCCATGTCTAATCGCTGTCAGGCCTCCTCAGAACAGGCTGCTGAATGTTTCAGACCACAGACTGCTGACTTTATGGCGGTGAACACCATGCACAGGGACAAGGAAGAGCATGTGCAGCCATTTAGCACAGCTCGAACCAGAGCCCACTGTTCTTCATACTTATGAAGAGCTTAAGGAAAGCAAACAGAGACCTCACACACAACCTCGCATCCTTCTGTACCTTGAATGCAGAGTGCACACAGACAAAAGACTCTCTACAAGCATCACATTGAGGCCCTGTGAGCCTGGCCTCGGAAAGTGTTTGTCTGTGTGGCATGGTGGTGTTTTAGGCTTGAAAATAAATAAAGGTTGTAGTTAAATAATATTTTAGCTGTAAAATAATAAAAAAAAGAAACAAAAACCAACAACGCCAGCCCAGGAATTTCACCTGGACAATAAAATAAAATAACTATAACTAAACTAAGGCAACACAGGTTCGTTTAAACATTGACAGAGGCATGTTCCATTTTAATCACATTTGCTGTTTATTTTGCAAAAGGTATTTTTCTTTATATTTAATTGTCCTTAAAATGTTCTTTGTTGTCCTTTAGTTCTGCACAATTCAGTTACACAGTAGGCTATGTCACATTTCCATCATTGTTTAGTTCCACTTTTGAGTTCAGGTTCACTAGTCCATTAGTTCAGATGTACAGCATGCTGCCACAATATTCCTACTTGCCACACAGTAGGAGCAGTTGGGACAACAGGAGGAACACAACAGTAACAAAAGGAGGAACAAGACAAGCACAAAAAGGAGGAACAAGATGGTGGTTGGACTGCTGGACCTGAAATAAAATGTTTATTAATCACAAGAAATAATTAAACCTGCTGCATTAACCTGTGTTAGCAACGTACCGCTGCACGCCATCCGCCTCGGCCTAAACAACCTATAAACCAGCTTTGAAGGACTCCAGCCGCGGTTCTGACTGCCACTCAGCCGGCTACAACAAACGCTCTGGTTCCTCAAGACTGCACTCGGTCGAAGCGATGCGTGGAGACACGTACAGAGAGCGGTGCGCCGCGAGGCTACAACCACTCGCCAGACTGCAAAGGGACTAACATTAGAGGCAGCGCAAACTAATCTGAATTAAAGAAGCAGAATAATTTACCTGTAGACGCCATAGCGAGACCAAACATGGTGCGGACCAGCCGCCCACGGAAACCCGGAAGTGAGAGAACGAACAAGTGAAAGCAGGGAGCTTTTATACTGTACTATGGGTCTGGCACCATCTACTGTCAGAACTGTAAAGTGCATACTGCCACATCTGTATGAGGACTATAACAGAGGACACACTGCTGCTTTTGAGCGTCCTGAACATAGGCCATACCTGCTTGTCAAAGCCTGAACTTACAAAAAATACAAAATACTTGACCCACATTCCCTCAGTGTCTGTTACACTGGGTGAGTAGATACTAGATTGTAAAGCACTTTGCAAAGATAGAAAAGTGCTACATAAAGACTTTTTTTTCGCAAATTTCACGATTTTTGAGTAAGTTTCATGTCACACACACATTGGTTCATTTTTATTACATATTTAGGCCAACATAACACTTGAATGTTGTTACAGAAAAAAAAAAAAAACTCTTTATGGCAAGTCTTGTGTACACAAGTCATTTTTTTTTTTTTTCATTTTTTTACCATTGATCAAACAAAACAATGCATTTGTATCACGTGCTGGGCGCCGCACTCATAGTGGCCAACATGCAAAAACATCTCTTCACGCCAACGCCAAGACAGAGACCAGGGGTAAGATATAGGGCTTCTTGTTGGTGGAAGACACTGAAGTACTCGGAGGAAACCCACCCAGACGCGAGGAGAAACATGCAAACTCCACAACACCTAAACAAAAAGTAACCACTGTAATCTGTGAAATACTTGCTTTTCGGTTATCTGCTTTTACTATTAAACTCAAGCCTCATGCATCTTTACAACCCAAGAGCAGCCCTATACTAGTTTAACCTTTGTTCAGATGTTCACACCCAGACATCGCTTCTTTCTTTAAACCAACAAAACAAAGGTGAAAACACTAGGCTCTCTTCTTTTCTCCGTGTCTCCGCTGACTCCATTTCTCACTTTGTAGCCTGAAACGCCAGCTTCCCTTTTCACCCGCGCTGATTCCCTTATAATTAATCAGCCGTGCAATTAAACCTGAGCGTAACAAAGAACACGGATCGGAGCGGGCAGCGGAGGACAAGCCTTTGTGGAGAAGAAAAGAAAAGACTTTTTTTTTATTTCAACCGATTGTGTAGAGCGAGAAGTGAAAGGTGATAATAAGGAGCTCTTGAAAGAACAATTGAAAACGTCTGGGCTTCTCTCCGTGTGAAACCTATTGTGGTGCACTTGTCTTCCGCCGTGATGTCTCCACTCCAAACCCGGCCATTGTTCGATGCCCACTCTCCGTTACGCCGGACGTTAATTCCAGGTTGTTATCGAGGTTTGAACTGCGGCTCCGGAGTGTCGGCCAGTGAGAAAAAGGTCACTTGTTATGCTAATAGAGACAGTTTGGACAGGAGAGCGGCGCGTGTTGTTCCACACTGGTTTCATTATGATTGGTACAGAGGAGCTGGTACTGATGCTGATGGTTTTGTGTGAGAGATAATGGCCCAGCGCTGAATGGGGAGTGTAAATATGCACTTGTCCTGCCCTTCAAAATGTGACACTAAGGGCTAGCAGGTTATTTTATATTGAGTGACATTAAACATATGGTTAAACATGCAGATGTGTGCTAGCAGAGTGGTTAGAGGTCTGGCTTTCCACACGAGAATTTAGAATATTTAAAGGTGCATTGTGTAACGCCTACACTGACTGCAAGGGGTTATGGCCCAATAAAGTGACACTACCCGCCCGATCTTGCCCTTTGTCCTAGCCGGTCTTAGCGGATGGTCTTAATTATTCCTCTGTTGGCCACTAGTGGCTCTCTCCAAGCTCTATACACTGTCAGTGTAGAAGGTGTGGCTTCAGCCAGATGTGGGGTACAGTTTCCTTCAGTGAACCTGACACATGCTCACGCCTGTGACAAGTGAGCAGTGATCACAGGCAAATGTTACTGTAGCAGCAGCTTCAGTTTGGAAAAAAAGTGTAATAATAGAAAACTATTTGGTGAAAGTCTATTTACTTGACAGACTTTAACAACTTTGTCTAAAAATGTGTTTTTTCTTTTACATAAAGCCTGTTGACTTCTATTATAGTTTTTTTTCCAAACTGAAGCTGCTGCTACAGCTACTTTTGCCTGTGATCCTAACACAGCTGCTCACTTGTCACAGGCGTGAGCATGTGTCAGGTTCAATGAACAAAACTGCACCCTCACATCTGGCTGAAGCCACACCTTCTATACTGACAGTGTATAGAGCTTGGAGAGAGCCACTAGTGGCCAACAGAGGAATACTTAAGACCATCCGCTAAGACCGGCTAAGACAAAAGGGCAAGATCGGGCTGTACATATTTAAAAGGACACGAGACACAGAATAGGAGTTCAATTAGTTTTATTTGAATTTCTTTCTTTTCTTTAATTGCTTCTTTTTTTTTGTTCAAGTGTTTTAGTTATTTTTAGAAAAAGAAGAAAAAGAAAAAAGGGGGTCCTAAAGATCCCCGTGCCCAAAAATACTAAAAGTAACAAAATAAACCGGACTGGTGGGCCGGCCAAAAAGAACAAACGGTCGCGACACCGGGCCAACCAGAAGCTGGTGCCAGTTCCCCTAAACTATAAAACAAAACCCCAACTAATTCCTATAACAAAAGAAAAACGAAAACGTGACCACTGGTCCCACCAGGCCAAACAAAAATAAAGTTAACTTAGAAAAATGTCAAAAAAGGAAAAAAAAACAAACCCAAACAGGCAGAGCAGCCTCCAGCGCACAGGGTGCAGACAAGCAGGGCGGAGAGAGGAGAGAGAGAGAGGACCACAGGTTGTCCTTTTAAAGGCGCACGGGCGCGGACAAAAACAAGAAGCGCCCGGAGCCGACTATGTTAAACTAAACTAAAGAAAACTTGACTAAAAAGACATATTACAAAAACTACAAAAAATCTGACTCCAAAAGATAACTATCAACAATAGAAAAAGACAAAAACGAATCTAGAAAAACTAATCGAGAAAAAAAGAACTAAAAACATTAAAGAAAAATTTATAGTGAAAAAAAGTGCTCAAACCTAACACAAGGCAAGCTCGACATGTTCGAGACATGTGTGAGTTTCTTCATGAAGTGCCTTGTACACCAGCTCCAGTTCACTTTGGTCCGTGTTTGCACAAAGTTGCGCTGTCTTGAAAGTTGCATCAGACCGCTGCAACCTCCAGGATTCTCTGCTGATTCTTTCTGCACACTCAGATTTGCACACAGAGCGTTTTTGCGTCCATTTTCAATGTTAAGTCAATGTAAACCCGCGTCATGAGCGCAACTATGCACGAAGCTGCGGTGAACGCAGGAGTTGGAAGCAGACTTGTTGGAAGTTGGCGTCAGCCAATCAGAGATTACACTCCTGTGACATGTGACATGCTCCTCTCACATCAAGAGGAAAGGACGACTGTTTACTCAAGTCTTTTAACTTCTTTTTTAACAAAAGGTCGCTTGTTTGGGGGCTTTTTTCAAAGACTTGTTCTTTCGTTGGTCTGAGAATCTGGCGGCACAAAACAAACAACACAAGACATGATCTGAACTGACAATGCCTCACATGGATCTTTTCAAAATGCTTGTTGTCGTGTTTAAACCACTGCTGTACGACATGACACTGGAAGAGCCGAGGAGGACAGAGACAGCAAAAGGTGGTTAAACGCTGACCAGTCACAAAGACACTTTTATAGCCCTGATACATCCTGCTTTTATTCAAAAGGCTTTGTTTTGCACGTAGACAGATCATATTGAGAGAGAGGAGGGACAGAAATAGAGGCTTGCTGCCTTGATAACACGTAGCTTACCGATAGCACAACTCTCTTCTGCTCCAGTGTCTCGCCATACTGCAGTGATTTAAACACGAATAAGCATTTCTAATAGACACATGTGAGCTCATTGTCAGTCCAGATCATGACCCTCATTGTTTGTTTGGCCATGTTGCCAGATTTTCAGAGCAACAAACAACCAAGTCTTTAAAAAAAGCCCCAAAAGAGTGACCTTTGGTTAAAAAAGTTATTAAAAGACTTTAGTAAACAGTCCTCCTTTCCCTTGATGTGAGAGGAGAACAACAAGCTGCTACGTCACAGGAGAGCAGTGTGTGGTTGGTTAGCCCAACTCTGGCGTTGAGACCTGATGAGGCGGGCAAAGCGTCTGCTGCAGGTTTGAGTGTTCATTTCACAAGATGCGGCATCAGCAGACACCCGAACAAGATTCGCTGCAGACGCAATACGCAAGTTTACCATTGACTTAACATGTAAACTGGACGCATTGGATGCTCCTGTTTGAACGCAGCATTATTGTGCTGTCAACTAAGAACATTTTGGTTGACTAAAAAAAATATTGACCATTCATTGACTAAAGACTGAAAGACTTCAACTCTACTTCACCCACGGAGTTCATGTAAACACAGCAGACCTCATAGTAACCATTTTCCCCATTCACTCTCCTGTATAAACCCAGAGTGTGGGTGTCAGCGTGGAGCTTTTAGCGCCACAGCGGGGGCCACTCTGACGCATTCTGAGCCGGGCTGCCATTGTGAGGCCGGTGGACAGAAATCAGCCTTTTTCATACGACAGAACAGAACAGAGCAGAGGAGAGCGACAGTCCGGCTGAATGTGGAGGCGGGGCTGTCCCTCACACAGAAACACCAAGGAACGGTGAGTGAGTGTGAAAAGAGCACTTGACCGCTCACTGACAGGTGAACGGGGCCGCTGTCACACAGAGAGAGAGAGAGAGAGAGAGAGAAGAAAGAGAAAAGAGAGAGGGAGTGAGAGAGAGAGAGAGGGAGGAGAGAGAAGAGAGAGGAGGGAGAGAAGAAAGGAAGAGAGAGAGAGAGAAAGAGAGAGGGAGGAGTAGCAAAGGGAGGAGGAAAAAGGGAGAGAGAGGGAGAGAAAGAAAAGGAAAAAAGCAGGCGAGAGAAAGAAACAGAGTGAAAGAGAGGGAAGAGAGAGAGAGGAGGAGGAAAGAGAAGGAGAGAGAGGGAAGGAGAAAAAGAAAGGAGAGAGAAAGAGAAGAGACAGAGGAGGAAAGTGGGAGAGAGAGAGGAAGAAAAGGAAAAAAGCAGGTGAGAGAAAGAAACAGAGTGAAAGAGAGAGGAAAGAGAGAGAGGAGGAGGAAAGAGAGGGAGAAAGAGGAGAGAGAAATGGAGGAAAGGGGGAGAGAAGAGAGGAAAGAGAGAGAGAGAAAGAGAAAAGAGAGAGGGAGGGTGAAAGAGAGGAGGGGGGAAAGGAGGAGGAAAAAGGGAGAGAGAGGGAGAGAAGAAAAGGAAAAAAGCGAGGAGAGAAAGAACAGAGTGAAAGAGAGAGGGAAGAGAGAGAGAGAGGAGGAGGAAAGAGAAGGAGAGAGAGGGAAGGAGAAAAAGAGAGGAGAGAGAAAGAGGGAGAGAGAGGAGGAAAGTGGGAGAGAGAGAGGAGGAAAGAAAAAGAGGGGTAAAGAGAGGGATAGAGTGACAGACAGAAGAAAAGAGAGACAGAGGAGGAAAGAGAGAAGAGGAAGAAATAGAGGGAGAGAAAGGAGGAAAAAGAGGAGAGAGAGAAAGAAACAGTGAAAAGAGAGAGAGTTCTTGAACTGTGCAACACTGATATTTCCCCCACTGTGAGACAAATAAAGATCTTATCCCATGTTTAGTTGTACATTTTTTCATAAATTGCAACTTTGCTAAAGTTTGACCAAACTTGCCCTACAATTTTTTTTTTTTTTTTTTTTTTTTTTTTTTTTTTTTTTTTTTTTTTTTTTTTTTTTTTTTTTTTTTTTTTTTTTTTTATTCCCTCAAGGTTTGCCTATATTTGTTTAGAGAGTCTATAAAACTCTATGTTGTGTTGAAACGACTGTGAAAGGACACCAAAACAACTATGTAATACTTTCCTTGCCCGGATCCAGCAAACTGTGAAGAGTGGGTCTGGTCACCACGCCCCGTCTGTGTTTCAGATCAAATCTACAACGCACCGGCCAATCAGGTTAGTTTATTAGCGTGACGCAGATGAAACAAAGGAGCTGATTGGTCGTTTGTCATTTAGACCAAAATCTCACTTCACTCACCTCACATTAAAATCATTTTTTTGCTTCGCTCATTGATTCTGCAGAAATCTGCCATGTTTTTCAGTTCCACCTGATATTTTTTCTATGTATTTTTTTTCGTCGGAAGCAGCCATGTTGGTCGGCAGAAGATGTGTGTCTCTGATTGGTTAATTAATCTGTCAATCACGGCTACAGAAATTCAAAAGAGGGACAAGAGACTAGACAATATATTTTTTAGAAATCGTCTGGATTTTCCAGGCAAATGCTTTCCCACCTTAAAGCAGAACTAAGCAACTTCAGCAGTAGTACAGCTCCCCCTACCACAACATAACAGAACATTGCAAATGATGATGATCACATGATATAACTTTTTTTTTTTTTTTTAATATGCCATACGTTGCAGTTCCAGTTCATTTCTGAGATGGTTGTAAAAATGTGTTCATGTCATAATACTGTGCGTTATCCACCTGATCACCTGTCAGCTGGCATTCTACCACAGTGTCACAGATCCTGGAATTGCAACACTTGGATGATGGAAGTTGGTCACATCCCAGGACGAACATTTAGGCGACCAATGCGCAACTTTTTTTTTTTTTTTTAATGGCTAGGTCAATTTAGTTAACCATATTTGACAAGGACCTTTTAAATAACAAAAATTCTAATCACAAAAATACATGAAATGAGCAGTTTTTTGAGGGATAGAAATGTGTTTGTCCTTATTCCTCCCGTAGACTCTGATGGTGGCTGAGCAGACGTCACACTGCTCGTTCTATCAGAGCTGCTACTGTCTGTCTGTCTGCAGGGAGTCTCCGTCCACTGGCTCCACACTGTTCCACCTGATCCAGGCTCGAGCTGCGTGAGAGAGGGAGGGAGCAGCACAGCAGATGGGCCATACAGGAAGCGCTAAATTAATTTACAACACGTCACAAAGCTCTAATTACTGATTAATTACGCCGCAGTCGTCTCCCCGACCCACTTTACACTCTCGTCTGTGCAAATGTGCTGCAGCAATACCAGGGAATAGATTAAATGTACTTTGTTTTAATTTATAAGCCATTTTATTATTGTTATTAATTTCTTTTTTTTTTTTTCACAGGTCTTAAAGAGGAAAACGATAGCCCTCATGCACCTGCACATTGATTTAAATGAGTTACGTGTGGCAACTCAAGGGTTTGGTGTTTAGAGATTAAGTTTGCTATACAGTTGAATTAATACAGTTGAAAAGAAAAGATCAATCAGTAACCTCAGCTGTAAATGAATGAGAAGAAACCAGAAAATAAACTAAGCTAAACCTAAGGCAAATCAGGTCCGAGGCATAAAGTGTAATCACAGAATTGATTTGGGTTGAAAGTAGTTTCAGTTGTGTTGTTCAGTCTTAGATTTCCAATTCTGCTTTTCATTCACATCTTTATTGCGCTTACACGTCCATTCGTTTAAATGATCACTCTTTCATAGTCAGACAGCAGTGTTATGACAATTACAAAAAAGGCTGACAAGTGGGAGTTGTAAACAGAAGGCCAGTGCTGTTATACGTAAGATCCTAACTGGAGAGAAAATATTAAGCTAGACATTAAAACTAATAATGCTAAGCTGGGCAAAGGCAGGCCGATTAAGCATGTAGTTAGACCCCAGAAACGAGCCTCTTCGCTCCAAAAGACCTAGCTCCAGCTGCACCGAGACTCCAGCTGCGGACATTTGACAACCTTACAGCTTCTGCACTGAGGACTCCAGAGAGTTGGACAGCGGACCAGGGCGCTGTGAGAGCAGCAACAAGACATGAAGCAGGGTGCGCTCTGCCTCACAAACACTGTTCAGAGTATACAAGTCTTGCTTTAGCTACACAATATAATAGAATAAACATATGAAACACAGTGAACTTATACCTGGCCCTTATGAACCACCCATAGGAAAGCAGAAGCAAGAGGACTAGCCTGTTCTCACAGATACCACACATTTGTAAACAGTGTGTCATATGAACACCATTTCTATTTTTTGCGTGTGTATTTCACACAGTTCTGTCTCAGTTCATTTCAATGGTGAATGTGTTATTATTCATGAAGACCAACAATCCTCATCATAAACTTAACCAACTCCAAGCCTCAGACCTAAACTTAGCCAAATAAAACCTCCTATTTGTCCTCAATCACATTGTTCATACCACGCGATGTGTACTGAAAAATGTATGTGTAATTGCACGCCAAAAAGGCAGAAGCGTCGTCAGGACACGCAATATGTCATGGCGTTGTATAGACATGCAAGTCATGAGAATATGTAGAGAGGACCAACACAGTCTCACTAGAGGGCGTACTTTTACCACGACACAAAAACAGCGTATTTGGACTATGACTTCACAGCTGTTTTTAGTACTTATGTTACGCCGTACATTTAGCACGATATGAAAAAGAGTAAAAATGACAGGAGATTTCACAGCGTCAAAAAAAACATGAGTTTTGGTTGAAGCCACATGGGGACGTTTTCTTCAGGTGAAACGGGTAAGTTCAGGCATAAAGTTACTATAATTGGTAAGTTTAGGTCTGGGGCTTGAGGCAGGTTAAGATTAGAATCAGGATTTCATGAATATTCATAAATAAGAACACGTCTTAACAACCACCATTCAAATGAATGGGGACTGTGATGCGTACTATATTTACGCAAGACGGCCGTGAACTCGTGCTAATCATACCTCATTTACATATTGTGTAATGTCGTGGTAAATGTACGCTTTCTTGTGAGATCGGGCTCAGAGGACAGAAGAGCTGCTAGAGCGCCTTTTATAGTTTTATATGTATCACTAAATATGCAATTTTCTACTCTTGTTAAATATTGTTTAGCTATTGTTAACCCATTCCTTTTTTCCCTTCAGTTAACAACAACTAACAACACACTTCCTGCACTTGCTCTGGAAAAGAGCATTTCCATTTGTCCATGGAAACTGACTAGTGTAGTATTTTGTAGACATGAGTCTTGGAGTTGGTTAATTCTAATCTTAACCAACTCCAAGTCTCAGACCTAAATTCACAATTTTTTTGTAACTTCAATTCTAAACTTAGCTAATGGTGCAAAATTCCAGCAATGCACATCTCTGTTTGAATTTTCAGAACTTTCAAAATTCACACTTTTACATATGGCCCAGACCTTTCCATTTCTGTACAGCTGCATTTTTTATTATTTCTAATCATCTCAGAATATCACACTATTTACTTCTGCTATTCCAAGCTTTGATTTTGCCGTCGGTGCGGATGCAGTTAATTGAAGGCTATAGTCGTGCATTCGCTCGCCGGAAGCGCGTTAGTTTAAATCCACTCCGGCCAGTTGGCAGCGTCATAAATATTAAGCAGAGGTGGGCAGTGCTACAAGTCTATCAGGCCTGTACTTCCCCATCCATCAGAACTACTCATCTGCACATCCACGCTTTGGCAAGAGACCGCTTTATCTGCGCTCTCCAGCCAGAACTCCCCCCGCTCTTCCATCCAACCATCCATCCCCCCTACTCTCTCTCTCTCCCACCGTCCGGACCGTCGCTGCACAAACCCGGAGCTGACACGACGCTTGGCTGAGGACCATTGTGGAAAGAGGAAACGGGCGCTTGCCAAAACACTGCTTAGGTCCAAATCCCCAAATTGATCTTTTCATCCAAGTCATCTTCCCTGAAAACATAAGCCAGTGGAAGGAAAGGAGTTTGTACTTCTGGCGTCGGACACATTTTCGGTTGAAATTTGAATTGTTTTGATTGTGTGTAAACTGCTTACCGTCTCATGTTGTCGCCAAGAAAACAGAAGCATGGGTGTTTTTAATGGAGTGTTCGTGAATAAGCTTGCCTCTCCACAAAACTGACTTGTTATTTATATTATATGTTACGGCTGCGGCCTTGGTCCTCGCTATTTTGTTTGTTCCTCCTGTGTTCAGGGTTGCCAGATTTTCAGAGAGTAACAAGCGACCAAACCTTTGAAAAAAAAAGCCCAAAACAAGCGACCTCAGACCCTCAATAAAAAAGGAACTAAAACAATCATTTAATTAAGCACGATGCGTCACAGCAAAACAAGAGTAACTGATTTTTGGCAGTTTTTAAGTAATATTTGATCACTATAAAGACTTTCAAAATGTAAAATATGCTAAAAGTTCATATTTCTTTCATTAGTGAGTATATTTCTGTGAATAAAACCTGGGAAAATGTCGAAAAATCACCTTGTTGATGACGTCAAAATGCCTCTCAGGAGCAAGCCCAAAAAAAACGCAACCGCGACCGTCAAAATTCACAAGCGACGTTCCAAAAAAAGAAGCCCAAAGTCGCTATGAAGAAGCGGACTTGGCAACTCTGCCCGTGTTCTCTGTGTTTTTCTGTTGCCGGAGCTTGATTGGTCGGTGGCTGTCTCCTTCCAAAGACCAGGATTGGCCTCTGCTTCACTCAACCAACCAGCCGGCTCACCTCAATTGGGCGTGTCCTTTAAGAGGCCTTGGGTTTGGTCGTTCTTGGCAGCTGGAGCAGCTTCATGTCTGTGATTGTCTTTTGTCATCATGGGCTTAGTTAGCACTAACACTAGTTTTGTGATTTTTTTCATTGAGACATTTGCTTATGTGCCATAAGGGATTAATACATTTAAGTATTTTTAATTGTGTCACCCAGTGGTTAAACTTGGACCTACCTAAGGCTCACACAGGTTCGTTCAACCATTGGCCATGCATGCTTTACCTGTGGCCGTACCTGTTTGTCAAAGCCTGATCCCGTCTGATCTCAGAAGCTAAGCAAGAAAGGGCCTGGTTAGTACTTGGATGGGAGACCGTTAGAACACCAGGAGCCACAGTGGGATGACAAGAGCAGTTTGTCGTTGTGTCCTTGGACAAGACACTTAACCCACATTGCCTCAGTGTTTGCGATCCCTGACTGTAAAGCACTTTGAGTGCTTTGTAAGGTGGAAAAGCGCTAAATAAATAGATATCAATTACCTTTACCATTGAGGGAAGCGACACAACAATCATGATTATCATTTACAATTTATTATTTTATTTAAGGAGACTTTTTAAAAACATTTGTTGTTGTTATTATGGAAAAAAAAATATTCATAAGGAACACAAATATACAAAACACAAATCTGTACTGTTGAAATTTTGGTCTTTTTTGCTCAACATTTTTACCAGTCCATGAGTCATACACCATACCACCTTCAATTTGAACCGTGCCACTAAAAATGTGTTTAATTTATTTTTTGTTAAAGACTAGTGGTTGGGAATCGCTGCTGCGTTATATTACCAGCCAAATCCAGCCAGGTGCCAGCACAGCCAGCGCAACAGATATGAGCCCAACAAAAGCCCCCCAGCGGGCACGAGAGGGGCAGCTTGGTCCCGCGATATAGAAAAACACCAGTCCCTGCAGAACCCAGCGGAGATGCACGCTCCGGACTCCAATAAAGTCCCAAAACGTATACCAGACACAAAGCGGCACCAACCTCGGCAGGCCAATGTACACAAGCGACTCAAGGCTTTCCATAGGCTGCCAGTGCCCACAGCGTTAGGGTTATTGGGTAAGTTTAGGCTTCAAGTTACTAAAATGTGTTTGTTTAGGACTGGGACTTTGGGTAGGTTAAGATTTACCCAATAAGCTTAAAGAAAATGTCACCAAGTGGCTTCAACCAAAATTTTAAACGTGCTTATTGTACATTTTTGACATTTCGTTGTAAATCTATGTTTTCTACAGAGACTGGGCTGAAGGCTTCATCTATCTAACAAAAGACACAATGATTCTTCTCCAAAATAAAAAAGTACTTGACAAAAAGTCATAGCAACATGTTGAAAGTCTCTCTGTTTCTGTGTGGACCACTGAACAGAGAACAGGGACGTTTTATTGCCGTTTCTCAGTATTCTCTAACTACTTCCCATCGCTGCTCAACTGCTCCAGCGATCCATTATTTGATCTGCTCCGTGTGACTGCGGGCCAGATGTGCCCACGGCCCGACTGCCACCGCTAATAAAATGAATATCCGGCTAACCCAGGGCTCTCAACTTTTGATTTTGGCTTGGAGTGAGATTTTTTGTGAGGGTGCCAATCATTCGTAGGTTCTGGGGTGGAGTGAGGCGCTGAAATCTACATGGAGAATTTGTAAAGCAGTGACCTAATTGGAAGTCTGTTTTTTAGAGGTTGATGGGCAGACATATTTCAGCAGTGTGGAAACCATGTCGCACATAGTGAAAAGAATGAGCGGGGGGTCTGGGGGTCCTCCCCCAGAGATTTTTGAAAAAACAGACACATTTTGGTGCATTTTGAGACATTTTACAGGCTTCAGTTGGCTGAAAAAAGTGAGACTAAAATTGTCGTATTGGATAACACTTTCAATTACTCTGAGCTTATTTTATAAAAATTAAAAATTAAAACAGGTGGTCAAACAACCAAGTGAATAAAAGATAAATGGCAATTAGGCCTTCTGTTCATGTGGCCCTGAGGGGTCGAGTATGGGAGTTACCCAGGAGATTTTGGTCAAAATATATGTAGTTTCCTGCAATCTGAAGTGTTTTTAACTAACAGATCCTATTTTCTAGCAGGTTTACACTAGCACAAAGTCAGCTGTGTGTTTGAAAATTTCACCTTGAAATTTCTACTTTTAGGCATTCACATGTCCAAATCCTGTGTCAGTGGTTCACAGTGGAGTTCTAATACTCTTTGTTCTGCCCTGCTCAGTGGGAGACATGTCAGTGAGGGGGCTTCAGACTGCAGCTCCTGGTTTTGCAGATGTTCAAACTGCAGGTCCTGAGACTGCAGCCTCCAGCTCTACCTCTGCTGCTTTAGAGCTGCCTCTGTCTGTGAGCTGCTGCTACTTCACAGTGGACAATGCACATAGGCTCCTCCAACAACAGTTCTGCCTAAACCTTTTGTGCAGACACTTCGTAGACTTGTGTTTGTTATGTTGTTTTTTCTATTCAGGATATAGATCAGGATTTTGGATCTGCTGTGCATGCTCCGACACCATATTTACTTTAACTTTCTGGAGGTGAAAAGTCATCCACACATTTCAGTAGAATTAGAAAGTAAGACCACAGTTTGAGACATTGTAGAGCATTGTGTGAATTGACCCTTCACTGTTTCCATAGTGTGTCTGCACATGCGCAGTACAGTTTATGCTTCTAAACTACATGCTCGTACCTGATGTTGCCAACTACAATTAAACTCAATGTTATGAGTCTACCACGGTCGTCTTTATTATCACAACACACAACATGGTGTCAGAAGATGTGGACTTTTACTCGGATGTAAAACGCAACGTGTTGTGAGTGTTTTTCGAGCGGGACCATTGTGCTACCACGCTAACTTTTGCAACATGGCGGACGGCTTCAGACGACCGGAGCCGTTGGTGTTCGATGGCAACATAGCGGAGAACTGGCGCATATTTGAACAAGAGTACGACATATTCATCGCAGCGGCACACTCAGATAAGCCAGCGCGGACCCGAGCCTACATTCTGCTAAACTTGGCCGGACCTGAAGCTATCGAGCGAGAGCGGTCTTTCGTGTATGCGGCGGAGGTACGTGAACCCGGAGACGGAGGACGTGTCCTGATTCCCGCGGAGTCGAAGGAAGACCCGGACTGCCTCAAGAAAAAGTTCAGAGACATGTGCAATCCTCAAACAAACATAACTATGGAACGACACAAGTTCAATACACGCAACCAAAAGGCTGGTGAGACCATTGAGTCATATGTGAGTGATCTGAGAATAAAAGCAAAGAGCTGCAGTTTTGGTGAGCTTTGTGAGGAACTTATAAGAGATAGACTGGTCTGTGGCATACATAACGACCATCTAAGAAAGACTTTGCTTCGTGACAGCGATCTAACTCTAGCTAAGGCCATTTCAGTCTGTCAAATTCACGAAATGACTGAAGAGCACAACAAAACGCTCATGTCCCCTCACAGCTCAGTTACAAATGTGGATGCGATTCATACCAGACACGTGACCAGACGTGATAATGACAGAGTCAAGATCAGTAAGCCAAACACTGATGCCACACAGTTCATTAACGATTGCACTAATTGTGGTGGTAGTCACGTGGCCAAGAGAAATAAGTGCCTGGCTTTTGGTCAGCAGTGTAATGCGTGTAAGAAAATGAATCATTTCAAAAAATGTTGCAAAACCAGACCACAGTTTGATAAACCAAAGCCTCGGTTTGACAGGCAAAGACAGAGAAGGTCAGTGTACCAAGTAGACACAGATCACAAAGAGGAAAGTGACAGCGACACATATTACGTGAATGGCATAACATTGGACATGACTGTGGACTCCACTTTTGCACAAACAAATGAAAAGGAGGAAGCTTTCACTACATTCCTGATAAATAACAAAACGGTTGAGATGAAAGTGGACACTGGTGCCAAATGCAACGTTCTCTCATTAAAGACTTTTGAACAAGTGAAAAAACATGAACAGCTCAAACCATGCACTAAACCCACTAACCTCATTGCATACGGTGGTAGTAAAATTAAGACTGAAGGATTTGTTGATTTGTGCTGCCATCAAGGGGCCAAACAATATACTCTACCTTTCTTTGTTATTAATGAAAATGTGCTGCCATTGATCGGACTCAGTGCTTCACTACAGATGGGACTTGTTTCACTTAGCAAAGAAGTTCACCAAGTCAGTGCCCCCATAGCACAAGATTTCACTCAGCAAATCAAAACAGAGTACTGTGACCTCTTTACAGATGAGCTTGGAAAACTTCCAGTCACTTATTCGATGACACTTGATCCAGAGGTGAGACCTGTAGTTCGCTCTGCACACCGCATTCCTGTAGCAATGAAGGACAGAGTCAAAAGTGAATTAGACAGGATGCAGGAGTTAGGTGTCATAATACCAGTTTCAGAGCCCACCGACTGGGTATCTTCTATGGTTGCCACCAACAAGAAAGACAAACAAGAAATCAGAATATGCATCAATCCAAAAGACCTCAATACAGCCCTGAAAAGACCACATCACCCTATGCGCACTGTGGATGATGTTGCGTCACAAATGTCCAATGCCACAGTCTTCTCAGTTTTAGATGCAAAGAACTCCTTTTGGCAGATCTCCCTTGACCACAAATCTTCAATGCTAACCACTTTTAGCACATGCTTTGGTCGTTACAGATTCCTGCGGATGCCATTTGGGATCAGCTCAGCCAGTGAGGTGTTCCAGCGTTCTATGGAGCAAATCTTTGCTGGATACCCCTGTGCCATCATCTTGGATGACATACTCATTGGAGGCAAGGACATTGAGGAACATGATGCAAACTTGAGAAAGATACTCAACAGAGCCAGGGAGGTCAAACTAAGATTAAACCCTCTCAAATGCAAATTCAGGCTAAACCAGGTCAGTTATGTTGGACATGTTTTCACTGCACACGGTTTAAAAGCAGACCCTTCTAAAACCAAGGCAATCAGTGACATGCCAGTCCCAACCGATGTTCCAGCTCTACAGAGATTTCTCGGAATGGTCAATTACCTTGGGAAATTTATTCCTAACTACAGTGAGATCACAGCTCCACTTCGTCAACTAACACATAAGGACACTGAGTGGTCATGGCATGAACAGCAGCAGCGTGCTTTTGATACATTAAAAGAGCACATGTCAAATCCTCCTGTTCTTTCATATTATGACGTTTCCAAACATGTCACGCTTACTTGTGATGCTTCACAGTATGGACTTGGTGCTGCGTGCCTGCAGGAAGGCAAACCTGTAGCTTATGCCTCACGCACCCTAACAGACACTGAAACTCGATATGCCCAAATAGAAAAAGAACTTTTAGCTGTTGTTTTCGCATGCTCAAAGTTTCACGATTTCATTTATGGCAAAACTATCACTGTTGAAACTGACCACCAACCTCTTGTCACGATCATTAAAAAACCCATTCATGCTGCTCCAGCCAGACTCCAAAGGATGATGCTCAAGCTTCAAAAATACAGTATCAATCTGATTTACAAAAGTGGCAAACAAATGCACTTGGCTGACACGCTGTCAAGGGCTCCAGGAAGCTCCACAGCACAGCTAGCAGACGAGATAGATGATTTTGATGTAATGACTGTAAGTTATGTATCATCTGCTCGTTTACAGGAACTGAGAGAGCACACAGCCACCGATCCGACTCTCCAGACCCTCAGTGGCATCATCAGACATGGCTGGCCAAACAGACTGCACAATCTCCCTCTGTCAGTACAGTCCTACTTTCCTTTCAGGATGAGCTAGCTATTGAGGAAGGCATCGTGATGAAAGGTCAGAAAACTGTGATTCCACATTCTCTACAAAAGACGTACATTGACATTTTGCATAGAGGCCACCCAGGCACAGATGCCACAAAACGAAGAGCGAGAGGCATTGTGTTTTGGCCCACAATGACAAAAGACATTGATGATAAAGTTTATGCATGCTCTGTGTGTAACAGTACAAAACCACATCAGCAAAAAGAGCCGTTACACTTGCACACTGTTCCAGAGCTACCTTGGTCAACTGTAGCTGCTGACATCTTTGATTGGCACAACCAGCAGTATCTGGTACTCGTTGACTCTTTCTCAGGCTGGTTTGAGATTGACCTATTACGTGACCTCACATCAGCTACTGTCATTGGCAAACTTAAAAGACACTTTTCAGTCCATGGTGCACCGCACACTCTCATCACGGACAATGGACGACAGTTCACAAGTCAGCGCTTTAAGGACTTTGCAACTCAATGGGACTTCACTCATGTTACCAGTAGCCCAGAGTATCCTCAGTCCAACGGATTAGCAGAAAGAGCTGTCCGAAGTGCCAAGAACCTCATGGAGAAATCACACAGAGATAAAACAGATGTGTTTCTGAGTTTGTTGAACCTTAGGAACATACCTCGTGATTCCAAACTTGGATCCCCAGCACAGAGACTTATGTCAAGGCAAACGCGCACTACACTTCCTGTCTCAAAAAGACTGCTTGCACCTGATATGCTCAAGCCGGAGGAAGTGCATGATCAACTTCACAACAAGAGACTGACACAAAAGATGTACTATGACAAAACAAGTCGACCTCTCCAACCTCTCATGGAAGGACAAGTTGTCAGACTACAAACACCCAAAGGTTTTGATCGCACTGGAGTAGTCACAGAAACATGTAAAGAGCCCAGATCTTACTTGATTCAGTCAGATGGACAAACATACAGGAGAAACAGGAAACACATCTTACCTGTTGCTGAGCCAGCTCCAACTCAGTCAGATCCACAAGACTTGTATCAGGACATTAGGCCTGACTCAGAGAGACGCATCTCTCTTACCAGACAGACACCACAGGAAAATTACTCTGAGCGTCCTATGGCCCGAGTTATAGTTCCCACTCCATCTTTGGACATGACTGATAATCTTTATAGAACACGCTCAGGTCGTGTCAGCAAACCAAATCCTAAGTATTCTCATTAGAGCGTATGTTGTACTATCTTTATAATGTGTTTTGAAAGCTGACAGTATTTGATGACTTGTTTGGCGTCATTATTATTTGTTATAGCTCGTTTGGCTATGATGTGTTTTCCTGCCAGCAATGCAATTTCTATGCAGCTAACTTGTTATGACTGTACTGTTATTGCTACAGTGTTTACTTCTGTTTCTTCTGGGATTTGCCTAATGTTTTTATGGTAATAAGCATTAACTAAGGAAAGGGGATGTAGAGCATTGTGTGAATTGACCCTTCACTGTTTCCATAGTGTGTCTGCACATGCGCAGTACAGTTTATGCTTCTAAACTACATGCTCGTACCTGATGTTGCCAACTACAATTAAACTCAATGTTATGAGTCTACCACGGTCGTCTTTATTATCACAACACACAACAATTCTAAATGTTGATAAATACTTTTTATGGCATAATATGAAAAAACAACACTTTTTTTTATCAAAACAAACATGCGTGGCCTCCTCCTCCCGGGCAAATAACAGTCCATTTTGTGGCAATACAAGTCTGTTTTTTTTAAATTATCTATTTGGTGTAACAAAGACATAAAAATGTCAGAAACATGAAAGTATTATAACATTGTAATATTAATTAGAAGTTTCATGTTAGCTGCTGAGCCCCCACACCCCCTTTAAAGTCCTTAAATCCCTTTCAAACGGCCCTGCACTTCCCAGCGCAGACCATGGATACAGAGCAGCCTTTATGCAGCAGTGACAGTGGAGCTGAGGCTGTAGAGGCTCTAAAACTCTACAGACTTTACAAACATTGATCAGGACGTCTGAACTCACACTTAGTATCCCTTTTACGTGTCCTGTGTCCTGGGACAGTGAATGAAATGATCTGCAGTGTCCAGGAATTAGTGGGACTCATTTTCAGCCCGGGAAAAATTTTAATGGACCAGCCCTCTGACAAATAAAAATGTAACCGTGTGGGCTCTAGCTGTTTTATCACCCTAGGCGAGATTTCAAATCACGCCCCTGATAGATAACCACTCTAGACCCTCAGACCCATAAGCATGTAAATACAAATTTAAATCTAACAAGGTTCAGATGTAATTCAGGGGTGGTCTGGGGGAATTCTCCTACCTGGAGAATTTTTATAAAATCAATGCAATTTCCTGTATTTTGGTGAGTTTTAGATGTGATTATCCTATTGTGTGAGGTCAATTTTATATAATTAAAAAGACATGAGGCAGTTAAATAAACAAAAGTACAAATAGGGTCCCCCCATTGAGGCCAGATTTAGGGGGCCCAAGCCCCAAATGCCCTTAGCTCCGCCCCTGTAAAACTGTGCTTTAGGAGCGTCAGGCAGACTGACTCGGCCTGACAGGACGGTCCTGTGTGATCAGAGCAGGGACAACACAGGAGCTGCTGCTTTTATAAGGTTAGTGTCTGTTTTATGACACATTCAGGGAAACGTAAAAGTTGTAAAGAACTCTTCAAACATTTCCGCGGTGCGCGGTTTAACGCGATTTTCCCCGCTGTTATTTACACACGTTATCTTTCACTGTACATTTTGGGCCTTTTCTCCATAAATATAAGGCTGATTTGCACAAACTATGGATCACTATGAAGCTCCAGTTTCACAGAATATCACTGGGAGTTTGAAATGCGTCTCAAAGAAACGATCTGTCTGTTAAATAGCTCTGATGTGACGCTGCCCTGACAGTCGCGCGCAGCTTCTCGCCGTTCTAGGCTCTATACATTTGAGACTATTTAATTTTGGTTTAAAAAAATTGTGTCTGATTTTTTAGCGTGAGAAATGCCAGGTGTGCGTGAGAGCGTGTGAAGGAGGTGAATTGCGTGTGTCACACGGTCATTGCGTGAGAGTTGAGAGCCCTGGGCTAACCTATGCGGCTAAACAAACAACAATAAGTGCTCATATCACACCAGAGACGCACGCATTAGGATAATTACAGATGCTAATGAGCTGAGCCGGGCTTTTAATCGTGGCTGGTCCGAGGTCAGCAGATGTGCACCGTGCTTCACCATCGACGGCTCTCCTGCTCAATCTGTGTGTGTGTGTGTGGTTAGCGGGATAGCTCACCATGGTGGCTTTTGGTAAACAAAAATATGAGCCACTACAATGAAATAATGGGCCTCATTCATGACACGTTCTTACGAGCAAATTGTTCTTAAGGCTGTTTACGAACATTTTGGCATTTACAAAATTAGTTCTTTACGGAAAACGTTCGTCTGTACGAACAAATCCTACGAACACTGAGGAGCACTCGTACAAACAAAAAAATCAGCTGTTTCAGATTTTTATTTCTTATATAGTTCAGTCAAAAAATTTAATTCCTACATGATTATAGGTTATGTATTTTTGCAAATTATTGTATATAAAATAATTTTAGAAACAAAAAAAAATTCAGTTGTGCATAAAAATGACTCCTTTAATAAACCTGCAGCAGCCTGTCCCAGCCTCAGAGTCTCTGTGTTTCTAACCCCACAGGACTCAGGACCCTGTGTCCCCCCAGGACCCGAGCCCCGCTACAGCCGCTGTCCTCCTCCCCCGCCCCCCACACGCGTGGTCTACCGTGACGTGGAACGCGATAAAAACGGCAAAAGCCAGCGTTATTTCAATACATCTGTGACTTGAACATGTTTCCTCTGAGTGTGTTCATGTGAGTTTGGACATTTTTAAAAGACGCAGAAGTATTAACTCAGAGAAAGTGGGAGATGTGCTGCTGCAGCTTCTTCCTCGTTCCCTGCTCCAAGTCTTGTATATATATCTTATATATATAAGGAAGTATGCATTATTCATTTTTATGTTAATAACTGTCCGTAGATGGAGTTTGGTGAATTTGGCGTAAAGCTGTTGGGAAGGAATTTGGCTCGTTACGAACTCGTCTTGAATCCCACGTAGAGTTTTCGCAGCAGCTTCTTAAAGTGAACAGATTTTACGAAGACTGTCATGAATGAGGCCCAATGTCTTTAGGATAAGAGTATCAGGTTTAAGAACGAGGACGAATGTCTTTTCATTTTTAACCAACAAAATCTGTGTTACAGACGAGAAGGCAGCAGCCCTTTTCTACTTTCTGATGCAGATTCTATAGATTCAGCCCTCTTTCATGGAGCAGAGATTAATGTAATTCTCCAAACATGAAAAATCCAGTAGTTTGACTTCCTCTGACACTTTTCACTTGCTCACAGAAGAGGACATTTCTAGACTCGCTGCATCTGCCCGTTCTCAGAGTCCTAGTCCAGTAGGAACACTTTTTCTTCAGTTAAAGATCATATATCTGCTCTATACTTACTCAACTATGTTTTTAGTCCAACATGTTTTGCCTGTAATCAGTTTGAAAAGAAAGCTGACTTCCAGAAGCAGCTGATCACATAAACAGAGCCGACTGCGCTGGGCAATGTCAACATTAGCGCTGCGTCTAATCCGTCCCATTTTACTGCTGCCAGGATTGCCCCCTGATGCTGCGTTCAAACCACACAGCACCGAAGCATTCAGTATTGATACAGAATATTTTTGAAGCTGATGCCTCAACAGGAGCCCTAAACACCCCAAAGCGTGTCGGGTGTTGGGCACCACAGACACATTTACGTCCTGATGCTCTTCTCTGCGTTCCTGCTTTTTGCAAAAGGTTTTTTTTAGACAGATCACCTTTCGAGAGGTCTGCTGCATCTATAAAACATAGCTAACTTACCCAATAGCTCAACTTTCTCCTTCTCCAGACAGTGTCTTTTTACTGTCTCTGTACTCCTCCATTGCTACGTCGTGTCGCAGTGGTTTAAACACCACAATGAGCATTTTTAATCCCATCTATGTGAGCTCGTTGTCATGTGTTCAGGCGATGAAAGTTCAGCAGTTCCCAACTCGGGCGTCGATGCCTGATGAGGCCATAGCGTTCGCCGCAGGTTGGAGCATCTTCGTCGCATGACACGGTGTCAGCAGACACTAGAACAAGCAAATTTCGTTGAACGCAAATTGCTGGACGCCTCAAGACGCGAGTTTACATTGACTTAACATGTAGACTGGATGCAACACTGTCCCGTCTGAACGCAGCATGACAGTTCCTAGATCTTATTCCGACTTACTCTGACTCAAATTAGGCCCTGCATGGCATACATTGTTGTCCATTATCACCATCAAGTGTGGAAAAACAGGTCGCTTTGCTCAGAAGAAAAAGCATTGGACCGAACTGTACTGCCTGAACCGAGGCTATGAAAATAAACGTACAGTATTTATGGAATATGCCTAAATAAAAGCTTTAACCTTGCATCTATGGTTACTCTCCTGAGATGTCTGTGTGTTTTGACAGCTGTGTGTGGTGTAGACGGACACAAGATGATTTGAATGATTTGGCTCGAACACGGATCGCACACACATCGACCTATGTGTGCGTCTGGAGCGTGGACACACCCCCTGCTCCGGTCATACACACTCTGACCTGTGTGCGTCTGGATCATGGACACACCTCCTGCTCCAGTCATACACACTCTGACCTGTGTGCGTCTGGATCATGGACACACCTCCTGCTCGGGCTCTGTGTGCGGAGAGTGGCTGCTGTATTGTTGCACATGTCGCTCTGTCATTAGAGATATTAGTTTCAGCAGCTGTTGGAAAACGTCAGTCCAACGCCAGGATATGGGATTAGTTTGAACTGTGTGAAACGATTGTGTGGGAGATCTGTAGTTGATGAGAATAGAGTAACATCAGGGTTTGCTAAAGGTCATAGTCAGGTCAACTTTAAAACAACAATAAAATGTTAACTGGGCACTACTGGTTCTATCGCTTTGTTTCCATAGTCATGGTTTGGCTTGATGGGTCTGAGGGATGGTCATTGGACACCTTCCATGACTTAACTCTTTAGACGTGATGATTGGACAAGAGATAGAAACATGAAATAATGTTCCTCTCCAAACGCTGACTCAATCCTGTGACAAACCCCCATTCTTCCACTGATGAAACTTTATTTGATGAGCTAATAGACTTGGAAAACCAAGCCTTGCACGTTAGCATCAGCTAGTTTAATGTATATTGAGGCAAAACAATGTAAAAATCCATAGAATAAATCATGTTTAAAATGCAGCTCAGAGTCACAGAGACTTTGCAGAAAGTGACAATATACAGTTAAGTTTCTTGTTTTCACCAGCCTGATTATCCTTTTACAGATACAAACAAAGAATTTGTACACATCTTTTTTGTGCACTACTCAGATTGACGCTGTGAAAAAGGCATAGTTCAGGTAAAGGTCACATTTAATTTAGAAAGCATGTGTAATGTGGGAGGCGCTCAGCTGGAGCAGAACACACACAACATTGTTAACAAAAGCAGCCCAAGTATAATGGAAGTATGGCTCATGAGTGCAAATATTAGTGTTTGATAAGGTGAGGAGGGCACACTTCACACTGTGCATGAAGTGCACTCTGTATGCTCTCTTTTTTGGGAGTTACCAAATCCTCTGCATATTTATGCCACATTTTAAGCCTTATGTGTTGGTTTCTTATGAACAGAACTCTGTTGCACATAAGTTATAACTTAACTTAATACTCAATAAGGTTGGATTATGTTAGACACATTATTCTTTTTACAGTGTTTTCCCTTGCAAAACAAGAAACAGCTGATGCTAACGTGCTAGCTTTGCTTTCTTAAGTCTATTAGAGCAACAAAAAAGTTTTCATCGCTGGAAATGTCAAGTATGTTTGTCTGCAGACCTGCACCAGGAGTCCCCTCATCACTTGCATCTATGGCTTTACTATACTACTTTGTTATCGATCAAGTTACATTTTTTTATCCACTTTATCCTAGTTTTTTTTGAAGAGTGTCTGGCTGCAGAACATCAGGACCTGCGTTTGTGTGTTTGATTATACAAACCAACCAACAGCGACCATAAACATTGGAGGCTCCTCTTTGTTTTCTCCAACGTTTTATTGACGGACACAAACAGTGTTTTAGGTGCACAGCGCCACATTACTGTATGCCCGGTATATCTGCATATTATGGGTGAATCATCTGGGCCTCCTGGTACAGGTCCATGTGACGATGGTCTGCAGCAAATGCCTCTCGGAAATGTGGCGGTTTGTCACAGAATCAAGTCGACTATAGTGAGAACATTGTTTCATGTTTCTATCTGCTCTTCTGTCTGGTTTTTCAGTCCGGACCCAGCAATGGGGCAGGTCTCTTTGTACAGTGGAAACAGCAAAGAACTGTGCCGTTCTGCCCCGACATAAGTCTATGGAAACAGGGCTAGTGCAATCACAACAAGCTCTATATGTCACACTCAAGTCTAATGTTGATAATATTATAAATAGTGTACATCCGTTTTAGTAACTGTAATATATATGAATAGGAAGATGTAATTTCCCAAACGTCTGTGTTGCTACTTTTACCTTATGTGTGAAAAACTAAAATAATCTTCGATACACAAGGCTAACTGCTCTTATTTAACGGCCCCTTGGAGGAAGCATTAACAATATGCATCCCCATTTCAAGTGTCTCCAGACCAATAAGTGTAAAAGATGTGCTCTCAGCTTCCTGGTCCAAAAGCAAACGGCCCTGATGGGGTCGTAACCTGCAAAGTGCTGTGCCTTCTCTGTCTTTGTCGCTGTGGGCGAATCCAAACATCACCGTTCACTTGGAATCTAAAGAAGACAAGTTGGAGAAGATGTGCTTTAAAGAGTTTGATGAAGCAGGGTTTCTGTATCTTTAGTTTTTGTTTTTTGACTGAATGATGGCATATGTCTGAGAAATCGCGTAATCGCTCCAAACCTGATCACTATCCACTAAGGGTTGCATGACTACAAGATTTTAGTAGCTGACAAGTCGAGAGCATGTCGACTCTTAAGGCTTTTCCATTAGTACCTGCTTGGCCCTATACTCTACTCGGTGCAACTTAACCCTGATGCGGAGCTTTTCCATTTGGAGCTGATCCCTGAGACTAGGTACGTTTTTAGTCTCTGCTTTACCCCAGGGCCAAAGCAACAAGAGTAGATACTAAACCTGACGTCAAACCTGTTCTCGGAGTCTGAGCGTTTGCCTAGGACGCGCTTCAGAGCAGCAAATATAAGACCAATCGCTAAACAAACAGTAACAGGGTCTGAGCAGGTGTCTACGTCTACATTGTCTTGTGTTTCTTGTCTTGTGTATGTATTTTTTTGTGAGTTTACNCGTCAGGACAGAGAGACGGAGGAGGAAGATGGGACAGCAGACTTTGTGATTTGTACCATCGTGACCAGAGCGGGGACTTTACAGACGCTCCGCCTCGGACGGACGTGAATGAAGAGGTGAGTCAGTGAACGTGTGACATGAAAAGCTTCACTCTACTGGCCAACGCAGTGGTGGATATTTGTTTTAGCGCTTATGAATCGCTGGAGAGTGAACGGTCTGATTATTTTTAATTAAAGCCGATTGCGGATCGAAACGCTCCGTTGTTTTCTATGAGCTTGCATCATTTTGGGAGTGACAGTGTGGCACGTACCGCCAGCTTCACAACAGCCCCACTCGGCCTCTCTTGTAATGGAAATGCTCTCCTCTGAGCGGGGCTAAGCCGGGTAGAGGCGCGTAGAGTAGAGTCCGAGTAGAGTAGGGCCAAGCAGGTACTAATGGAAAAGCCTATAAGTATTCGTTTTATTTTTTGTTAAAGACTAGTGGTTGGGAACCGCTGCTGCGTTATATTACCACCCCAAATCCAGCCAGGTGCCAGCACAGCCAGCGCAACAGATGTGAGCCCACAAAAGCCCCCAGCGGACACGAGAGGTGCAGCTTGGTCCCGTGATATAGAAAAACACCAGTCCCTGCAGAGCCCAGCGGAGATGCACGCTCCAATAAAGTTCCAAAACTTATACCAGACACAAAGCAGCACCAACCTCAGCAGACCAATGTACACAAACGACTCTTGGCTTTCCATAGGCTGCCAGTGCCCACCAGCGTTAGGGTTATTGGGTAAGTTTAGGCTTCAAGCTACTAAAATGTGTTTGTTTAGGTTAAGATTTACCCAATAAACTTAAAGAAAATGTCACTAAGTGGCTTCAACCAAAATGTGTGGTTATTTAACGTTTTGTGCTTATCGTACGTTTTTGACATTTTGTTGTAGAGCTGGGCAATATCATGATAAAAATCGGATCGTGAGCTCATCTCTGTGACAATCTGCTTTTTCATGAAATCGTCATATCGTGATTTCATTTGTGTCTTGTGCTGTTGCCAACCCCGGTCGTCATTGTAATGAGAAATTGCGTTTTTTTTGGCTACACATTCAAGTCACAAACAGGTGAATTTGAGCATTTTCAGTTTGATTTACAAAATATATATTAATTATGACTGAAACATGGATTCTTAGCATATTTTCATGCTTAAAAGTAGGGATGCACCGCTCCAGCTTTTTCTGTTCCGATACCGATTCCGATACTTTGGCTTAAGTATTTGCCGATACCCGATATCAACCGATACTAGTGTAAAAACTGAAATAGACATTTGGTTATGTAGTGTTATGTAAATATTATTAACTTAACAACTTAATCTGAACAAATGTCAAACATTATGACATGTTCTGGATCAATACCAGCCAATAAATGTCTCATTATGTCCAATTAAAAGCACAACAATGGTATCAACTGAAGCGATATCATCACTCTGAAAACTGGCAACAAAGTAGCCTTTGACGGCTGGATTTAGTCATTGACAAGTAGGAGAGAGAGAGAGAGAGAGAGAGAGAGAGAGAGAGAGAGAGAGAGAGAGAGAGAGAGGAGAGAGAGAGAGAGAGAGAGAGAGAGAGAGAGAGAGAGAGAGAGAGAGAGAGAGAGAGAGAGAGAGAGAGAGAGATATCGTCGTATATCTATGTTTTCTACAGAGACTGGGCTGAAGGCTTCATCTATCTAACAAAAGACACAATGATTCTTCTCCAAAATAAAAGTACTTGACAAAAGTCATAACAACATGTTGAAAGTCTCTCTGTTTCTGTGTGGACCACTGAACAGAGAACAGGGACGTTTTATTGCCGTTTCTCAGTATTCTCTAACTACTTCCCATCACTGCTCAACTGCTCCAGCGATTCATTATTTGATCTGCTTCGTGTGACTGCGGGCCAGATGTGCCCACGGCCCGACTGCCACCGCTAATAAAATGAATATCCGGCTAACCTACGCGGCTAAACAAACAACAATAAGTGCTCATATCACACCAGAGACGCACGCATTAGGATAATTACAGATGCTAATGAGCTGAGCCGGGCTTTTAATCGTGGCTGGTCCGAGGTCAGCAGATGTGCACCGTGCTTCACCATCGACGGCTCTCCAGCTCAATCTGTGTGTGTGTGTGTGTGTGTGGTTAGCGGGATAGCTCACTTAGCCTAGTTACACAGCTGTTAGGATTAGGAGTTTGTAGTTCCAGTTAACATTTTATTCTGGTGTTCTTTTGTGGTGGAGTTGAGAAGATGGAAGCGCCAAGGTGGCTTTTGGTAAACAAAAATATGAGCCACTACAATGAAATAATGGGCCTCATTCATGACACGTTCTTATGAGCAAATTTGTTCTTAAGGGCTGTTTACGAACATTTTGGCATTTACAAATTTGTTCTGAACGGAAACGTTCGTCTGTAAGAACAAATCCTACGAACACTGAGGAGCACTCGTACAAACAAAAAAATCAGCTGTTTCAGATTTTTATTTCTTATATAGTTCAGTCAAAAATTGTAATTCCTACATGATTATAGGTTATGTATTTTTGCAAATTATTGTATATAAAATAATTTTAGAAACAAAAAAAAAAATCAGTTATGCATAAAATGACTCCTTTAATAAACCTGCAGCAGCCTGTCCCAGCCTCAGAGCCTCTGTGTTCTGACCCCCACAGGACTCAGGACCCTGTGTCCCCCCAGGACCAGAGCCCCGCTACAGCCGCTCAACAGGAGCCCTAAACACCCCCAAAGCGTGTCGGGTGTTGGGCACCACAGACACATTTTACGTCCTGATGCTCTTCTCTGCGTTCCTGCTTTTTGCAAAAGTTTTTTTAGACAGATCACGTTTCGAGAGAAGGAGGCAGGTCTTGCTGCATCTATAAAACGTAGATACCCAATAGCACAACTTTCTCCTTCTCCAGACAGTGTCCTTTTACTGTCTCTGTACTCCTCCATTGCTACGTCGTATCGCAGTGGTTTAAACACCACAATGAGCATTTTTAATCCATCTATGTGAGCTCGTTGTCATGCAAGTGTTCAGGCGATGAAAGTTCAGCAGTTCAGACAGACACTAGAACAAGCAAATTTCGTTGAACGCACATTTGCTGGACGCCTCAAGACGCGAGTTTACATCGACTTAACATGTAGACTGGATGCAACACTGTCCCGTCTGAACGCAGCATGACAGTTGCTAGATCTTATTCCGACTTATTCTGACTCAAATTAGGCCCTGCATGGCATACATTGTTGTCCATCATCACCATCAAGTGTGGAAAACAGGTCGCTTTGCTCAGAAGAAAAAGCATTGGACCGAACTGTACTGCCCTAAACCGAGGCTATGAAAATAAACGTACAGTATTTATGGAATATGCCTAAAGCTTGGCATCTATGGTTACTCTCCTGAGATGTCTGTGTGTTTTAACAGCTGTGGTGTGGTGTAGACGGACACAAGATGATTTGAATGATTTGGCTCGGACACGGATCGCACACACATCGACCTATATGTGCGTCTGGAGCGTGGACACTCCTCCTGCTCAGTCATACACACTCTGACCTGTGTGCGTCTGGATCATGGACACACCTCCTGCTCGGGCTCTGTGTGCGGAGAGTGGCTGCTGTATTGTTGCACATGTTCCTCTGTCATTAGAGATATTAGTTTCAGCAGCTGTTGGAAAACGTCAGTCCAACGCCAGGATATGGGATTAGTTCGAACTGTGTGAAACGCTTCGTGTGGGGAGATCTGTAGTTGATGAGAATATAGTTACATCAGGGTTTGCTAAAGGTCATAGTCAGGTCAACTTTAAAACAACAGTAAATGTTAACTGGGCGCTACTGGTTTCTATCGCTTTGTTTCCATAGTCATGCTTTGGCTTGATGGGTCTGAGGGATGGTCATTGGACACCTTCCATGACTTAACTGTAGTCCACCCTTTAGACGTGATGATTGGACAAGAGATAGAAACATGAAATAATGTTCCTCTCCAAACGCTGACTCAATCCTGTGACAAACCCCAATTCTTCCACTGATGAAAACTTTATTTGTTGAGCTAATAGACTTGGAAAACCAAGCTTGCACGTTAGCATCAGCTAGTTAATGTATATCGAGGCAAAACAATGTAAAAATGGTCATGTGCGTATAAGATAATCCAATCTCAATCAATTGAATAAAAAAGTTTAAAAAGCAGCTCACAGACTTTGCAGAAAAGTGACGATATACAGTATAGTTTCTTGTTTCTTGTTTCTACCAGCCTGATTATCATTTTACAGATACAAACAAAGAATTTGTACACATCTTTTTTGTACACTACTCAGATTGACGCTGTGAAAAAGGCATAGTTCAGGTAAAGGTCACATTTAATTTAGAAAGCATGTGTAATGTGGGAGTGACGCAATCCCTCTACAGCCTGGATCAGCAGAACACACACATTGTTAACAAAAGCAGCCCAAGTATAATGGAAGTATGGCTCATGAGTGCAAATATTAGTGTTTGATAAGGTGAGGAGGGCACACTTCACACTGTGCATGAAGTGCACTCTGTATGCTCTCTTTTTTGGGAGTTACCAATCCTCTGCATATTTATGCACATTTTAAGCCTTATGTGTTGGTTTCTTATGAACAGAACTCTGTTGCACATAGTATAACTTAACTTAATACTCAATAAGGTTGGATTATGTTAGACACATTATTCTTTTTACAGTGTTTTCCCTTGACAAACAAGAAACAGCTGATGGTACGTGCTAGCTTTGCTTTCTTAAGTCTATTAGAGCAACAAAAAAAGTTTTCATCGCTGGAAATGTCAAGTATGTTTGTCTGCAGACCTGCACCAGGAGTCCCCTCATCACTTGCATCTATGGCTTTACTATACTACTTTGTATCGATCAAGTTACATTTTTTATCCACTTTATCCTAGTTTTTTTGAAGAGTGTCTGGCTGCAGACATCAGGACCTGCGTTTGTGGTTTGTTAACACCAACACACAGCGACAATAAACATTGAGGCTCCTCTTGTTTTCTCCAACGTTATTGACGGGACACAAACAGTGTTTTAGGTGCATAGCGCCACATACTGTACCCTGGTATATCTGCATATTATGGGTGAACATCTGGGCCTCCTGGTACAGGTCATGTGACGTGGTCTGCAGCCAAATGCCTCTCGGAAATGTGGCGGTTTGTCACAGAATCAAGTCGACTATAGTGAGAACATTGTTTCATGTTTCTATCTGCTCTTCTGTCTGGTTTTTCAGTCCGGACCCAACAATGGGGCAGGTGTCTTTGTACAGTGGAAACAGCAAAGAACTGTGCCGTTCTGCCCCGACATAAGTCTATGGAAACAGGGCTAGTGCAATCACAACAAGCTCTATATGTCACACTCAAGTCTAATGTTGATAATATTAAAATAGTGTACATCCGTTTTAGTAACTGTAATATATATGAATAGGAAGATGTAATTTCCCAAACGTCTGTGTTGCTACTTTTACCTTTACTTGTGTGAAAAACTAAAATAATCTTCGATACACAAGGCTAACTGCTCTTATTTAACGGCCCCGTGGAGGAAGCATTAACAATATGCATCCCCATTCAAGTGTCTCCAGACCAATAAGTGTAAAAGATGTGCTCTCAGCTTCCTGGTCCAAAGCAAACGGCCCTGATGGGGGTCGTAACCTGCAAAGTGCTGTGCCTTCTCTGTCTTTGTCGCTGTGGGCGAATCCAAACATCACCGTTCACTTGGAATCTAAAGAAGACAAGTTGGAGAAGATGTGCTTTAAAGAGTTTGATGAAGCAGGGTTTCTGTATCTTTAGTTTTTGTTTTTGACTGAATGATGGCATATGTCTGAGAAATCGCGTAATCGCTCCTAAACCTGATCACTATCCACTAAGGGTTGCATGACTACAAGATTTTAGTAGCTGACAAGTCGAGAGCATGTCGACTCTTAAGGCTTTTCCATTAGTACCTGCTTGGCCCTATACTCTACTCGGTGCAACTTAACCCTGATGCGGAGCTTTTCCATTTGGAGCTGATCCCTGAGACTAGGTACGTTTTTAGTCTCTGCTTTACCCCAGGGCCAAAGCAACAAGAGTAGATACTAAACCTGACGTCAAACCTGTTCTCGGAGTCTGAGCGTTTGCCTTCAGGACGCCGCTTCAGAGCAGCCAAATATAAGACCAATCGCTAAACAAACAGTAACAGGGTCTGAGCAGGTGTCTACGTCTACATTGTCTTGTGTTTTCTTGTCTTGTGTATGTATTTTTTGTGAGTTTACGACTGCACCTGCACAAACTAGTGGAATAATTTACAACCACCAAACAGACTGTGCGTGAGCTTATGACTGTGCCCTTTGCAATCTGCAATTTTTCCAAACAAAGCGCAGTATGTCAGCATGCCTTCTTAAACAGAAGAAACAAAGACTCAATGTGTCCGGAGTTACAAAGAACACTCAAGTGAAAACACAGATTCCAGTGCGAGTCTTTCTGTGTAACGTCTGCGCGGTGAGATGATCCAGTCACAGTCTGAAGTTTACACATAAGAATGTCTCCAATCCAGATAATAAGACCCAAACCTTGCCATAACGTCTTCCTGCAGTTGAAAGCAGAATCCCAAATGATGCAGCCAAACAAGTTCGAGGAAAAAATGTCCATTGCTCACTTTTTGAACAATATTTTGAAGCATGTGTCGGCTCACTTTGTTGTCTACGGCAGAAACTACGGCAAGTACAACCTTCCTCCGCCGCCTCCTTCTCTACACAATCCCCACCCGAACTTCAGTCCTGACAAACCCTGGCCTTTTTTATATTCAGCAGCGTGTTCAGAGGTGTTTATGATGCCTTATATTTCAATCCTAAAGCTACACAATTGTTTTTTTTTATCACAAGAAAAAAGAAAGATGTTTCTGTTCTCATGTGTAAAGTCTGTTTTTACAAGAAACATTTCTGTACTCATGTAAAAGGCAAAAAAAAAAAAAAAAAAAAAGACAATTTCACTAGAGCCAGTTTGGAGCTGAATGAGCAGATCTACCCATCATTTAACAAAACGTTCCGGTTAAAACCTAAACTTTTATAATAAAAACAGGATTTTTTTATGACAAAGACAGAAACTTTCTTATTAAACAGAAAAACAAAAACGGAAACTTATCCTATTCAAAATGAAACTACTTGTAAAAACAGAAATTGGTAGCACTTTAAAAGACCACCACGTTACCTACCAGTTAATTACCGTGTCACTTACTAGTATCTAACAGTCACTTAGTAATACTTGTTCTGGTACTTATAGTACTTACACAGGTACCTAGACTGGTACTTTGAGGGTACTTGTACCAGAGGTTACTGGTACATAACACTGATAGTTACTGGTACTTACAGTGGTACTTATGGTGGTACCTACAGTGGTACCTAAGGTGGTACTTGGAGGGGTAATTGTGTAAGCAGTTACTGGTACTTACAGAGGTACCTTTTAGTACACTTACCATTACTTTTATTGATACTTATATTTGTACAAATTCCTACACTTAGCAGTACATATTGCAGCACTTACCACCTTTAATACTTTGTGGCACACACATTTGTTTCAGTGGTCACTGTAAGTACCAGTAACTGCTGACACAATTACTCCACCATAAGTACACTATAAATACCAGTAGTTATCAATGTTATGTACCAGTAACTGCTGGTACAAGCACCCCTCCAAGTACCACCTTAGGTACCACTGTAAGTACCAACATAAGTACCAGTAACTATCAGTGTTATGTACTAGTAACTGCTGGTACAAGTACCCCTCAAAGTACCTCTCTAGGTACCAGTATAAGTACCACTGTAAGTACCAGATGAAGTACTACCAAGTGTCACTGTTAGATACTAGTGACACTGTAATTAACTGGTAGGTAACGTGGTGGTCTTTTAAAGTGCTACCCAGAAAGTCTTGTTATAAAAACAGTATTTATTTTGCTTGTAAATACAGAAACTTTACCAGTTAAAACAAAAACTAAACTAATTCAAATAAATGCAATAAGCTTTTTACAGAAATAGACCGAAATGATAAAATAACCTAAACATCAGTTTTCTCCCAGCACAGCTATTTAAATAATGCATCTATTCAGGTTCAAATGTGTCTGTATAATTCTAAACACATGAAATAAATAAAACACCTGCCATTTCCACATTTTCTGGCCAGAACGAACAATCTCAGCTCATTTTTACGTCTCACCGGAGCCACCCAACGCAATCGGCTCACAAAGCGCGGTCACTTCTCCCATTCTAGTTTTCTATCAGGTAAACGAAAAGGAAAAAGTGGCGTGTTTGGAGCCGGCGATAAGGCTGGAATGGCCGCTCGACAGGACAGTAAAAGCTCTATGGTAATTTCCTGTAGAAATAGCAGGAGCCGTTAGTGAGATAGATGGTCCAGAGCAGCGCTGGAAAAGTCCAACTCAGCGCTTTCCACTTTATCTATTAGAGTGGTAATATTGCATGACTAACTTGGGCCTCTCTCTTTCTCTCTCTCTCTCTCTCTCTCTCTCTCTCTCTCTTCTGTCCATTATGTTGACTAATGAGAAGCTGCTTTACTTTACTGTCTGCAAATGCTATTCTCTACAGGTAATCCGTTTGATCCGTTTTTGGGATTAGAGAATTTTAAATAAAAGTGTGAAGTGTTTGGAAGATTTAAAATATTGACCATATCATGTAGTAAAAAAAAAATGGTATTGATAATTTAATTTTATAGCATTAAAGTGAAGCATTTAGTAATCGACAGTGAGCATAATTATAGTTTAGGATTTCACCAAACAATGTTCTTGTGTTCACCTCAGTAGTTGTTTTTATGAGGTTTCTAGTTGTATTTTGCTCAGATTACTTCCTGTATTTTTCAACTTTTGTATGTCAATTTCTTCATAATTTGCAACTTAACTAAACATTTAGCACAAGAACTATCACACCAAAGTCAAAAGTAGAAAAATGTGATCTTCTGAAAAGTAGATCTGCACTTTTCATATAGGCCTCATAACCAAGCCACAGTTAATTGGCTTAGTTACATATTTTTGCTCCCCAAAAATATGTATTTGCTCATCACTAATGTTTCTTCAGACAAGAAAGTAGCTTGGACACACCTGATTATATAGTCTTTCAGTAGTCACATGACTACTGTCTAATTTACATAAGTCAAAGTCAAGGCCAGATGTGGCCCTCAAGGTCTTTCAAGGTTTGCTTTAATTTTATATTTGTGCCAGGAATAATCTGGCTGTCTTCACCAAATGAAATGATTTGTCTGAAACTTAAAGAGTAAGTCATTTTTCAGACTAATGCAGATGTATATTCAGTAACTGTCACTTTAATTCATATACAATAAGACTTGTAAGGTTCATTTTAGGTACAACCAGCCCGTCGAGGACAACCCCGATGCCAATATGGCCCTTTGTCAAAATTTGTTTTCCACCCCTTACGCTCCATGAGAAAAATATAAATGATTTTATTTATTTATTTATTTTTTGGCTCCAGTACCAATGGACTGACCTCGGGCGATTAGGGCCATATTTAGCCTCGCAACATCCCATCAAGATACTGTATTGCAGTTGTAACCAGCCAGATGGATGATCTCGCGATATTTGTGAATTCACAAACTCCAGATAAACCATTTGGCCTCCCAGCAGCCCG
This sequence comes from Mugilogobius chulae, assembly GCA_038363315.1. NCBI lineage: Eukaryota > Metazoa > Chordata > Actinopteri > Gobiiformes > Gobiidae > Mugilogobius > Mugilogobius chulae. The sequence continues at coordinate 20,692,174 of CM076405.1, read as the reverse complement.
ACTGGTTTGAAGTCTGGGTTATTGGCCCAATCACATTGCAACAGGGCGGGCTGAGGGCGGTTGCTTGCAATGACAACAAGAAGTACCGCTTGAATAAATCAAAACAAAGATGGCGGCTCCAGTGGACGTACGTGTTTCTGCTGCGTTCTGTTTTAGCAGAAATACAGAGTATTTTCTTTTTGGAAGAAGAGCAGAGGTGTGTGCATTCCATGGACATTGGATAGGACATTATGATTCGTTGCTGTGATTGGCTGGTGATCGATCAATAAAATACAAGCTCATTTCGTGGGTTTTCAGCGAGTAAGGTTCCAGATGGATACTGTGGAAGAACTCAAATCGAGGTTCAACACAGATCCATCTGACGTGAGCCAGGTTAGTATTTTAATAGATCACGATTTAGCCACAGCTGCTCTGAATCAAACTTATAAAAATGAGGTGACTAATCTTCTCGATTGGCCCCACCCCACCAGCATCCATAATTCAAGTGTCCTGCCTTTAGGAACACAACTACAGGCAGGGATCGCACCTCCAACTTTCTGAGAGGATGAGCGTTCTGACCACTGAACCGCTGTCAGCTGACGACTTTGCAATTTTAATTTACACTCACAGTGAACCTACGACTGCGAACAGCTAAGTAAGCCAAGTAAAACAATCTGCATTCATCCACACACAAAAGCAGCGAATAATTGTTATGAATAAGCATCATTTTAACAATACACTTCCTCACGCTCTCGTAGCCAGCTTCCTCACTCGTCCCCCGTGTGTGTGACTGTGTGTGTGTTGTACCCCAGTCAGGCTGCCTAAGTGGATTAAAAACAATGAGAGCTTTGTGATGAAAAGACAATAGACTTAGTTTGCGCTCTGCTTTCGTCTCTGCCTCCGTAAACTGGATTTCTCGACGGCCCTGACTCCCGCCCGGCTGCTGATGCTCGTCTCTTCCAAACAAGAAGATAAACCTATTGTGTGGCATTGTGTCGTCCCGTGTGACGGATAAATCCAATATTAACCATTCATAAAAAGGCCAGTGGGTCAAACTGTAGCCTAAAACAGGATGGGACTCAGCTGCTTGTGTTTTACTGGTGGAGTCCATTTTTTGACTGGTCCAAAAGTGTTCCTCATCGTTATTGTATGAAGGGATGAAATGATCCAATGTAGGGTCTTTCATAGATTCAAGAGTTTGCTTTGAGGGAGATGTATGGCTACGGAAAAGCAGATTTGGGTGAAAACACAATGGCTAAAAACAACATAGTAAACGGAAAATGAGACATTCAGGCACAACACTGATTTGTATGCTATGGAAAACATTTAAAAAACTAATGAATTGCATAAAGAGAGGGTACAACATGATGTGAAAGCACAGATATGTGACACAAATTCAGAAAAAGCTGCTGATAAACCAGAAGTTGTTGATATACTGTATGTAATGTCAGCTGCTCATGTATAGAAAACAATTGCAAACCATAGAAAGACCTTCTGCTCTTAACAGAGTCATCCCAAGACAAGTAAAACCAGTAGTAGAAACTTGGCTTAGTAAAACCAGTGGTTGAAGAACAGCTTATCGCCGCAGAGACAGTTGAGTCGAGCTCCACCACAGATAAAATCATCAATGTGTCATATTTATAGGTGTTGTCTGCTGTACAGAAAACAGCCCAGTCTCCGGAGAATATACAATATACAATACAATGTACGATAACCACGTAAAAATGTCGCCGCGTGGCTTCTACCAAAATTTGACGCTATTTTATGTTTTGGCTTTTTGTCACATATTTACAAAAAACATGTTTATTGTACTTTTTGGACATTTTGTTGTAAATCTCTGTTTTCTTCGGAAACTGTGTTGGGAGAAAAGCATTATACTGATTCAACAGGGAGTATGATTCCCAGTGCTAGGGATAGCACAACAAAGTAGCTCATTTTAATTTACCATGCTAGTGATCTGGAAAATGTTTTGCTTTACTGCGTTACTTTCATGAAAAACTATGGTATATTTACACATGTATATTTGTGTGGTATACACACACATTTACCTTTACGTGGTATACATATACATTTATATTTTTGTGGTATACATACATAATTAAAGTTGTGTGGTATACATCCATATTTAATTGTGTGAGGTATACATACACATTTAAATGTGTGAAGTGTAACATTTAATTGTGCATGGTATACATACATGTGTGGTATACATCCACATTTAATTTGCGTGGTACACATACACATTTATATTTGCGTGGTATACATACACATGTATATTTTTGTGGTATACATACATAATATGTTATGCGGTATACATACACATTTATATTTGCGTGGTATACATACACATTTATATTTGCGTGCTATACATACACATTTATATTTGTGTACATACACATTGAATTGTGTGTGGTATAAATACACATATAATGTGCGTGGTATACATACACATTTATATTTGCGTGGTATACATACACATTTATATTTGCGTGTAAACATACAAATTTATATTTGTGTGGTAAACATACAGATTTATATTTGTGTGCTATACATACACATTTATATTTGCGTGGTATACATACACATTTATATTTGCGTGGTATACATACACATTTATATTTGCGTGGTATACATACACATTTATATTTGCGTGGTATACATACACATTTATATTTGCGTGGTATACATACACATTTATATTTGCGTGGTATACATACACATTTATATTTGCGTGGTATACATACACATTTATATTTGTGTGGTAAACATACACATTTCCAGGAGACTGTGCGTGACACAATTGTGGATAGTAGAACAGATCTGTTTGTATATAAGACTTGCAGAGTGTAGCATGTTTACATCAGACCAAAAGAAAAGGAAGCATTAGCGGTCTTTCTCTCAGATCCCAGCTGTATCTGTGTGACTTGACTTGAAATAACGCATTCAGTGAAGACTCGTATAGTTTCTAAAGAGTGCATGATAATCTCTTGTGTTAGTGTGCGATGAGTGCTGCGCTGCTGGATTCAGACGTCCTGCAGACAAACAGCAGTCAGTCTGATCGTTTAAGCAGTGTGAGGCCTGGACGGTCACGGAGCGCTCACCACCTGTCGCCGGATACATGTAGGTCTGTAGATTATTTCAAATGAGGTTTCTTGTTTTCACCTGCTAGTGCAGACTTACAGTTAGGGGAAGAATCATTTTCATATAAGCCCATGTTTGATCTGTAAGAAGCCTGAGTCTGGTTTAGTGGTGCACTGTTAAAAGTCATTTGGCCGATAAGTTAGATGAACTAAAATCTCTGTGTTGATGTAGCGTGATTCAAAGAGAGAGAAAGAGAGAAAAGGAGAGAGAGAGAAAAGGAGAGAGAGAGAGAGAAGAAAGTGAGTCAGAGAGAAAGCAAGAAAGAAAGGAGAAAGAGAGACTACAAGAGAGAGGAAGAGAGAGAAGAAAGAGAGGGAGAGAGATTGCAAGAGAAAGGAGAATGAGAGAGAAAGAAGAGACAGAGTGAAAGGAAGTCAGAGAGAAAGAGAGGAAAGCGAGAAGAGAAAGACAAAGAGAGGGAATGAGACTGCAGGAGAGAGGAGAAAGAGAGTGAGTCGGAGAGAGAGAGTGGGCATGAGACAGGAGAGAGAGAGAGAGAGGGAGAGAGACTGTAAGAGAGAGGAGAATGTGACAGAGAGCGAGAGAGAGGGGAGAAAGAGAGTGAGTAAAGGAGAGAAAAAGATACAGGGAGAGAGAGAGAGTCAGAGAGTGTGATCAAGAGAAAGAAAGAAGAGAAAGGTGAAGAGAGATAGGGAGGGAGAGAGTGACAGAAGAGAAAAAGAGAGAAAGGAAAGTGAGAGGAGAGATGGAGGGGAAAGAGAGAAACAAGAAGCAAGAGTGAGGAGAATGAGAGAAAGAAGAGAGAAAGAGCGAGAAGAAAGACAGAGAGAGAGAGTGCAAGAGAGAGGAGGATGAGAGAGAAAGAAGAGACAGGGAGAGAGAAGAGAAAAGAGAGAAACTGCAAAAGGGAGGGGAGAATGAGAGAGAAAGAAGAGAGAGGGAGAGAGGAGAGAAAGAGAGTGAGTGAGTCATAGAGAGAGAGAGAATAAGAAAGGGGAGAGAGAAAGAGAGGAGAATAAGTTGGGGAGGGAGTGAGCAGGAAAGGAGAAAGAGAGAGAGGAGAAGAGAAAAGAGAGAAGGTTAAAAGAGAGAGAAAAGATAGAGAGAGAGCAAGAAAGGAGAAAAATAGAGCAAGAGAGAGGAGAAAGAAGGAGACAAGAGAAAGATAGACGAGAAAAGAGAGAAAGGAAAGTGACAGGAGAGACAGAGGAGAAAGAGAGAAACAAGAAGCAAGAGTGAGGAGAATGAGAGAAAGAAAAGAGAGAGGGAGAAGAAAGACAGAGAGACTGCACGAGAGAGGAGGATGAGAGAAAGAAGAGACAGAGAGGAGAGAGAACAACAGAGAAGAGAAAACGGAGAAAGAAAGTGAGAAAGGAGAGACAGAGGAAAAGAGAAAGTCAGAGGAAGGAGAAAGAGAAAAACGCAAGAGAGAGGAGAAGAAGAGAGAGGGAGGGAGAGAGAAGAGAGAGGGAGAGAGTCAGAAAAAGTGATCAAGACAGAGAAGAGAGGAAAAGTGAGAAGAAAGAGAGAGGAGAATTGAGAGAGAGGCAGAGAGGGAGAGAGAGCAACAGGGAAGAGGAAAAGAGGCACAAGGATGGAGAAAAAGAGATAAAGGAATAAAAGAAAAGTAGGTCTCCTTTAAAGTTTTTTCCATTACCACTATCAACACATATCACACACTAGGTCTTGAAAAATTATACGTAAAAAAAAAAAAAGTGTAAAAAATGAAAAGCCACACGCGACATCAAAGAATAAAAAATGTTTCTTTGATTCCAGGCTGCGTTATTATTAAAATGACAAAAGAAGTCTGAAGCTGAAGTGGCTCTGACCCTCTCTCTCTCTCTGCAGCTGACGGAGAGTTACACAGACTTACACCATCTGAACACGCCGCTCCCACAATGCAACGCTCCGGACGCTTCACCCCATTCTGACAACAGGCCCGCTTTAAAGTCCGGGAACGCTCATGCTGCAATGTGCATATTCTCCACTGTAAACTCACACGCTGAGTCTAGTTTAGTGGGAATGTTCTGTAGAATGATAGCAACTGATGTTCGAGTTTGTAAATATGGCTCACTTCTGTCTCCACGATGCATACTTGGGGGCACATACATTTTTATTGGACTACATAGACGCAGACACTGTAAGCCCTTCATTCAAATATTTTTTCTATATAACATAATTTAGATGTAACACTGATCTTTAGGAACATCAGTCAGACTCAGGACTGTCTGCCTGGAAAATAACGTGTCCCTCTTTCAGATTTCTGACAGATTAATTAGCCAATCAGAGACACGCATCTTTCGCAGTGTAAAAACCAACATGGCTGCTCCCGATGAAAAAATATCAGGTGGAACTGAAAAAACATGGCGGATTTCTGCAGAATCCATGAGCGAAGCAAAAAAAACGATTTTAATGTGAGGTGAGTGAAGTTAGATTTTGGTCTAAATGACAGACGACCAATCAGCTCCTTTGTTTCATCTGCGTCACACTAATGAACTAATCTGATTGCTCGGTACGATGTGGATTTGGTCTGAAACGCAGGCCGGGGGGCGTGGTGACCAGACCACTCTTCACAGTTTGCTGAAATGTGGGTTCTGAGGATCCCAGGCAAAGAAAACACTGCTGCACACACTTCTGTTTTATGTCACATTCAGACAAAAGCCACAGCTGGAAACATCACGCTGAAGATTTCTGCCTTGCGCCGTTTGCTGCGATTTGCGACGCTGTTGTTTTCACGTTTTATTTCATTGTTCATTTTTGGACTCCGTAGATATAAGTCAGATTTGCACAAAATAAGGACCAAAATGAAGTTCCAGTTCCACAGAATATCAATGCTTCTGAAAGAAATGATCTGTTTGTTAAATAGCTCTGCTGTGACACCGCAGTGACAGTTGCGTGCTTCCGAAGGAGAGAGACAGAGAGAGAGCGTATGGTGGAGCAAATGTTTCTGAATGATCCGCACTCGGATTGGCCAAGAGCCGATTTCGGCTCACGAGCCTTGTGTTCGCCAACCCTGTGATAGACTGACTAATGTGCTATCCAAACTAGCACATTAGCATCATTGGCTGGTTCTCTTTGTCAAGGGCAAGGCAAAATACTGTTAAAAAAAAAATCTAAATTCTGTGCATAATCTATCCAAATAATCCAACCTCAATGTATTAAATAAAACGAGTTTTAAATAAATACAAAAAGATGATGATAAACAGAATTAGTTTCTTGTTTCAAAGTGTCTGAAACATGGCTATAGAAGTGGACTAAAGGAAGACAAAAATACATTTAAAAATGACAAGTAGCGCAGTAGTTAGTGGCTAGTCCATCCTGCGTCATATCACAATTCTTGTGTTCCTTTTCACTCACTCAGAGTTTGCCGGTGTCTGTATTTGAGCATCTCTCTCCCTCTCCGTCTTTCTCTCTCTTTTCTCTCTCTTTATCTCTCTCTCCCTCTCCCCGCTCTCTCACTCTCTGTCTTCCTCTCTCCCTTTTGTTCTCTCTCTCCCTTTTTCTCCCTCTCTCTTTATCTCTCTCTCTCTTCCTTTCTCTCTTTTCCTCTCTTTTTCTCCCTTTTCTTCTCTCTCTCTTTCTGTCAATAAGTAAGAAAAAAGACTTGAATAAGAAAGGCACTTTATTTATTTATTGACACATATTGTACAATTCAATAAATAAATAAACACATTATTTAAATTAGTTTCCACATTAACCATTTAGTTTTCTTTATCTGTAGTTTAGTCAAAGTGTAGCATATACAGCATATTGTTTGTTTTAAATTACAGTGTACGGTGAAAATACAGTATACTATGAAAATAAAATATTTTGAGTCATGCAGGCAAACTATAATCCAATCCCATTTCATTTCTCACAAACACATGTTTATATAAGACCAAATGAAACAAACCCTGATCCCCAGAGAGAAACAATTCACCAAACAAAGCCACAAAAGGCAGATACTGTGAGCTAAAGTCTATCAGTGTGAACGCAGCCCGGTGCAGTGGGAGTCGTAAAACACATCCAGTGGCTTAGTGAGCACGACCAGAGCACGCCTACACTCAGGAGAACGTTCTACTTCTCCTACATGTCAGACCCAGGCAGCAGGAGAGCACGGAAGTCTTATATATCCCCCAAGTCACACTGCCACATCAGCTCACAACACTTCTGGTTTGTAGAGTAGAGGTTCAAAACTGGGCTGCGGTGAATAAAACCCTAAAAACAGTCAGTCAGTCACTCAAATTGTACAGTCACTTCTGGTGTATTTCAGTGACAAATCAGCAAATTAGCTCATTGGTCATCATTCAAAACTTCTTCTATAAGCTTAGATTCATAGGATATCCGCTCGTTATTTCGACATGCCGTAACTTCGACAGCCCTTCACTTCGAAATGCCGGTATTTCGAAATCCCTCAGTTACGTCATTTGAATGAATAGGTCTACGCAGGTCCAGAGTTTCCGTAGGCAACACTTCACGTGGAGCCTGTCAGTGATGTGCTCTCTGGTTGTGGGCTCCGGTCTCAGATCGCAGTGAGGTTTCTTTATGAACATAACTTGTTTTTGTGTTGTACTACACCAGGGGTCACCAACCTGTCGACCTCCAAGGCAGTGGGTGTCGATCCCAAAGTCCCGCCTGACTACACGAACTTTAACCGCAAGCTAGACGCGCGATGCATACGGTCGAACTACACACGCGCGATGCATACGGTCCAACTGCACTGGTGATGCATACGGTCGAACTGCACTGGTGATGCATATAGTTGAACTACACACACGATGCTTATGGTCGAACTTCACGCGTGCTGCATACGGTCGAACTTCACGCGCAATGTATACGGTCGAACTTCACGCGCGATGTATACGGTCGAACTTCACGCGCGATGTATACGGTCGAACTTCACGCGCGATGTATACGGTCGAACTTCACGCGCGATGTATACGGTCGAACTTCACACGCGATGTATACGGTCGAACTACACGCGTGATGTATACGGTCGAACTTTACGCGCGATGTATACGGTCGAACTTCACGCGCGATGTATACGGTCGAACTTCGCGGCGATGTATACGGTCGAACTTCACGCGCGATGTATACGGTCGAACTTCACGCGTGATATATACGGTCGAACTTTACGCGCGATGTATACGGTCGAACTTCACGTGCGATGTATACGATCAAACTACACGTGTGATGCATACGGTCGAACTTCTCGCGCCATGCATACGGTCGATCTACACATACAATGTATACAGTCGAACTACACGCGCCATGCATAGGGTCGATCTACACTCACGATGCATACGATCGTACTACGTGCACGATGTATGCGGTCGAACTACATGCGCAAAATACAAGAGCAAGATGCGGCAGCAGGAATTCTCCATTGTCGGCTCACTGGGGTGCACAGTATCCACACAACGCAAGCCGACAACACGGCTCCTGAACACACCGCTCAAGAGGGAAAGAGAGAGAGGAGCAGGAGGAAAGAAAAAAAGAAAGAAAGAAGCAGGTGAAGAACAGTAGAAGTAGTAGAATTCTACCTGCTCACACTGTGTTGTCCATCTGCAGCAGTGTGTTTGTTGTTGATGTGAGTCAAAGGAAAGTTGACTTCTCAAGCCCCTCCCCTCACTGTTATTGTGGTAAATTATATACAGTTTGAAGCGCTACAAGTGAGATGATGATAGCTTCACTCAATCATAACTTTTTTTTGTAGCCGCAATATTTTTTTTGGTAAATGTAGCCTACTGTGTTACATTGTAGCTAGTTTATAGCTTACATTTAAATGAATTATTATTACTAATATATTAAAGAAAGTCTATAGGAAAAACAGGGTTTCAATAGACTAGACTAGTTGGAAAATCAAACTTTCAACATTGCAAATTACATAAAATTATGTAAATCTATAGGTAGATCTTTAGCTGTGCTCAGTCTAAAAAGAAGCTTGCATCGCTGAACTCTGACTTCCTTCAGCACTACAGACTTTTCTTTTTTAATTACGTGGCTCTTAGGTTGAATTTGCTAACAATTCTTTGTTTTTCGTTGAGGCACTTTCTCTGCTTTATTATTGTAAACTTTGTGTTTAGACATGTGTTGCTTGTAATTTGTTTGGTATTTAGGCCTATTTATTTTTGTCTTTATAATCGGTTTTTAGTTTTTTAAGATTTTTTCTGTCTTTTTTTTTTTAAGATAAAATACAACACATATCTATGATTAAAACTCTTACCTCTGATAACTATAACCTAATATAAAGTGTTATCAGTTTCAGTTCTGACCTTTTGTAGATTTGTGAACAAAGATGTGCAGAGGTTTCTGTCGATTTTCAGCTGTCACTGATCTATCAAAATGAAATGTTTAAGTCGATTTGATAGCAACAAACAGTCTGAAATGTGAAAGGCATGCTGAGGGTAAAAGTGATGAGTATTGTTCAGTAGTCTGGGTTAGAGAAAGCCGTTCAGAAGTGAGCCACTGTTTTCCTGTTGTTGCTGTGGTATCGAGTACGTGTCAGTGTTCCATGTAAATGTGGCGTGCTCTTCACAGGTGGGACGACGTGTCATTGAAGGACACGCGTTTGGACTCTCTTAATGAGCTCCGATGGGACGCGCCGGGACGACCTTCTCACCTGACCCCCATCAACCACACTTAACTGTTCTCAACCAGAGAGGCCCCGAAATAGTGCACCTGTAATTACACTCTTCAGTCTAAGCCCAGGTCCTGCTGTACATCTAATTGTCTAGAGATTTTTTTTTTTCAACACAAGAAAGAAGCACTAGATCTTGTTTTTTATTAACCCCTTGTCATTCCGCTCTTTTTCCCTCACACGTCTGTTTAAAATCGGTAAAAATTCAAACTAAAACTGTTTCTAAACCCTTGGAGCTCAAGCAAATGTCTGGAGTCTTTGGTGAAGCTGTACTCTGTAGTTTTAGCTTCTGAGACCCAGAGGCCTGATCAGAAGTGAGAAAAGAAAAGAAAAAAAATATATAATCCCACCTAATTTTGTTTTGGTAGAACCTTAGGTAAGCTGGTGTTGACATATGAGACCTGAATGACTTGAGGTTTGGCATATTTTGGGTTTTGACAATTCTTCTGCAAAAGCTGAAGGTAAATGAGGTAAAACTTAGTTTTAGGACCTAAAATTACTCAAAAAAATTAAGCAGCAGAAAAGGTCTGATTGAAACAACACTAACCAGCGCTGTTGCAAGAGTTTATCATCTTGTGAAAACAAAAGTTTGTTGAATGAAATTCATTTTGCGACTCATACATTTAGAGGATTTGCAGAGAAAAACATCGTCTCAAGCTTTCAGGAGCAGGCGGTCTGTCAGACATCATTTTGGAGAAGTCCAAAAAGTTGAAAAACTGCTGCATTCAGGCCTGACAGAATTGGAAGCATCCAATCTCACCCATTGAAGCGAATTTGATGCAGAATATTAGTAGAAGTCTTCAAAGTAGTCATCTGGACAGTGTTCCCGAAGATCAAGACGTTTCGACTCTCATTCCGAAAGTCATTTTCAATCTAGTCGAAGACGTCTTGCTCTTCGGAAACACTGTCCAGATGACTACTTTGGAGACTTCTTACTAGGATCACTCCTGGATGAATGAGGGATACACCGGCATGCAGAATATTTTCAAACTAATGCACAAAGGCACCCCAAAGCACGTCAAGGTTTAAATACGGCAACGAGCATTTTTATAGATCCGTGTGAGCTCTGCGTCACTCCAGGATCATGTTCTCGTACTGGTTTGTTTTGCCGTTTCGACAGATTTTCAGAGCAACAAGCGACCAAGCTTTGAAAAAGCGCCGAAACAAGCAACCTTTTTTAAAATAAAAAAAATAAAAATACTTCAGTAATGTGAGATGTGAGAGGAGAGCAGCATGTCACTACATTAGAGTACTGTCTGATTGGTGGACGAGGGGTTCGATGCTTGAAGGTTCACAGAGCCCAACTGAACGTCAACACCTGATGAGGCCAAAGCGTACGTTGCAAGTTTGAGCTTCTACTTAGCAAGACGCGGCATCAGTAGACGCCAGAATAAGCACAAGACGCAAGTTTACATTGACTTAGTATGTAAACTGGACGCATTGGACACTCCAACAGTGTCCAGTCTGAACGCAGCATTAGAACATTACACTAGTATGAATATAAGTCCAAACTAATACTGTCGTGTGTGTCACAGAGAAATGCTTTTAATGCACAGAAAGTTGGTGACACTGACAGGAAGTAGTTCAGTGATAGTGAATTTTATTAACTCGACCAAACCTTACAACACCAGAGAAACAAGGAAAAACACAAGAGGGACTACTTTGCACTTTTTGGCTTTTCTTCCTTCAAACAACACTTCTAAACTGATTTGTTGTGTGGACTTTATGTCACTGATTTGTGAAGAATGGAAAAAAAAAAATTGACTTGCAGTGTGAACGTAGCCTGAGACAATCTGAGCTTAACCAGATATGAAGCGATGTATTTGTGGTGTGGAGGCGACATGACTTCCTGCTCTCACCACAGGATCTCTCAGCACAGTCGTTTGAAAAGTGATCCTACATATGTTTGTGCAGCAGCAGCTGGTTCTCTCAAGTGTCCCGAGTAGACGGGGCTCAGACAGGTCAGTGTGTCGCAAAGAACAAGCGGGCTTAATGTGCTGCTTTTTTTCAAATTTGAGAAACACAGATTTTTTTTTGTTGAACTGCACCGGATTGCAAAGTGCTAAAGTATAAAAACAGATCACAACCAACAACAATTTGATGGAATAGTGTTGGTTGTGGCAGTTCAATCTTGACCAATCTAGAATAGACCAGACCCAAACCAATAATAAAAGTCTCCATGTTGTGTATTCTTATTAAATTTTACGATCCAACTGTCAATCCTTTTGTTGCTGATACAGATTGATTACATTCCTCCGAATATTAACGAACTGGATCTCTTCCTCCTGCTGGACATCCGCTCCACCACCCTGTCCTGCTAGATGAGTCGTTTCCCTCTGCTAACGGCCACTGGTTCTAAAGACTTAGGCTGCTTTCACACTAGCAGTCTCTTGGTCTAGACCAGGGCTAGTCAATTATATTTACAGACAAGCCAATTTTTCGACAGGCTACTGTCTGAGGGTCGGACTGCAAAACTGAACTATAAATTAACTATTATACACAAACAACTCAAAATGATACTATTCACTAGCTATCGCTTTTCATTGTTATTAAAAAAAGACAACAATAAAACCTTAAATATAACCAGATAAACAAACAGAACATTGAGGCTTCTCTCGCATTTTCATTGACAGATTTTAGGATCATTCACAGTTCAACTCATTAGCTTTCTGTTCTTTAATACAATGTTTCTTATTTTGTTAATTGAGAAAATTATTTCATGGGCCACATTCGAAACATCTTCAATCTTCAACTGCTGTTAGCATAAAACAACAACAACAATAGCAACAAAATAATATTTAAAAAGTATGTACAACAGGTTGGGTAAGGTTTGTTTATCAGCTGGGCCAAAACATACATCTTAGTGAGCCGCATTTGGCCCCCAGGCCGCCTTTTGAATAGTCCTGGTCTAGACTTAGAATGTTCTTGTTTGGTTTGATTTAAGCAGATGTGGGCAAACTCGGCCCGGGGGCCAGATGCGGTCCTCATCCTGTTTAGGTAGGCCCCCAGAGCATTTATATTTTATGTTTTTTGATTGATTTAGCTATGAAGCATCTGTCTGCAGTTGTTTACCTATAAAGATCTCTATAAATTAACAAAAACTAAATATTATGTTGAAGCCATGTGGCAACATTTTCATTGTATGTCTACGTTTTCTACAGAGACTATGTTGTCATAAAAGGTCTGCAAGTCCAGACTTTCTGGCAGTAGAGTGAAACCAAACTCTGGAGACCAAACTAAAATAGTCTGGATCTTGGAGTGGACTTCTCCAGTGTGAATAGGCCCTCAATGTAACTACAACTAATAGATGTGTATCAGCCCTGAACTGGCTCTGTAACAAGCAGCATTTTAACACTCGTTTATTTAGTGGAAATTATAGACCTTTTAAACCTTTTATTTAGTTGGTTCTTTCTTTGGTTTTCACCCAAAATAAAATGTGTTTCAGTGACAAACAGAGACAGTTTGGACATTTGACGGACATGTTACAAACAGATAGTGAAAGTGAACTCATCTCTCTTTCTCCTCTCACTCTCTCTCTTCCCTCTCTCTCACCCTGAATCTCTGTCTCTCCCTCTCTTTCTCTTCCTCTTCCCTCTCTCCCCCTATTTCTCTCTCTTCTCTCTATGTTTGTCTTCTCTTTGTCTCTTCCATTTCTCTCTTTCCCCTCTCTCTCTCTTCATCCCCCTCTCTCTATTCTCTCGCTCTTTTCCTCTCTTTGTTTCTCTCTTTCCATCTTTGTCTCCTCAGTCTCTTGCCCTCTCTCCCACCCTCCCTTTCTCTCTCTCTCCCCTTATTCTATCATCTCTCTATCCACTGCCTCTTTTCCTCTACCCTCTCTTTCTCTCCTCCCATCTCTCTCTTCTCCCCTTCTCTCCTCACTCTCTCCTTCTCTTCCTTCCTCTTTCTTCTCTCTCTTCTCCCCTCCCCTCTCTTTCTCTCTCTCTCACCCCTCCTGTCCCCTTCCTCTCCTATCTCTCCTCCCTTCTCTCTCTCTCTCTCTCACTTTCCTCTCTCCTCCTCCCTCTCTCTCCCTTTCTCTCTCTCTCCTTCTCCCTCTCCTCCCTGTCTATTCTCTCTTTCTCTTCTCTATATCCTCTTCTCTCTCTCTCACCTTCCTCTCTCCTCCTCCCTCTCTCCCTCCTCTCTCTCCCTCTCTCACCCTTTCCTCTCTCTCCCTTTCCTGTCTTCCCTCCTCTCTCTCCCTCTCTTCTCTCTTTCCTGTCTTCCCCCCTTCTCTCTCTCCTCTCCCTCTCTCTTCCTTTCTCCCCTCCCTCTCCTCTCTCTCCCCTCCCTCCCCCTCTCTCTCTTTCTCTCTTTAATGTCTTCCCTCCTTCTCTCTCCCTTTCTCTCTTCTCCTCCCTCTCTCTTCCTTTCTCTTTCCTTCTCCCTCTCTCTCCCCCTCTTTCTCTCTACTCTCTCCTTCTCTTCTCTCCCTCTCTATATCCCTTTCCTCTCTTCCCCCTCTCCCTCTTTCTTCCTCCTCTCCCCTCCCTCTACTGACTTCTCTCTCTCTCCTCTCTCTCTCTCTCTCTCTCTCTCTCCTCTCTCTCTCTCCTGTACCTCCCCCCTCTCCTCTCTCTCTCTTTCCCGTCTTCTCTCCTCTCTCTCTCTCTCTCCCCCTCTCTCTCTCTTTCATCTCTCTCTTCTCTCTCTCTCTCTGTGTGTAGGTGAAAGGTTGTTCCTGTCAGCTGTGAGACTCCGGTGAGACTCGGAGCGTGTCTGCATGTGTCCCAGAGTCAACGTTTGAGTGAAACATGAGACCAGAAGCCGTTTGTAACATGAACTGTACCAGAAGAAAAGAGAAAAGAGAGAGAGAGAGAAAGGTGCATGGGAAGTCAGGTTTTATTACGTCTTTATTAGTTTGGATTTTGTGTAAGAGTGCTTTATGTGTGCCAGAACCATTCATTAGATATCAATGTATATACAGTACATTCCAATATTCCTTTACAGCCACTAGACTTAAGGGTTTGGGCAGATTTCCTACTTTGGAAACCTGATCACCCACATGAATACAGCTGTGATTGGTCTAAAATAGAAAATATTACAGACGAATCTAAAGAATGACCGGTTTCTGTGGCACTTGCGTAACCACAGAGCAAAATCAATACTGTTCACTTGCACCTTGATAAGCTTTCTAAAACATATAAGAGCTACAAATGACTTGGTGAAAAAGGCAAACTCAGCAGCTACACTTATCAGTAACAGAGAGATGATGATGAGCATGATTCAGGTCTTTGTGCACACTATGTTAGGCTGTATATATTATATATATTGCACAAAATAAAAAAGCATAAAATAGACACAATATTTCAGAGCATTAAACAGACAAAAGGTTTTGGTTGAAGCCACGTGGAGACGTGTTCTTTAGGTTTAGCTTCAAGTTCCTAAAATGGATATATTAAGGATTGGGGCTTGGGGTAGATTAAGATTAGGAATATGTTAATATTCATAAATAATAGTAGCAAATCTTTACAACCACCACAGAAATGACCTAGGGCTGTAACAACCTAAGGCTGCTCGTGAGCCACCTGTGGCTTTTGGCCAATCCGAGTGTGGCTTTTTGGCTTGTTCAGAAACATTTGCACCTCCACACGCTCCTTCTCTTCCTCTCTCCTTCAGGAAGCTGCATGCAGCTACATTGTCAAAGCAGAGGTATGTAACAGACTGGTCGTTTCTTTAAGAAGCGTTTTAAAATTCTGTGAAAGTGGAGCTTTCTATTGGTCCTCATTTGTGAAAATCAAAATGCACGGTGACATAAAACATGCGAAAATAATGTGGTAACATTGCAGCATGAAAATCTTTAAAGTAATGTTCACAGTTGTGTCTTTTGTATGAGTGATGTAAATCAATCAGTGGAGTTTACACACTGCACTGACAAAAAAAAAAAGTATGCAGCAGTGTTTTCTCTGTTCTGACCACACAGGACAGTCCTGTCAGGTGGAGTCAGTCTGACTAACACTCTTGAAACTCAATTTTACAGGGGCAGAGCTGAGGGGGCATTTGAGACTGGGGCTCTATAGAGGAGCCCTTTTTTTTGTCTTTTATTTGTATTATACACCCCCCTAAATTACATCAAAGACATTTATATTGATTTTTAATACAATATTTTTAATAGAGAGTTTACAGTGTGTGCAAATGTAATTCAATACAATGTATTTTGCCCCCTGGTGGTGGCAGTAGGTCAACTCATGGTGTGGCTCTTCAAGGATGACGACTAAACATTTCGGCTCTTGGCCTCTGACCAGTTCATCACTCCTGAACTATTGACATGTCCTGTTATGTCACAGTATTTACACTTTCTTGTGAGATTGGGTTGGATATTAGAGGCACAGGAAGAATTACATGTATATCCACAGTTCTACCAGAGCCTACAGTTTCAATTTCACTTTTTAAACTTTCTCCTAACTTCCACTCTCTTCTCTTACAGTGTTTTTGTAGACTTTATAGCATGCTAAACGAAACACTTGCCTTGTTTATTTCTCAGCTTGTTCCCAGTCCTCCCACTGCGGCCTGCGAGTGCCAGCTCACAAACAGATGTTCAAACACACACAGTAAGACTCCTACCTTCTCCGACATATGTGCTCTCGTAGCGTTATGCAACTGTGTGCCGTACAAGTGCATGGTTTGTGGAGCTTGTCTTCACTCAGGGGTTAGTTCAAAAGGTGACAGAGTTGAGGAACCATTGAGAGCATGACTAAAGTTTAAAGGTAAAGTACCAATAGGTCTTTGACACTTAGAACAATTCATGAGCATGGTTTAGTAACGACAGTACTTCCGAGATGCATGTTCCACCACTTATGCAAATGTCCCTTGAGTACCAACACTTCTCTGAGTGTTCAGCGTGTTCGCCCCATGTTTTTAACCGGACCTGGATTAGTTGCCTAACCAACCAGTCCCTGCACACTTTGACAGACACTTTACAAACCGTGAGGGTCTGGGATCAGAGCGCCAAGGATCAATTTCATGGGCAGCCTTTCCGAGGTCTGAGTCAACCAATCCAACACAGTCTCACAAGAAGGCGTACATTTAGCACGGCACAAAAATAGCGTATTTTTAGCACGATATCAGTCCTGTTTTGCGTACTTATGTTACGCCGTACATATAGCACGATATGGTTAACATTAGGGTTGGGGCTTGGGGCAGGTTAAGATTAGATGTAGGATTTTGTTAATTTTCATAAATAAGAACACGTCTTAACAACCACCATTGAAATGAACGGGACTGTGACGCGTACTAGAATTACGCAAAAGAGCCTTAAACTCGTGCTAATCATACGCAATTTACATGTTGCGTTATGTCGTGGTATATGTACGCTTTCTTGTGAGATCGGGCTGACCAATCACAGAAAATTCGGAAAATCCACCAAAACAACGACACGATTTTTCAGTCTGAAGCCCCTCAACACAGTTTGCTGCTCAGGTTTTAAGGAATTGATACGTTCATTGTTCAAAACAAAGCAAGAGCCGAATCAGCTACGTTCACCTTCTTGAATGTTTTGAAATGGGGCTTGAAAGCAACTTTCGACTTTTTAGTGTCACGTGTCAGAATCACAGTGCTTGATTGAATCGTCCTAACATTGGACGGCGAAAATATTGTCCGAGGCTCCGGTTTCAGACCCTTCTTTATCAAACAGAATGTAGGAGGGGCTGACTGGTCAGGCAACTGGGTTAGCATACTTGCACTTCTTCTAGCTTACTTAAAGCACTAAGCAATGGCATTTCCATTATCACTAAAGCGATGCCCATTCTTAACTTTAATCATTTCTGTTCAACTCACAGTCACCATCATCAGCAGCAAGAGTTTTATTTATTTATTATACAGGGACAGTGTACATTGAATCAGAAAGAATTTTATTGGCTCTGTCAGTGAACAGGCAGAATTCACAAACTAGGAACTTGCTACGATGCTAATGTGCAACATATAACACAGAAAACACAAATAAAGAATAAAAATCTAAAGAGTAAAAAATATCAACTGTAATACAAATATTGAAGATATATAAAATCAAATATAAGGGCATGCAAAAATAGGCCAATAAAATTAGGCAAATACAAATATACACAATAATCAGAACAATAGTGCAATCTGTCTGATTGATACAGATGCATATGATGTGCAACACGAGTGCAATAATGTTTAGTTTGTCTTTCAATAAATCAAATAAATACTAACCTTGAATGTACACAGACTTGGTGCAGGTCAGGACCTGCGCAGGTCCCCCAGACTTAGAAAGTCTGCGGGAAGAATTCACATGAGGACTATTTTTCCCGGCGGCGATCTGGTGCGGCATTCAATTCATTATATGAGCGTTCTCACCCGGAATTTACATGAATACGCATGGCTTTGGACAAAAAAGTCAGTGTACATCCAGGATTAGTGGTATTTATTTAAAACAGAAAAAGTGTGTGTCTTCTAATAACTTTACATACATCTGTGTAAAAATTATATATGAAGGCTATTTTGTTTGGGTCACAAGTCATTGAACAGTCTTGTGTCGAGAGTGTGAACTGAATGAGAAAATGTTTCACTAAACACAAAAGAATGACCACAGTGAGGACGTGTATTGTACAGTGTCTACTCAAGGACTTCTTTTATAGTTACACCACAACTAAAATGATCATGTTCTGTAGAATATATATGTGCAGGCTGATTGTAGAAGACATTATTTGTAGTTATTAACATATCACTGACATTGAGTGTGGCTTGTGCAACAAAAGAAGAGACTAAATTAACATATCATGATAAATGTGTTGTCCTGTTGTTGGCTGGACATTTTTTTCTGAATATAAACAAAAATCCAACATCAACATGAAAAATTGAATGTATTCTCCAACTTAAGTATTAAGCATTGTGCTCTAAAAATACACTTTTAAACGTTGTTCTAGGCTGAAACAAAATAGATCTAGAAGAGCCTCAATGCTACTAAACCAACTGTCTCAATATTGCGCTCATAACACGTGTTCTATACAAGTAATCAAGAGCTGCTATCAATCGTACTATACCGGCCTGTGAAAAGTGTCAAACAGAGACACGGTTTTCTGAGACGTCTTATTTGCCACACGACCTTACTTAGAGCTGAACGCCCCTCTTCTCCATGAAATGGAGTCAAAACGCCTTCTGTCTCAGTGAGTGCATAGCAAATCTCCAAGAGACATTTAGCTGGCAAAACCCTAGCCTGTCTTATAGAGGAGACCTTTATCAATTGCTAATTTCAGGTGGTATATGAAATGTCTATGCTCCATCTACTCGGTCAACCTGCACGTGAAGCAACAGGACAAAGGAGTTGTAAAAGTCCTCACATATGCCTCTTAGCTTTTGCCTATTATCACCATTCTCCGATATTCACGATAAGAATAACCAATGAAGAACTTCTGGCGAACAATCTAAAAATTCAAAGAAACTCATCTGTTAAGCTTTCTCTAAAGGCTTGCTGACGTATTTACGATCGAAAATAACTTTTATAGACCACTGATGGTAAGTCAATGCTAGAGATGGCAATATACATTGTTATAAGTCTCACTCCTCTTAGAGCTGTCATTGTGGCAAACACCTAGGCCACACATACTTCTATCAAAGTCAAGTCGATTATGAAGAAAGCACTAATCTATGCGTGCTTTAACCTCAAATTGCTCCAATAGTTCGAGACATAAAAAATACCCTGGTGTAAACCACAAGAATGCGTCCACACCCCATGAGGAGTAAAGGGTCAGGCTACAACTTGACTACATTTGATTAAATCTGCAAACCTTAACATGGAGAAATAGGTCTTGGACTCATATGCATTCTCATGAGCTTGCCGAAATACCCCTGTAATGTTGATGACTTCGTCCCTAAAACGTCTCCATCTACTTTCCACAGATCTAAAATGGACCACGAAAAACATGCACATAATATGGACATAGCATTGATATTTCTTGTCTTTTTTTATTTCCCTTTTTTAATGCCAAGACAAAAGAGATATCATAAAAGATACGCGAAAATCTGGTGGATAGCAAATTAATGGCTCCCCATATGTAAATGCGAATCAGGCTCCTAGGCTTCCAAGCATTCTTCTAGCTTATCACCATCCTAATTTTCAAGATTTCAGGCGTCGAGCCCACTATGAATCATGTGATAGCTAAGGATAAAGCTAAGCATATGAGGTGTTATCTCAAGATATAATCGCATTATTGCACTGTTCATGAAGCATGTAAGTGAGAATTTTTCTGTTTGGGGCTTATAATGGGTCTTAGTGTAGGAGGTTTGTCTGGACACTTTTCCTTCTGACCATGCCAGACCAAAATCTTGTGGCACACCTTCATAAAATATAGTCCTCTTCGATAATGTTACCTTTACTTGCCTCGTTTCTATAAAGATGTGGAATGATGAGGACCATTGCTGAAGTATGAGCTCTGCTCTAACAGACTTCTCTTTGTCCAGAATTTCCCGTCAAGTGTTAGACTTTCTTGTGTTACAGTGAAGTGACATCAACAATTAGCCATTACCTATTGCATCTTTTGTGACGAACATAAAACCCACTTTCCCTAGTAATATCTCAAACTGAAACAATATGATAAAAGCAAACAATAGATTCAGTGTAATTATGATTAATGTATTGTTGAGCTGTATGACACTTTGGGTATATTACTAACTTCAAAACACTTAGCCCTACATTCATACAACAAGATCTATTGTATAAGGTAGTGCTGTTAGAGATAGTCGAGTGACCGAATTATCTTCTTGTAGGCTTATTTGGTCACCTTTCGAGACTTTAGTTCTTAATCTGTGAATAGAAGGTCGATGAATCTAAGACTCATAAAATAATACCACCGAAAATCCATAAAAACCCAACCAAATTACGAAAGTAAGCTTCCTCTTTTAGTCTAAACAATTTCTTGGGGAGAACGCTCCAGTACCCCTGTTTTGAATGTTAGGTTTTCTTGTATGTAATTCACTTTTGCCAATTGTGTGTTTTACATTTTTGTTTTAGAATGTGGCTTTTGAAATACAGCTTCAAACAATGACAAACAAAACCTTGTATATAACACCATCTCACAGTCCCTGGAGGATTCTCTTCAGCGAACAGAACAGCCCAGAGGCGCTACACAGCACCCCCAGCCCCAGCACGCACACATCGGTCAACCGGCTCCGCGCGGACAGCCTGGGCCACTGCAGGCGGAGGTGGAAGACGCAGGGCAGCACCAGGTCATGGCTGCCCCCGTCACGCTGCCGGTCAGTCCCATGAGCAGGGAGAAGGTGGGCAGGAGCAGAGCCAGGAGCAGGGAGCAGAGGAGCAGAGCGGCCCGCAGGAGGAGCACGGAGAGGGGAAGGATCCGTGAGCAGGTCTGGGGTAGGAGCTCACGTCTGGAGAGAGAATACAGTCAGTTATACTGTATACTTTTGTCTGTTTTAAGATTATAATGCAAAATGTAACGGGCATGGGGAAAGTCACAGGTTAAAACTTAAAGATGGGGTACTAAACTTTTTATTTGTAAATGAGTAAAATTAGCCTTTTTCACAAATAGGTACACTTGTAAATATATCACTTTGTGTTAAAATCAGATTGCTGTATATGGTCTAAATTACAAAAAATAAAAAAAATTCTTCTCATCCTCAGCCTGTGTCCAGTCCAATATAATCTAACCTTTATCCATTGAATAAAAAAAAAGTTTAAAAAGCAGCACAGAGTCACAGAGGTTTTGCAAAAAGTAAAAATAAAATAAATTAAAAAATTAAAAAGTGACAATCATTCATTTTCTAACGCTTGTTCCCGTCAGGTGACTGGAGTGACTTTGGCCTTAGGCAGGGAACAACCTGGACAGTGGCCAGCTCGTCGTAGGGTTAGACCAGGGTGGGCAACAATATTTTCCCAAAGGGCCAAATTTTAATCCAGACAAGTGGCAGAGGGCCGGGCCGGATCTACATTTTCTAAGACTAGCCTTGCCCAAAGTAGCTTGGATTCTGACCTTTTCTCTGGATTTGAGTTGTTTTTAAATGTAATATCTTACAAACTGTACAATATTTCTCTGGTTTCAAAGCCTTTCTGACTGATTAGAAAAGAATTTGGTTTAAAACAAAAAAAAAAAAAAAACATTAATAAATTGACAACACAGTTAGTAAATGTTAAGAAGTAATGTCTAATCTATTAGTGCTAGTATAATTTCTTAAATTTGTTGACATTTCTGGGATTAGGGTTAAAATCTGTGACTCAAGCAATTTAAGCTAGTCTTGAAATTCATTTTTGCAGTGTTTTCAGAATATAGGCTATTTAATAGAGTCTTTTATTAAATTAAAGACATCTTTACTGAGAGCACAACTAGACGGATGCTTCAGCTAAGTCAACCAAACAAATGTAATGAGTAACTAACACGCATTCTCAGAAACGTACCGAGGGCCACATAAAAAAAGGCTGAGGGCCGCATCTGGTCACCTGGTCGCAGTTTGCCAGTTTGCCCAGGTCTAGGTTAGACAGACAACCATTCTTTTCACTTTCACTCACTCACTCACTCACTCACTCACTCACTCTCTCATTCATTCACCTGGGGATGTTTACAGTGATGTCCCCAGAGAACAGCAGTGTTTTGATTGAAGCCAGGTGGGGACATTTTCTTTGGGTTTAGTGTCAGAAGTCACTAAAATTAGTAAAATTGAATTTACTTAATATTTAATAAATGATAAGACATTTTTATATCCACCAAAAAAAATGAACTGGGTCAGCAAAAATCCCTATTTTCACACACACGCAAAAAAAGACACATTATGTACAGACACATTTAATGTGCATTTATATTTGAATGTATACATAAGCATTTCAATGAAATCAGGCTCAGGTGACACGTTGTTGTCCTTAACTAGGCACGCTGGTGTGCTAAAAGAACAGGCCAGTCTCCAGAGAAAAAATGTTGTAAAAATGAAATGTTTTTTGTTGTTGATAAAAGTGCAAAATAAACAATTTGGCAATTTTCCCCCCACATAAAATGCATTATATTTTAAAACATGACTCATTGTGAACATGTTTTGTAATACATCCAGACAAGCTCAAGTCTGGTTTTAGTTTACCCAGGTAAGTTGAGCCAGGTTCTTAGTACAGCTCCTGGTTAGTCATCTGGTTTTACATAAAAACAACACATATTTATGCTCGGCTCACTTCAGGCCATTGTCAGAAGAGCCAGAATGTCAAGAGTTCACTGCTCCTGTTTGTGACTGGAGCGTCTCCTGAGGTTCCATAAAGCACATGCACGCCAAAGGCCACGCTTCCCAAGGTTTCTCCTGCTCCTGAGAGAGAGAGAGCAACACTGTCTCCCTCCAGCACAGTCTGATCTGCATAATAGTCACTTTAACCTGCTGATGGGAGGATGGAGGCTTTGACTGTAGGAGCATTCTGCCTAAAGATATAGAGCACATGCACAGAGACATGTGTTATAACAGTCAAACTACAAACAATTAAACATTATATCTACTGTATATCTATAAACTTAGACAATTCTTAATAGGGCTACCCTAACACTTTCTTAATGAACAATATACTGAATACAGTCACACTTTATGATATTATATGATAGATTAATGCTAGTCACTTAATGGGTAGTTATAGTGGAACTTAGTAGTACCTATGTCTGATTTTTTGTTTCCTTAAAAACAAAAACAGACAGAAATAATTTATTTAAAACTTCCTACTAGGGCCTGACCAATATATCGTCTGGCCAACTATCGGCCGATATGAGCACTTACAGGACTATCGTAACCTGGCTCACGCCAGATGGATCTGTGTTGAACTACGATTTGAGTTCTTCCACACTCTCCATCTGGAACTTGACTCGCTGAAGACGTACGGGAAAAGGTGGGGCGTTTAGTGAAATACTTGGAGCTGATTGGGGTGAATGGCTGACCTTAAGTGTGCTTAGCCAATCACAGCAACAACTCGTAATGGTGTATCTAATGTCCATGTGGGATAGAACAAGTACGAGTCACACACACTGCTCTTCTTTTAAAAAGAAATTACTCCGTAATTCTGCTAAAACTGCATCAAAAGCAACAGAAACACGTACATCCACGGGAGCAGCCATCTTTGTTTAGCTTGAATTAGACTCGGCGCCGGACCCTGCTACAATAAGATTGGGCCTCAAAACCACGCTGCTGTTATGTGAGGGACCCGAAACACCGCTGGTTCGTACTTTCAAACCAATCGAGCGGCTGGAAGGCCAGATGGTCTATCTTGAGTTTGTGAATTCACAAATATCGTGAGATAAACCATCTGGCTGGCCAGGTTAGGACTATCGGTTATCCTCCAAAATCTGGCCAATATACCGCAGATATTCTGGGCATGTTGTACCTCATTTTAAAGCTTATATCTTCAAGAGTACAACCATTGTATTCAATCAGCAATCAGATCTAATATTTCGCGCAGTTGTTACATTTATCTGATCAGTTGTTTGTTGTCGGACTGCACCTGAACACAGCACCAGGCTGACGCTTTGCATGATACTAGTCTCAACTCCACTACCAACTCAAGAAAAGGAAATAATTTCATCACAGATGACTCCTGCAACGACAAAATAAACTTTTATTTCAAGTGTCAGTGAAGAGAAGAGGGACGATCCTCGTCAGAATGGAGGACACATGGCAGCTGTCAGAAACAAGAAGAAGTTGGATTTTCTCATACGGAAAGTTGTTTGGATTAAGGGAATTCTTTTTGTGAAGAAGAGTTTATCTGAGCGGTGAGAGTTGAAAACGTGTTCGCTTTAACTTTCAGTTTAGCTCACTGTAGTTAGCAGTTAGCTCATGATGCTATCACTACAACATTGTCTCAGCTCCTTCTCTCTGGCGAATGTAAGGTGATTGTGTCTGTGTCGATGATTACTGGACATACATTCTGTATGCAATCCTACCATAGTTTGTGCTTAACCAATCACAGCAACATAATGACGTATCCGATGTGTGCGTGTGATAGAACAAGGTAAATATCTTCAAACATTCATTTTGGCTGCAATTATGGATTAAGAACATTCTTTTTTAAATATTGGGAAAGTAAAACAGGAGTGAGCCACCCAAGCACAGCCAATCATAGAACTGCTATTGGCTGTTTATGAGATTTGAAATACACTCAAGGAAAAAAGAAACGCAACACTCAGTTTTCTGAGTTTTTGGGGGCAAAAAACTTTCTTTTGGAGATCCGCCTGTTTCATATGAACCCTACATCCATTTCTAATCCTCAGGCCAACTATTGCAGCGTTTACACATTTTGAGTCCAATAACACAACCAAACAATAGAGCAACCCCCAAACCAAAAGTGACAGAGTTTCATCAGACTGTCAATAGTTCACATGACCCCGTTGGCTCTGGACAGTGATTATTCGTCACCTCATGGATCGGCAGTAGTGTCTGAGTTGATCCTGTAGAATTGCCGCCCATTTTTCCACCAGTGCCGCCCTCAGCTCCTGCTGAGTTTCTCCTATAGTCCCCTGTACACCCAATCTCGGCCATCTGCTCTGAAGCACTGGAACCTTTTTTTGTAATTGAACACAACTTGGGACCACTTCTGCAAAGTCCAACAACGATGTGCAGTGCACCATTCGACCAGAACTTGGCGATAACCACTGATCCAACATATGGCCCATATGGTGGAATACAGGTCAGCATGGAGGAGATTACGGATGGTTCTGGCCAACACTGGCCTGTGGTGTGTCCCAATGGTCTTGGCTGTGGACCTGGTGGAGGCTGAACCTGTCCCGGAGATATGCGGGGCGGTTGGTCTTGTGCAGCGGTCGTTACACGGGGGCCACCAGTACGAGGGCGGTCGTTAGAGGAATCAGTGGCCTGGTATCGCTCCACAAGACGACTAATGGTAGAGCGGTGACTCCAAACACCCTGGAGACACAAGACAACACCGTCCAGCTTGGAGCAGCCAATAGCTCCATCCCTCTCTGGTTGAGACAATCGTGGCATCGTGAAGAAGTGTGTTACTGTTTTTGGCTTCATTCTGGTGCCTTTTATAGAGAAGACTTGAGCACAGTTAACCAGCGGTAAAAGTCAACTTTGAGTTTCAAACATGAATTTCTGTGAATAAACGACCCTGTAATGCACTCTTTATTGTTCTCACAATCAGTCAAGTCAAACCAAGAAATCTGTTCACCTGTCCTCAGCGCTCTGTGGACTGAAACCATGGTGCTAGCCTGTTTTTCCAAATGTTCTTGTTTTCTAAGAAATTTTTTAAAATTAAAATGTTGCGTTTCCTTTTTCCTTGAGTGTACATAAAAATGAGACTAATTTTCCTAAAAAAAAAAAAAAAAGGCAGGTAGCCTAGTTTACCTTAAAATTACTCACTGCCACCTGTGTAGTTTGGAGCGTACCTTTGAGTATCCACGTCTGCAGTATCTCCGCCGCTGAGTAGAAGGGCAGAGGGAAGGACAGCAGAGCTTTGGCCAGCAGACACGTGTTGACCAGCGGACGCAGGACAGGGTCAGGTTCTCTGTGATGACCTCACTGGTGTCACGACCCCAAGTCAGAACACACTGAGGAGAGAAGCTCTGTCAATCATCCTCATCCTGCCTGCTCGTTAGATGGAACAGTTAAAGGCCCAACCTCACTCGTGACCTCAAGAGTGAAGCTGATTAAAGAGAAAGAGCAGGTCAATAGACTGTAGAGAAATGGTGAGATGTTTTACAATAAAGCACGCAAATAGTCCAGTGGTTCTCAATCTTTTCATTCACAAACCCCAAAATAACAACCGTAGGAATTTGTGATCCCAAACCCAAAATCAAAACTTGCATTTGGAAGGTGTTAAAACATGTTTAAGTTACCTTGAAAAAAAAGGCCAGTTTCCAAAATTCAATGATGAAATAAGATTCAGTTGATTCAAATGAATTATTTATCATTTTGGAGTGTTTGAACAACATTCTCACCAAGAATGGAAGCAAAACAATCACCATTTACTACTTTAATGAATAATTTAAAGGTGCTCTATGTTTGTCACTACTTTAACCATGTTCCAAAGTAAAATATTGCTCCTACTTTTTCTTATTTAAAAAGGACCTCTTATGTAAAATCCAACTTTTCTAAGTCGTATTTATATTGATTCATGCATATTTGAATTCCTTTTATTGTTCTTCAGCTGATGCTTGAGTCCTTCGAAAATACTTGATTTCACCTATCCCACTCACTTTTCTGTATTTACTTGCAATGAGTCAAAACAATCCAAATGGGGTTATGCACTAACATCTTCCGGTCTCAGATGGACATTGGTCACTACATCCAGTGGCATAGTTGCCATAGTGACACAGTTGTTTACTCCAAATGTGATGGACATCAGACAAGTCCTGAAGCAATCCTCTTTTGTCATCTGTTGTAGACGCAGCGACGGCTGTAACAAAACGTGCAAAAGTGCAGCTTGCAACATGCAGAGATTGGCTGTGCTCATGAGCCTGGGCAGAGGTGCTGCGGGCTTGGAACAAGTGAACCCATGCACTGCTTGATGTTGCCAGACTTTCAGAGAGCCAAAAGCGACCGCCCCCGACCCACAGTGCCTCTGCCCGGGCTCTGGGTTTGAGCGCGGAGCTTTGCGTAGTTCGCACAAACTTTTACAACTTTTCTTTATGAAAACCCTGTTCAGAAGCTGCACTTTTTCTGCTGTTACAGTCGTCGCTGCGTCTACAACAGATGACTAAAGAAGATTGTTTCAGGACTAGGCCAAAATTGTTAAATGTCCATCGCATTTGGAGTAAAAACTGTCACTATGGCAACTACGTCACTGAATGTAGCGACCTATGTCCATTTGAAACGAGAAGACGGTAGTGCATAACCCCAATTTCAAGACATATTTGTTGAAGTCACATTTCAGAGGGGACAAAATTTGTAATTCAAAATTTGCTTCATATTAAAGTAAAGTTTTGCAATGAGGGAACAGAGCTCTCGAGTCTGCAGATTTGAACAGAAAGTCAATAGACCTTTTCTTCAAATGGCTTCTAACTTCACTCATTTAACAATTGTTTTAAAAGCCTTCCTCACATTTCCATCAGTTTGTCCCAAGACAGATATGCCTACAGATCTACATATAATACACAAAACTTGTTATAGGTCTACACAAACACAAATCCTGTCAGTAACTTGAGCAGTCTCTCACCAGAAGAGCGAACAGCGTCTTCATGGCACATGCAGCTCCGTGTGTCCAGCCCAGCATGACGTTAAACTGTCCCCTGTCCTCCATGCTGCCCTCTAGAGACGGGAGGAAGATCTGCGACGTGTACGAGAAGATGATGACTCCCACGGACACTAGGAACTCCTCCGGGTCCACAGACAGAGACAGAGAAGACCAGTCCCACGAGCGAGCTCTGCTTAAGCAGTAGAACATCACCAGCAGGCTGAGAAAAGACACACACAGGACGTTGTATCTTCAGTGTTGTTCATTTTAAACACACATATTAGATACCCTCTTTATGTTGTCATTAGAATGTTTTCTGATGCAACTATGGGTGTTAAAGTGAATTTTGCAGGTCAGACACATACAGTAGTGAACAGTATAATATCATTAAACATTATTTAAAGGTGCCCTGTTTCTATAGACTCGAGTCGGGGCGGTACAGTACGGTCCTATACTGTTTCCACCCCGTCCCGCTCGCTGGGTCCAAAGCGAGCCACTTCTAGCCAAGCTTTTACCCTGGACGCTGGAGCAGACCTTACAGCAGTCCCCCCCATAGGCTCAATGATTGGACAAGAGAAAACACAGGCTCAGGCCAAAACCAGACGGAAAAGAACAGATAGAAACATGAAAGGTGAGGAACATGAATGTTCCTCACCTAACGCCGACTTGATCCTGTGTCAAAGTACTGCATTTACACTGATGAAAACTTTATTTGTTGCTTCGAAAGACTTAACAAAGCAAAGCTAGAGCCTTAGCATCAGATGTTTGCAGAGGCAAAACACTGTAAAAAATGGTAAATCTTGTGTGTACTGTGTCCAACATAATCCAGCCTCAAAGCATTGAATAAAACTAGATTAAATGCAGCTCAGATCCTTTGCAAAAAAAGTTAAAAACATTTTTAAAAAGTGACGATAAACCGGACGTAGTTTGTTGTTTCCACCAGCCTGACCCTCGAGTCAAATTGTTACACGTGTTTTTGTGAATAACTCCAGGAAGATAAAGTACGATTCAGATACATGTTCTTATTTATTGATTTAAGAAAGCACGTGTTATGTGTGAGTGACGTCAGCTGCTTTTGTAACAGACCCTCAGGAGCCTGAAACTGCAGTAGAAACACTCACCATCAGTAACATAAGAAACCCAAACCACTCCAAAGTGAGCCAGTCTGAGGGACCCAGGCTCATGGAAACGTGGCTTGTGAATCTTTGTGAATAAAAGCAAGTTATTGGTTTTTAGGCTATATTCACAATGCAAACCGAACTTTACAAATATAGTCTTTAATAACTTATGCATATTTAGAAGTAAAGTAGTGTAACCTGATGAGTATGTGAGCCACAGAGCAGAGCAGGCTGAGTGTGGACACTGGTCTGAGGTCAGTGAGCAGGAGGCAGGGCATCAGGAACAACAGGCTGATCAGAGAGCAGCCCAGCCTGGGAACAGCCAGCCCAGACAGACTGTCACTCAGCAGGGACGTGGACACCACCAGGTACAGGGTGCAGGTCATCAGCAGCTCCACCAGCTGAAAACACACACACATAGGGTTACACACACATGGGCAGAAGATTGACAGCAGACGTGTGTGATGAGCCTGATCTCACAAGAAAGTGTACATTTACCACAACATTACACGACAAGTAAATTACATGTGAGTTCATGGCTGTTTTGCATGCGTTGCAGTCCCAGTTCATTTCAATGGTGGTCGTTAAGACGTGTTCTTATTTATGAATATTAACCAAATCCTGATTGTAATCTTAACCTGCCCCAAGCCCCAGACCTAAACTTACCCATTTTAGCAGAGATGGCAAAAGTACAGTTGCTTGTGTAAAAAAACAACTCTGGTAAAAGTCAATGTCCTGCTGAAACTGCTTTACTTGAGTAAAAGTACAGAAATAAACCTGTGTAAATGTACTTCAGTGAAAAAATTAAAAAGTATCACAATGTCTAAAGTTATTCTCTACTCTCAGTTAAAACCAGATGTGGCAGATTATTTCACTTGTTTCAAGACAATTCTGATGTTTTCAAGAGATTTGAGCTTGAATCAAATATGCCACTGGGAGTAAAAATGTATTTCTTCATTTACAAATAATTTGGCTTTAACTAAGAACGAATTTATTGAAACAAGGCAGAAAACACATGAAACAAGTCATATAATGTAGGTACATCCAGTAAAGCCATCTTAACCAGAGAAAATAACAAAAATAAAGTCTTAAATCTAGATTTTAAGACATTTTAACCAATCTAGAAATGCATTTTTTGCAATGTACAAAGTTGGAGTTTATTGTGACTTTTCTCATGTGATAAATATGTAATTGTTAGAAATGTATAAAAGGCTTGGCAACTTTCAGTTTATTTGTTCAGAGAGCTCTAATACACAAGAGCACAACAGCTCTGTAGTGTTTTAAAAGAAAAAAAAAAAAACTTTTTATGGGCTCATAAAGTAACTCACCTGTTTTTAAAATTTAGGGAGTAAAAAGTACAGATACTTCTTGAAAAATGTAAGAAGTAAACAGTGTTGGGAGTAACGGCGTTTAAGTATAACAGCGTTACTAACCGCGTTACTTTGATGAGTAACGTGGAATCTAATTAATTACTTTCCCGTCAGTGATAATGCCGTTATAGTTACTGTCAATGTAACGCAGCTCGATACTGTACTTGACTGTGATCAGAGCCACTGTCGTCTCATTCAGAGACTCATGAGAGCAGCTGACCAGTTTGTTTTGGGAAGTAAAAGAAGCCAGAGACAGAGGAGAGGCTTAAACTGCAATAGTAACCAATCAGAAGCAGCGCTGGGCGGGTGTACTGACTTTTCTGACATTCTGATTGGTTGAGCGCGACACAAGTTTCCTCCGCTCACTTTCCAAAACACAACGAGGAAATCTGCTCAAACTAGTGCAGTTTAAGGGTATTTTTTGTTATTTTGCGCTATTTTACCCACATGGAAATGAAAACAGACGACAGCGCGAGTGCCATGTGCGTTTGGAGTTTAGGGATGCATGCGTTTGGAGTTTAAAGAGATCGCATCGCAAAGTCACAGTGGATACTGGTAACTTTCTCTTCTAAATGCCGCTAATTTCAGTAGCTTTTTGGCCGCGGTTCACCTCTTGTTTTGTTGCGTGCAGATGTTTATTATGTTCTAATGTCCGTGTGTGTTTGGTTCTTGTGCTGTTTAGGCTGTGTCTGCTGCACGACGCAGGTTTGGCTTGTGTTGTTGTGACAGTTCATATTGTCTGGAGGAGAAAACTGTTAACGCTGCTGCTGGTTGATTTTGGTGATTTTCAATAAGATTGGCTATAGAATAGTAAAACATATTTATTTATTATTTCATTTTTTGTGAGTAATTTAATTGTAATTACTTTGTCTAGTAATTGGTTACTTTCATCACTCAGTAACGCAGTTACTAACTCAATTACTTTTTTGGAGAAGTAACTAGTAACTATAATTACTTTTTTGAAGGAACTTGCCCAACACTGGTAGTAAAAGTAAAAAAGTCACTAGATTTTGTAATACTCAAGTAAAGTACAGATACTCAAGAAAACTACTTAAATACAGTACTTGAGTAAAACTACTTAGTGACTTGCCATCTCTGCATTTTAGTAACTTGAAGCCACTTTTTCATATCGTGCTAAATGTACGGCGTAACATAAGTACGCAGTACTCATGCTCATGTTTTTGTGTTGTGGTAAATGTGAGACTGTGTTGGTGTGACATGTACCTGAGCCACATTGACCAGGCCTCCTCCCAGTGAGGGACAGCGAGGACACAGACCTCTGCAGCACGTCTCTGCGATGTCCTGGTAACTGTGGCGCACTCTCACCCTCGGCCCGCCACTGGAGAGAAGACACAGGGATGTACTTTCCGTGTATTTGATGGTTTATTTAGACATGACAACTAAGCCAGCAACTTAATACCTTCAGTTACAAAGTAATTGTGCTGCATGATACATGACTACTTGAGAAACTAATCATGCATCGAAATCAACTGTGAAACTCTCACTGTGAAACGTTTTGTGACTGTCTGTGAAAAGTGCTATACAAATAAACCTTACTTACTAAGGTTAAATGTGATCTTACAGGAGTCACATTTCATATAAAAAATTCTAAATTAAAATGTACTTGTTTGGTTTTTGAGGAGTTGTACCTTACTTCTGTAAACTGTCAGTATCTGATTATTATACCATGTATGATATCTGCTTTGATTGTGCTTTCTGTCTATAGAAGATGGTCCAGACACAATCTGACTTCTGTTCATAACAGCATCATTAAACCTGGGCAGGTATCAAATGTTAGTCAGTCACACGTCATGTATGGAGGAAGAGGCGTTCAAAAATAGGGCCGGGTCCCGTTATATATATATATACCTGTAATATATATATTTTTTCAATGCTAGTACTTTAAAGGTATTTGCTTTTTGAGACCGATTTCTTAACTGATCTTTTTTTGATTCTTGATTTCTTTTTAAATATTTAATATAAGCCCAAAACTATATTTTCAGCCTTTAACAATGTTACACGTTAAACTACATTTTAAAACACATGCATAGTCACTAAACTTGCTCATCCAGAGATGGAGAAAGCTGGATAACATTATTAATATAATATTTATTTATTATTTAATTGAATATGAACACGTTGTTTCTTCATTTCTTCTGTAAAAACAGTTAAGGCGACACATTGCTTTTTGTTTGGGAGACTTGCAGCTGCAGGGCGCAGTTATAAACTCACACAAAGTTTGTTTGGGAGAAGTAAGAAGTGAATAGCTGTGACATTGAGGAGGGCACGCCTGATTTTTTTTCTCCAACCCAGTTATGCCACACACCATTACTTTGCATTGGTGGCTATGCTAGGAAAGGTTTATATTTTAAAATATTTACTTCAGGGATTTGGGCAAAGTTAGGGTTAGGATTAGGGTTAGGTTAAAATAATTAGCTTAAATTTAGGAATTTGGGAAAGGTATGCTAACCAGGAAGCGGCATAACTGCATTGGGAAAAATAAAGACGCTTTGTGGTGTTTTTGCTGTTTGTGGAGCTTAGTTCGTGTAAAATCTAGCTTCACAAACTGCACCTGAACATTGAAACTGAATCAAATTAAATATTTTCTGCAAGACCTTCTTGCTGTGAGGCCAGAGCGCTATCCGCTCTGCCACCGTGCCGTGTAATACAGATGAAGCCATAACATGCACTGCACCATCTCTAAACTCACCAAATATCTTCAGAATCTACATCACAAACGTGTAAATGCTTCTCACCAGTGTCCTTCTTCATACAGACACGACACCAGGATCCTCCCGGTGTAGTTACAAACCCAGGCCGACAGCACCAGCAACAGCAGCCCCAAGTACCCAGAATGCACCAGGGCGAACGGCAGGTCCAGGACGAATATCCCCTGCACAAAACAAGAGCCATCAACCTACACGTGCAGCTGGCTCCGTAATGGGACAGAGTGCATCGGGCTGTTGAGTGTGAGAGCCATTCAGAGCGCGGAGATTGACTGGAAATGGAATAAAATAACGTCAGAATTGAGTTCCCAGAATGATTGTTGTGACTTGCTGGAGAAGTAATAGCAGGAGAGAACGTGCAATTTAAAACACAGAGGATGTGATTGTGAACACGGGGAGAAGGAATATGAAAAAAAAAGGCTTTGCATGGAAAATGAAGATTTATGTTTGGACTGGAAATGTTTTCTTCTCAGAATTATGCATGACTGTTTAAGCAGCCCCATTGGTTTAGAAAATTTGATGATAATTAAAGGAACTAGATCCAATTTTTTACATTAAAATAACTTGAAATTGGTTTTCTCCAGCACAGATATTATGTGAATGTATCTATTCAGGAAGAAAAGGGTCTACAATGTCTTGATTAAGCCCAAAGCTTAATCAAAGCTGATTCCCGTGAGAATGCTTGTGTTACGACTTGAAAATTGATTCAGACCGCTGCAACATCCAACAAAAATAGACTCTATGGATTCTTTCTGCACACTCGTGCACCTTTGCGGACGTGGGCTCGCACTGCTCTGACGTCTGTGTACCAATGCGCATTGGTCTTAGGCACTTTCTAAGTTCTGCGAGAGTCCCACCTCCTACCGAACTCGCACTCAGTGCAACTGTCACACAGTCCTAACTGCCTGACCAGTCCCTCCTACATTCTGTTACATTCTGTTTTATGCAGAAGGGTCTGAAACCGGAGCCTCGGCCAATAATTTTCTCGTCCATTGTTAGGGTGATCCAATCAAGCACTGTGATTCTGACACGTCACACTAAAAAGTCGAAAGTTGCTTTCAAGCCCCATTTGAAAACATTCATAATGGCAAACGTAGCTGATGAACAATGAACGTATCAATTCCTTAAAACCTGAGCAGCAAACCGCGTTGAGAAGCTTCATACTGAAAAAATCCTCACGCTACATGTTTACTCCTTATCATCCTAACCGTTCACTTCGCTCTCAAGATGCTGGACTGTTGGTGGTTCCTAGAGTCTCCAAAAGCACAATAGGAGGCAGAGCATTTAGCTGTCAAGCTCCCTGGTTATGGAATCAGCTCCCTGCTCATGTCAAAGACGCTGACACAGTCTCTACATTTAAGATTAGGCTCAAAACGTTCCTCTTCGGATTAGCTTATGGTCAGGTCAGTTAGGAACAGACTCTAAACCCACAGTTCTAGTCAGGCTGCCCTAGGAGCAAATATACTGGGGAAAGTCTGTCCTCTCACTTCTGCCTTTCCTGTAAAGAATAATAAATTACAGTTCATCTCTAGTCTGTTCTTTGCTCTTCACTCGTTGTCCCCTGTCCCTGTTTCAGATGTAACTGTTCCAGTGACGTGGGCCGGACTACTGATGCCGGACTCCCTCCTCTTTCTGGACATCCACCCCACCTCCCTCCCACAGGATTGTCCTGGTCCTGCTAGACGAGTCGTTTCCCTCTGCTTATGGACTCTGGCTCTACAAACATAAACTCTATAACTTTGCCTTAGTTACATCTACAGCCTGTCCGTCCATGAGAGTGCATCCCTTCTTCACTGTGGTTCTCCTCCAGGTTTCTCTTTTTCCCATAGGGCTTTTTTTTTTAGTTTTTCCTCGCCGAGAAGGAAGGTCTAAGAACAGGGGATGCTCTGGACAATCATTCATTTGCTCTACTAATAATCTGCTTTGACATGCTTGATCAATTACTGCTTCTGAATGTTTGAATTGTTTCATTGAATGTGTATTGTTTTATTTTTATTTCCTATTATTCATGTTTGCTAAATTAATAATCTTGGGAAGTCCTCAGAGACGACTGTTGTTGTGATTTTGGGCTATACAAAAATGAATTGATTTGATTTGAATATGAAAATATCCGGCTTAACGTGTCGCTGTTTTGATGGAATTTCCGGGTTTTCTGTGATTGGTTGACTCAGCGCTCAGAAAGCCTCCCTCCCTCAAAATTAAAACCCCGGCGCTCTGAACCCAGACCCTCACGTGTTTGTAAAGTGTCTGTCAAAGTGTGTAGGGACTGGCTGGTCAAGCAAGCTTAAAACTGGCCCAAAAGTCCAGTATTGTGCAAAAGGCTTTAGGGTGACCAGACGTCTCTAATGACCTGGAACAGTCCCTAGTTCGAGCATATCCCTGCAAATGTATTCGCATCCACTTATTTGTCCCAGTTTTACTCAAGAATGTCCCAGTTGTCTTGATTTTTTTTGTTTTTAGTTTAAATAGACAAAATCGTACTTGAAAATAACCAAAACATGAGGAAAAAATGCAGCAATTTGCACTGACAGAAGTTTCAGAGAATATACATGTGTCAGTGAGCCATGAATTGACTAATAGGGCTTTTCCATTAGTACCTACTTGGCCCTACTCTACTCTACTCGGCGCGACTTAGCCCTGGTGCGGAGCTTTTCCATTGGGGCTGATCCTACTTTTTAGTACCTGCTTTACCCCAGGGCCAAAGCGACAAGAGTAGATACTAAACCTGACGTCAGACGCACGTCGCATGTTGGGTCACACAAGCACCGCTGGTTTGTTTTTGTTACAGTACGCCATGCATTAAGCTAACGTAAGTCGCCGTTAAGCTAGCTGCCGATAGCACCAAACTGCTTCTACATTTCGTACTCACTATAGCAAAAAACAACACAGTGACATAAAAAAACGGAGTCCCTTGTCCCTATCCGCTAAATACATAAACTTGTAGTTCTATGAGTATGTGCGTAGCCCTCGGCTTGTTCGTAGGCACGCGCTCACTGCTTCACGCAGTAAACAGCGATGGACATCCGATGCACACGTTGTGAAGCAGGAGATTATAATGCAGCTTCTTCAGGACAGAGCGACGGAGAAGGAAGATGGAACAGCTGACTTGTGATTGTACATCGGGACCAGAGCGGTACTTCAGACAGACTGTCGGCGGACGTGAAGAAGAGGTGAGTCAGTGAACTGTTACATGAAAAATTATCAATCTGTTTTTTTTTTTTTTTCTGACGGTGAATCCAAGTAGCGTATGAGCATGGTATTTTTAACAGATACAGTCTGTTTTGCGTACTTATGTACGCCGTAATTTAGCAGATATGAAATAGCGTAAAATCAAAGATACAGCGTAAAAATGCACGAGTTTTGGTTGAGCCACATGGAGTTTTCTTCAGGTGAACGGTAGTTCAGGCAAAAGTACTAAATGGTTAACATTAGGTTGGGCTGGGGAGGTTAGATTAGATGTAGGACTTGTTAATTTTCATAAATAAAAACGTCTTAACAACACATTGAAATGAATGGGACTGTGAGGTATATATTACGCAAAAGAGCCGTAAACTCGTGCTAATCATACGCATTTCATGTTGCGTTATGTCGTGGTACGCTTTCTTGTGAGATCGGGCTGATTATCTTAATTAAAGCCGATGCGCATTGAGACGCTCATTGTTTTCTATGAGCTTGCATCATGTCCCCATTTGGGGAGTGACAGTGTTGGCAACCGTACTGCCCAGCTTCACAACAACCCCACTTGGCCTCTCTTGTAATGGAAATGCTCTACCTCTGAGCGGGGCTAAGCCGGGTAGAGGCGCGTAGAGTCAAGTCGAGTAGAGTAGGGCCAAGCAGGTACTAATGGAAAAGCCCTATAGTGCTTAAGAATATATTACTTTTTACCCGCTATATTCACCCAGTTTTTAATTATGCTGCTGTATTAAACTGTAAGTTAGATAAGCTAAGTTACAAGTATGACTGTTCTTTGCTTTATTAGAACACTAAAGTACATTTCCACTAAGAGCATAACTAGACAGGTGGTGGTGGACCAAAACTGGCAGATGAATAAATATCAGTAAGATCTACATCGACGGTTACTTTGATTCCACTCTGTCGTTTGGATGTCGGAGCAGAGGACTGACGCTCGCAGAGAAAAACATGCACTTTTAAGCCCAGAGTCGCTCGGAGTAGTCTGTTAGGCATATGCTCGCATTTATTTGATGTAGAAATGGCGCTGGAGGGGATGAAAGGAGAATCAAATCCAAGTGTGCGACCCCCCTCTGGACTTCTCCGTCTCTCCCATCGTCGCTACTGTTTTCTCTCTGTGCTGCTGCCAGATCATTCCACGTGGGCCCAAGCGCAACCTGAACTGGCTTCCACTAAACAAGTCTGGCTGGTAAGAAGGTGTTTAGCGTTTCAAATGTAGGAGCTTGTTTTGTGGAAGATTTCAGTCTGAGGACAAAACTGTGCATGTTCTGGAGACGACTACACTGCATTTTTTTCCCACCAAGAATAAAGCTTTGGATTTGGATTGGATTCCATCTTGTTCCATTGATTTCTTAATGGGAAGTAGCAGAGATGCGCTAAAATTAAACAATAGGGCCTATCTAAAAAATTGCAAAGCAGAGAGCGAATTTCAACTGAATAATCACAGCAGCGAGTTCACATACAAGGTAAATACTTCACCAGGAAAAGAGTGTTTAGAAAAGTGCACATTTTTTTAGCTGAATACTTAATGTTAACAAATAAATTACTTAATTGTAAACTTACATGTTTATTTTAAACATAAGGTTCAGTGTATATACAGTGCATCCGGAAAGTATTCACAGCGCTTCACTTTTTCCACATTTTGTCATGTTACAGCTCCATTCCAAATTGAAACGAAACACAAAAGACCTCATCAAAGAAATTATTTTTATTTGATTTTGTTTCTCATGGTCTGAGTCATTCAGGTGCCTTTTGGCAAATTCCAGACGGGCTCCAGCTCTTTTTTACTAAGGTTTGGTTTTTGACTGACCACTCTACTACACAGGTCTGATTGGTGGATTGCTGCAGAGATGGTTGTCCTTCTGGAAGGTTCTCCTCTCTCCACAGAGGAACACTGGAGCTCTGACAGAGTGACCATCAGGTTCTTAGTCACCTCCCTAGAAAGAATCCTGGTGGTGTCAAAAGTCTTCATTTATAATAACGCATGTTACTGTGCTCATTGGGACCTTCAAAGCAGCAGAATATTTTCTGTTTCATTCCCCAGATTTGTGCCTCAGACAATCCTGTCTCAGGTCTACAGACAGAACTCATGTTTGGTGTTTGTGCTCTGACCTGCAGCTCAACTGTGGGACCTTATATAGACAGATATGTGTCTTTACAAATCATGTCCAGTCAATTGAATTTACCAGGACTCCAGTTAAGCTGTAGAAACATCTGAAGGATGATCAGTGGAAAAAGGATGCTCCTGAGCTTCATGACAAAGCTGTGAATACTTCTGTAAATATAATTTCTTATTATTCTATTTCTATTCAAAAAATGTAAAAAAAAAAAAAACTTTTTTCACATTGTCCTAATGAGGCAGGGGTGTCGGACTGGGGGGGTAAATGGTACTACTTTCCCCAGGGCCCAAGGCAGGAAAGGGCCCCAAAAGCTGGCCATTTATGCTTGTGATATAAGATTGATATGACCTGATATAAGATAAATGTAATTATTTGTGACATCAGATGCTCATTCACTTCTGTGAAATGAAGCAAATGGACTTTGACCAAAGAAAATTGCTGAAAAAGAAGAAGATTAGTTGGCCATCTTGTTCACAAACATAAAAGCTAGAAATCATAAAAAAGCAAGAGTTAGTAGATATCAGTGAACAAATATAGTTTGACACAAATGATCAGTTCAAAGGTGCATATTCACTTAAATATTGTCAAAGTATTACAACTTCTGCGATGGTTCCAACCCAATAGTTTTGACAGACAAAAACAACACATAAATGTCTTGTTTTGTAGTCTGTTATGGCAATACAAATCTTGAAAGTTGTATTGTAAAGCATTTAGTAGTCGTCTAGAAGGAAATATAACACAAATGAATTATAAAATATTGTAAGTGGACTAGATCATAAAACACGAGATTATGTATTAGGGCCCCGTCAACAAAGTTTGTACCTGGGCCGATTTGGGCTACCTCTGTAATGAGGTATTGTGTGTAGAATTTGAGGTAAGAGATTATTTAATACAATTTGGAATGGAACTGTAACAAAATGTGGAAAAAGTAAAGCACTGTGAATACTTTCTGGATGCACTGTACATCCACAAATCAGAATTTCAATATTTGTAGATTTTTAAACACTGCATTAGTTGCTAATCGTATGATTTTTCTCTGATAAGACAGTTGTATTTGGCTATAATTGCAGTAGTTGATTCATTATGAGAGGAAAATGGGATTGCTGTTATTACCTTTGCAATGTGAAGATTGCAGTTTAAATTGCTAGTTTAAATGTGTTGCCCCATATGTGCAGCAGCTCATGTAGAGGATAACCACTGAGTCATACATGATTAACAGACTAGTGTGATTGAATCCAGTAAAACATTCTATTCTTACCATTAAAGCAAACATATACAACTCCGCACTCATCTTTTTCCAGGTTAAGTTTTCATAATATTCCCATGTTATGAGTTTGGAGCTGCGGAGTTGTTTTTGATATTTCTGGCAGCAATTCAGTGCCTAATAAAAAGTTGATTTAGCTGGCACACGCTCAGTCATATTGGCACCAACAAACTAACAGAAGAAAAAATACTCTCTTTTAGCCTTGATGCTACACATAAACACTTTTCTACCAAGCTTCCAAACATCCCCGTCTTAATACGAGTCGAGAACAAGAGAATATGTATGAGGAATAAGCAAACGAAAATTAAGAATG
This sequence comes from Mugilogobius chulae, assembly GCA_038363315.1. Taxonomy (NCBI): domain Eukaryota; kingdom Metazoa; phylum Chordata; class Actinopteri; order Gobiiformes; family Gobiidae; genus Mugilogobius; species Mugilogobius chulae. The sequence goes on along the minus strand of CM076405.1, from coordinate 20,652,259 downwards.
TGTTAGAATAAGTGAATAGTACAAGGATTAACTGCAAATGTAGCGCTAGAACAAAGTGAAAGTGTACTACAAATACATACAATGTAAGCATATTTTTGCACCTTTTTTACGTCAATATGTTACAAAAATTCAAAACGTAAAATAACCACAAAATTGGTTGAAGCCACATGCTGACATTTTCTTTAGTTTTAATAAGTAACCCCAATTTACACCGCACCGCTATTTTTCAGTGTCAATGGCGCATCTACCGGTCTTTTAGCAGGAAAAACACAAGAAAACAGCGTAACTCGTGCTAGTCATACGTAATTTACCTGTTGTGTAATGTCGTGGGAAATGTACGCTTTCTTGTGAGATCGGGCTCGTGTTTTTAAACTTACCGAGGTCGCCTCTTAAGCACAGACAGATTTATAAATGAGTGGCTCATGTCGCATTCTCCTGCGCTAGTCCTCCTTCACTGGTTTATTGTAATAAAAAACTAGTAAACTAATAAGATAATGTTGGAAAGACTGTTTAAATAAAAAAAAATAAATCTGTGGCTACAATAGCGTACTGGCCATTCTAAGGCACTTCTTGAAAAAACACACCACAACACACGGAGAAATATATAAAAACAACTAGGTAACCGCACCGGCATGAGAACGACATGCAGGGGCCGGATAAGCAGAAGGCCCTGCAGAACTGTGGCTGGAGACACAATAAGGACGTTTCATGCTACTGTCGATGATTTTCATTAGAAGGTCAGACTCTCAGGCCTGTCAAAGTACATCCACATTTAGACACAGCGTGTCTTAGCACTTATCTGTTTGTCTTGGTAAGGTTTATGTTGTAGTATAAATTGTCATTCAGTATTTAGTTCATGAGAAATGAGTCCTGTAAAGAGCTTGTTTACAATTTTCTTTCACGCTAAAACAAGCTTTTTCTCAAACTCTTTGCTTGTCTAACTTTATGAGTTTGAAAACTGATCAGTCAGTCAAAAATACCAAGTAAAATAGTCAGCATCTACTTTTTGATACAAAAAACTTTGTCTTCTTAACTCAGAAAACATTTGCAGAAAACAACAATAGGCCTCATTTATGATACAACAAATTTGTTCGTAAGGGGTATTTACGAAAATTTTTGGCATTCACAAAATTTGTTCTTAATTAAAAATGTTGGTCTGTAAGAACAAATCCTAAGAACACTGAGGATCACTTGTAAGAACAAAAAAACAGCTGTTTCAGAATTTTTTTTCTTATATAGTTCAGTTAAAAATTGTAATTCCTACATGATTGTAGGTTATGTATTTTTATAAATTATGTAAAACAATTTTAGAAACAAAAAAGTCATCACTCATGCTAAAAATGACTCCTTCAATTAACCTGCATCAGCCTGTCCCAGCCTCAGAGCCTCTGTGTTCTGACCCCCCACAGGACTCAGGACCTTGTGTCCCCCCAGGACCAGAGCCTCTGTGCTCTGACAGTGCACCTCCACTACAGCCCCTCCCCTCCCCGCCCACACACTCGTTCTACCACGACGTGAAACGCGATAAAACGGCAAAAGCCCAGCGTTATTTCAATACATCTGTGATGTGAATCTGTTTCCTCTGAGTGTGTTCATGTGAGTTGGACCCCTAGTGAATCTGACGTAGAGTTTTATCAGCAGCTCTTAAAGTGGAAGTTACGCACAGATTTAAAGAACACTTTCATGAATGAGGCCCATTGTGTCCTTAAGAATCTAGGGTGGGTGCAGTGCCACTAAACGTCAGTAATGGTTCAAAAACTTACGCAGTGCACCTTTAACATCGGGCTTGTTTGGGCGCTCACTGTTGAGCTCCGAGCCCGATCTCACAAGAAAGCGTACATTTACCACGACATTACACAATATGTAAATGAGGTATGATTAGCACGAGTTCACAGCTGTTTTGTGTAATTATAGTACGCGTCACAGTCCACATTCATTTGAATGGTGGTTGTTAAGACGTGTTCTTATTTATGAATATTCATGAAATCCTGATTCTAATCTTAACCTGCCCCAAGCCCCAGACCTAATCTTAATAATTTTAGTAACTTTATGCCTGAACTTACCCGTTTCACCTGAAGAAAACGTCTCCACGTGGCTTCAATAAAACTCGTGTTTTTTTGACGCTGTGAAATCTCGTGTCATTTTTACTCTTTTTCATATCGTGCTAAATGCACGGCGTAACATAAGTACTAAAAATAGCTTTGAAGTCGTGGTCAGAATACGCTGTTTTGTGTCGTGGTAAAAGTACGCCATCTAGTGAGACTGTGTTGGAGCTCCAGAGGCTCACAAATCAGAGGGAAAATGACCTGACACAGGCAGAAAAAAAATCTTTTTATTATTTGAACCATAAATATGTAATTATATAGCTTCTTTTAAAACTATAAATTATCTGACCTTGTTTTTATGTTATTTTCTATTAGAACTTTGCTGCCTCTCCCCTCACAAGATGGCTGCCGCAACTCGCCATGGCCTCTAGCCATTATAATACCTCAATATTTGCCACCCTTTCATTGTATCTTCTTTCTTTTTAAATTGTGTTTGTATATTTGTATTGTATTGTTTATTTCAGCCGACAACACGTTTCACACCATTTGAGAAAACCTCTCAAATTATCATTCTAAACATTTCCTGCAGTTAAACCCATTTGGCTTTGTGCTTTCCTGTTGTGTAGATAAAAACAGAAAAGCGTTTGGACACTAAACAAAGACACGTGCCAGAACAACGACACACGATTCAGCTTCTTCTAATGATTAAATTGTGTTGTTTACATCTTTCCCACACAGACGCTTTATGGAAATGTTCCCGGCGGAGAATGTTTAGCATGTGCATGTGTCTTTTATTATGTTGATTGTGTGCAGGGTTCTATTCACGTTTAGCACACACGCAGAGTGAAAGGAGGCCGGCACTTATGACATTATCACCTCAAGGACACATTCTGACACTGTGATGGGATTTACGCTTTGGGTTATTAAATGAATGGGTGGTTGCTAACGGACAACATCATACAATATATATTTATGGATAAAAATGGGTTGTATTGGTTTTGATGCGACGGGGCTTGAATGTAGGTTGGAAACAAGTGAAAAAGGATGTATTACAGTGACTCTGGAGGACGTGACAAGCAAGAAAATTTAAAATCATGCACACATATTCAAAATCAATCAAAACGTACACAAAAACATACAAAACACGTACAAAAAACAACAACAAAAAAACGTGCAAATTCAATTCTGAACCAGGAGAATCCAGAACTAAACCAGGTCTAAAGCGGCATTAAACCAGGGCTGAATTATACACCGTGAAAAGTGATCATCTTAAAGGACACATATGCAAAATCAACTTTTTTGAATTTTTATTCTATTGTAAAGTTGCTTCCTCATCAAAAACACTGCTGAAGTTTTGTCAGATATTTTCATTCTCCCAAAAACACTGTTCTGAATGTCCCTGATCTGTTCAGTTCAGTCAGTTGACTTTATTAGTACCCGTAGGTAAATTTGTTGTGCAGCAATTCAGGGTTGGTGTCAAGGACAGCAACATAACAAACACATAAACAGACATTGGACATTCACATTGGCTCGAAAGTTAAAAATCAATAAATAGAAAGGTTACAATCGTTAAGATAGACTCTCATAAAAAATATTTAAAATTCTAAGATTTATTAAGAAGGATCACTGCAGATGGAACGAAACTGTTCCTATAACGTTTGTCCTGCAGCTCGGCACCTGGAAACTGCGTCCTGATGGGAGAAGATGAAACTCCTCATACAAAGGATGGGAGTCACAGCTCACAAAAACACCGCTGTACCTGCCTGGTGTACAGGGCTCAAGACTCAGCTGGGGCTCACCAATCAGTCTACTGGACCATTTAATAATCTGACTGACTTTATTCTGTCTTTCAGCGCCAAATTACCAAACCAGGCCACAAGGGAAAATGATAAAACTGATTCAATAAAAGATCTATAGAAAAGAGAAAGGATGTTTTGTCAATATTAAAACGTGACAACTTTCTGAGGCAGAAAAGATGTTGGTGTCCTTTTTTTAACACAACTTGTGAGTTCTCCTCAAAGCTGAGTGAGCTGTCAATAACAGTTCCCAAGTATTTGTAGCTCTGCACTAGCTCACATTCTGACCAAAAATGGTTGTGACTTCTGGTGTATCATTTGTCCTTCTAAATCGATGGCCATGTCTTTGGTTTTGGAAGTGTTCAGCTTGAGATTGGACTATTCACACCACTGGACAGACTGACTGACAATTGGGCCATGTCCATTTTCATTTCTGTGATGTCATAGATAGATCTGTGAGATCTTTTACACTATTTTTAAGTCTATGAAATCGTCCAGGCATTTCTGAAGCTCTAGCACATCAGGCAAAATTGGTTTGATCACATGTCCCGTGTAGTTTTCTTTGGAGTCAGTAGATAGAGCTCTAACTCAGTTTTTGTATGTAGGAAACCCACACAACCCATGTGTGACTTTATTCTAAGCATTTTCTCACTGGAAACTAAGAAAAAAATGTAACTGGAATTGAAACACGACAAATACACATGAGAAACAAAATAACGCCAACGGAGAGAAAAAACCCAAAACAAAATGCTTCTGCACAAAAACTACAAAATCATCCAAGTCAAAGTTGGGACTGATTTTGAACATGTCCAAGGCTGAAATAAAATGTCCAAAAAATCTAGTTCAAAGGCCATTCTGTGTCAAATTTTCACCACCTTTGGGAAATCAGTACAAATAATAAACTTTTTTTAATTGCTGGGTTCAGATGCATCACAACATTCTACGGCCAATGTTATTTCAATGAGGTGGAGGGCAGCTAAAATGAATATGGTTTAAATGCAGTTTATTTTTGCAATGCAAACGAGTAATGGGTCTATTCATCTAGAAACCGCCACTTTTTAAATTAGCAAAATACTTTTTTGAATTGTTCCATGGCAAAGTCCAATGGTATTAATAGGAAAAAGTGCCTCTTGCCCTCCACCTGACTTGTATCTGCCAAGAATTCTAGAATGTGAAACCCACCAACCCACCTATTTGGTATTTTTAGTTAGAACAGAAGTGGATTAACAGATTTAAGGCCAAAAAAAAAAAAAAAAAAAAAAAAAAAAAAAAAAAAACTACTATATTTTTTATTGATGTAAAAAAAAGTTGTTATTTCTAACCCATATAGAAATGGGCATAGATATAGGTATAGAAATTTAGGTTGGCTTAAAAAAACAAAAAAAAAAAAAACAAAAAAAAAACAAAACAAAAAAAAAAAAAAAAACAAAAAAAAGAAAAAACAAAAAACAAAACGTTTATTTTTGGAGGGCCAATTTGGCACATGGGCCCAACGTTGATTAGGCCTGGTCTAGTTCATTTCTACCTGTGTTGTTTTTTATGAATATGAACAGAATCCTAATCTTAACTAATTCTAAAGATTAAAAGAAAGAAAGAAAAAAATAATAATAAAGTAGAAGGTTTCAAACACAAAACATCTTTATAACATAAAGCTCACATCAATGCTTCTTTTAACCTAAACCTGCTGCTTACCTGGATGGCGTTGGTCACGTTCCATCCTGCCTCCCAGGCCGTGATGGTTGGAGCTGGATTCAAAGTGGCTTTCACAGACACTTGGCTCATTTTACATCGGACTTGTTTGGGACACTTTAAAACAGACCCATCTCCTCCAGAACACGTCGGCTCCACGCTCTGGACCTGCCTGGAGGGTTTGGGGTTGTTTTTGGCGACTCCGCTCGTCTCCTGCACTGGAAGCTCCTGGAGGTTTGTAGAAATGCAGTCTGTAGAGGTTCTGAGTCTGTTGGAGTCGTGGTAGTTTGAGGCCAAGGTGGTGTCTTCACTGTAGACTCTGCTCAGCTCATCAGACTGTGTGAGAATCAGCGTCTCCTCCTGGTCAGAACTGAACCTGAAAACACATACAGTACATTCATTTGTTTCTCATGACAAAATTAGACCACTGTAATCTGAAGAATTTATTTCATAATCTCAAAGTCTCTCAAGCCTGTTGTACATCCTCGTTAGCGTACAGACTTAGCGCTGCTCGTACCTCTGCATCCGTCCATCTCTCACCGCCATCAGTAAACATTAACGCCAATACATTTTAATAAAACTTTCCGATGTGCCTGATGTTGTTGATGTCTGTTGCATAATGTGCGTCAACGTCATGAATAACATCGCTGCGTCACTGAAAGGTCCTTGATCTGAGGGAAAAGTTCTTGCCCCCCACATTGGCTTCCCTGGTTCCTGGTCCTTATGTGGGAACAGCCAGAAAAAGGACCAGGGAATGAAAAGGTTACAGGAACAATGAAAAGTTCCTACAGTGCGAAAATGCCTATTGGCTGAGCTTGGATGGTCCTCTCCAGTTTCACTTTGTTTTTTGTAAAAATAACTGTAATTGCAATGAAAATGAATACATTTCGATATGATTCGATATTGAAGGTTTATGAGAGAAAGTTGCATTAGTGGTGTCTATATAATTATTGGTGAACATCACCAACAGTTCCTCACAGATGCAGGTCTGTACTGCCAATGAGGTGAGGCCAAACATAAATACATGTGGCAGGGGGGGTAAAGGAGAATAATAATCACAAATCAGGAAATTAATAAATTATGTGTAAAATAAAAAGAAAACCAACAACGCCACCTGGGAGTTGGCCCAGGACCATTTAGCTAGATGTAAGGCAGTAGGTTCGTTGTCAATAGTCAGAGGCTTAGTCAAAAGCAAATATAACATTTATTTATACAATTTATATTCACAGTATTGGACAGCAGAATAATTAAGTAGGCAGTTCATGGTTTAGGCAGTCTTTTAAGTACATTCAGTTACCAGCTCATGTTCGGTTCACAGTCACACAGAAGTCCTCCACTTGGCTTCTTCAGAAATGGCTGGTGTACATTTAAAAGACAGGCACGGGCGGCAATGAAAGGCAAGGCGGCTACAGTGCACCCACAGCTCCATGGCGGACATCTGACATTAGCTGGACGTGCTCAGCAGAGGCTTTGGTAGAGACGCTAGGCAGGACGCACACCCGACCACAGGTACAGCGGGCGGCACAACAGAAGCGCTTTTATATGCGAGTGATGTCACCGTTAACCAATCAGAAACATGTTTTGTTTTAGTGGCATGAGCAACAATGAAGGCATTGAACAAGGAAAGAGTGAATGAATCTATACTTATTTTATGTATGATTGAGTTCTGGGCCTGAGGAATATTTAGGAATATTTACTACATAAGAAAGTACAAAATTACACATATAAAATATGCGTTAATTGGTCAAAAATACCAAAAATTATAGGAAATTGCGACTAGGGCTAGGAGCAGCCATGCTATTGTCTTTCTTACTTTGAGGCAGAAAGACAATCACAAATCTGATCAAAAGAACCAAAATGAGTGAAAAAAAAAATCAAAGTATTTAGTTAAATATAAACACGTTCACTACTGTAAAATGTCATGCACACTTTAAGAACTAAATCCTAAATCAGTCTTACCTGGCAGTCCAGTTGAAGTTGATCCTTCTGAGTGCCGAGCTCCACAGTGACCCCGGAGCTCCCCAGGCCTGCCCCGACCCCGCTGCCCAGTGAGAACAGCTCATTTTCAGCCTGGACGTTTGCCAGCTCAGCCTCTTCTGCTTCCGGATCTCCAACACTCTCGGCCGGCTAACGAAGAAAGAAAGACACTGACCATCGCAGTGTTGTTTTAAACTGTTAAGCCCAGGTGAATGATTGACAGGTCAGTGAGCCGGGACTTTTTAATGTGGCATGTTTGGGGAGCAGAGATAAACACTGCTAATGGTCTGGTATTTGAATATAAAAGTAGCATAAGCATAGCTACTGAAAAGTTTGTGGAGTTTAGAAATACAAATATGTTTGGATGATAAAATGTGATTTAATTTATTTTTTTGTTGGTTCATCAGTTGATCTAATGTTCTTTTGTTCGTCTATGGATGCTTTTACAGGACCGTTGTATAATCAACACGGTCTACAAAGAAAACGTAGATTTACAACAAAATGCCAAAAGCGTATGTCACACCTCTTTTTACGTTGATGTTATGAAAAGTTAAATTGTAACACTGTGGTTGAATCTACGTAGCAACATTTCTTTGGGTTTAATGGCTATGTTTAGGCTTTCAAGTGACTAAAATGGGTAAGTTTAGGACTGAGGCTTGGGGTAGGTCAGGATTTACCCAAAGAAAATGTCGCCACAAGCCTTCAACCAAAATTTGTAGGCATTTGGCTTTTTGTAAGATATTGGTGAAAAAAGGTGTGAGAATGTTCTTATCATATCTTTCTGACATTTCGTTGTATAGGCAATCTACTGCTGGGCAAGTTGACGCGTTATTGCTGCATTAACGCAGCACGTGCTTAATCGCTATTAATTATTTTGTCAACACTTATTTTGTTAATGCAAGTCACGTGACCCAAAAACATGAATGAAAGTGCCTCTCATTGCTGCTGCTTCTACACCTTTCTCTCCTCCTCGCTCTCATAAACGGTTCATAAACAGAGGATCTGTTCCGTTGCTGCTAGCGCTTTGAATACAGGGGAGTGAACTGTGCCGTACGGACAGCGGGACAGAGACAAGTCTGAGGTCAGTCTGAGTTATATCCAAAAGACCCAGAAATCACATATACAGCCGTTAAAGACTTCAAACCGCTAACACCTCATTAAATATGCGCGGGTGCGAGAACTTTTGATGTTTAATTTGAAAACTTTAAAAATTGGCTTGTTTTACTTCCCACTGTGTATTTAGTGAGCATTGAGCTGGTTTAACCAGGACTATCCCAGAACTGGACCAGGTTTTCATAAGGACTGATACAGAACTAACCCAGGACTAAACTAAACTAATTTTAGACTTAAACTTAGCCGTTAACCCCAAATAAACCTCCCAAAAACCTGCTGTTTCCAGCAATAAATAATGTGTGTTAAACAAACAGGCAAAAACGTCAGAAGCGACGGTAGACAAGCAAACAAAACAATGCGTTGTTTATAAATATCTGTTCAATCTAAACAAGATAAATAAAATTCTGATCCTAAAAGGATCCCAAACTGATAAAATTAAATGAATCTTGAATACAATTAATATTAACCAAAATACCAAAATGTGCAATATTGCACACTCTACAAATAGAAGAACCTAAATTACACAATACAAATAGGTGAAATAGCATTTTATTGAAATTTGTGTCTAAAAGCGAGTTATTGCAATTAATTCACATTTTTAATCACTGCCAGCTATTATCTATATCTGTGTTTTCTCCAGAGACTGGGCTGTGTATAATAGACACACAAAAGAGCTAGAAGGGATGAGTTTGTGCCACTGTGCTGGGTCTGGGACAGGCTAGAGTGGTGCTGCTCCCTCTGTGCTGGGTCTGGACATAGTGTGTGCTGCTCCTCCTCTGCTGTTGTACTGGGGTCTGGGACATTAGTGTGGTGCTTGCTCCTCCTCTGTGCTGGGTCTGGGACATTAGTGTGGTGCTCGCTCCTCCTCTGTGCTGGGTTTGGGACATTAGTGTGTTGCTCGCTCCTCCTCTGTTGCTGGGTCTGGGACAGCAGGGTGCGGTGAGAGCAGAGGGGCAGCAGGAGGAGCTCCACAACAGAACTCCAGACTTTCCTTCCCCTGGTTCACACAGTCTCACGTCCTGTCATCTGAACCGTCCCGTGTGTGTTTGTGCTCAGTCTTTGTGCGCGCCGCAGCTCAGGGCAGAGTGATGCAGTCTACTGAAGTCTGATCCTCATCATGAGTCAGTTTAGTGTAACTTTCCAATAGATCAAAAGATATTTACCAAGTAGCATAAAAATACATTAATAATGTCAGGTACTAGCAAAGTAAGTCATTGTACATTCAGATGTGCACAACTGTAGAAATGTATGAGCTCAGTTTTCTTGAACTGTGAAGATGTAAGATAGAAAGATACAGTAAGGTAGTAAAAAACAAAATTAGATACATGTTATTCTATTTAATCACTAATTCATGAATATTTTTTCCAGTGCAGGTGCAGCTGTCTTCACTTATTGTCCTGCTTTAAGCTAGTGCAGTACTCAATCTAGACTACGGCATTGTGATAATGAAATGTGGGCTTGGTGTCAAAGACAAGACTAAGTCAAAATGTGCTCAAGACCAAAATTAGTCCAAGACCACTAAGAGTCAAGTCCGGGACCTTTACAGGTCAAGACCGAGACCAAGACCATCATTGAGTCCATCCTCACCTCCTCCATCACCGTGTGGTACGCTGGAGCCACAGTCAGGGCAGACACAGACTGCAGCGCATTGTGCGCTCTGCTGAGAAGGTGATTGGCTGCAGCCTTCCATCTCTCCAGGACCTGTACGTCTAGGACCTGTAGTCTCCAGGACTGTACGCCCGGACTGGGGTGTCTCCAGGACCTGTACGTCTCAGGACTCTTCCAGGACCTGTACGTCTCCAGGACCTGTACGTCTCCAGGACCTGTACGTCTCCAGGACCTGTGCGTCTCCAGGACTCGGGGGCGTGCAGGTCGGATAGCAGCTGACCCTTCTCACCCTGGACACAGACTTTTTGAGCCACTCCCCTCGGGCAGGAGGCTACGGTCCAAAACCTCACGGACCAAAACCTCACGCCACAAGAACAGTTTCTTTCCCTCGGCCGTTCTCATGAACACTTCATAACTTGTGACTATGGTGGTCTCCTGCACTAATCACATGGTCACTTTACAGTCATGTTACCATCACCTGCCACTTTATTCATCTTTGCACTTTTGTTCTGATGACTGTGTATATTTTTTTATTGCCTAACTTTATTGACCTATCTTGCATGCCCTTACTTTTGATTTTGTATATCTTAAATATTTTTATTATAGTTGATATTTGTATTATAGTTTTTATTCTTTATTTGTGTTTTCTGTGTTATATGTTGCACATTGGCATCACAGAAGTTCCTAGTCTGTGAATTGTTTGTTCACTGACAATGCAATAAAAATCTTTGTGATTCTGAAGACAGCGGTCCATCGAGACCAAACAAGACGATCTTTGTAAGTGACACGATTATGGGTGTCTACATGCTGTGCTCCTGGTGCAGGCTTTGCAGTGTGTGTGAGTGCTGAAATGTGGTCTTGGTGTCCATACTTGATTGCTTTGTAAAAGTTTACAACTCATTTATTTATTGTTAATTACCTTTTTTTTTTACATATATACTCAATATTCAATGTCTGCATATCTTACAACTGACATTCAGGATATTATCTAAAATTTGACAATTGCCTACTAAAGGCCATTGACTTTCAAATTTAACTGAGCAATAGGCTATTAGTCGCACTGGATAGCCACATTGAACTTTAAGCCCCGCCTCTTTACAGTGATAAGCCCCGCTCTTCATTGTAAGATTTAAAGTAACGAGCAGCAGATTTTAAAATCTTAATTTTATTCTTCTAAGCTGTCTAAAGTGAATGAATAATCACAATTAAACGGAGAAGTGCGGGATAGGTGGTAGTGAGGACAGGACTTTTCTGAGCTGCAGGGCAATACAAGATTACCAAACATGCAGGATTCATTTTATTAAACCTCTGATAAACAAATGACAAAGAAGGCAGATAGAACAAGATAAAAATCAGTGTTGGGTGTAACTTAAATAATACTGGTAATTAAATTAGGGGAGACCGGGACAATTGTAAAACTTTTTCCTATTTGACATATCAGCTTATAGTTGAAGTCCTGCTTAAACGACATGAAATGAAAGCTGCAGATGTGGCTTGACATGTGAACAGGTTAGATTCTCTAGAGCCATTTATTTTGAAGCTGTTTTCATTTCAAGACAGAAAGTCAAGTGTTACATCTGCCCCACAACATGAGGACAACTGTAATGCATGAAATTACAACAATTAATATTTATTTTTTTCTTTATTAAAGATAATGCATTTGACAGACTGAAGGTTGTCCACATTTAAACCACCTTAACTCTGTCATCTTATTAGAATAAAACACAAAACTGCAGTGGAAAAAAACTTTACAGACTGCTATTATGTCTTTCTCAAACTAAAATGAGAATTATTCCAGAAAAAAATATGACAGCTCTGATAAAAATCAGTCAAACAAATGATACACAAACTTTTTGGACAAAAACATAAATCTAAATAAATCCATCCAAAATGATTCATAAAATGGCCGAGGGGCAGTTGTAAACAGACGAGGGCGGCCATGTTTGGAGGGATTTTTTCTATGTTTGCGTTCATATTTGTTGTTGTAAACTTACCAACACAGAGACAAAACCTATATTTAAACAGATAAAAGTGACAGCCATGTCTCAATCACATCTGTGTCCAGAACAAAAACATGAGGTCATGTGATGTAGAACTTTACTTCTTTGATGTAAAAAGTTTCCTGAAATCTCCAATCTCTTTCCACTCAAAGCAGGTGGAGATGAAATGAACAGGTTCTTCTGGTTTCTTCTGCTACGAATGGGAGCCTCTGTTACATTTGCCCCGTGTTACCATTGGCCTCGTCTCCACTACAGTTACTCACAAAATACTCTTAGTTACTTTTTAGTAAAACAATCTGAAAAAGTGACTTATTGCGTCTGATAAAACGGCTCAGAGTCACAGATCAGCAGCTGGAACAGGGCTCAGAATCATTTTAAATGACGATTTTACTGAATTTGAAACCGATTTAAGTGGCCTAACTCATTTGTTGTTTGCTTTTGTTTAAATGCCGATAATAAAACTATACATTTTTGATCGATGTTTACAATAAAACACACAGAGTAATCCTAAAGTAATGTAGCTAAGTTACTTTCTTGAGACAGTAACTAAGTGTAACTCACTACATTTTTAATAAGTAATAGTAATAAGTAACTAATAACTTTTTCCAATACTTTTCCCCCCAAACACTGATGACATCACAAAAGGGGTCCTATTGTGTTTTGTTCATATTCAGTATAAGAATAAAAACAAACAACCCAAATAATAAATAATAAAAACAAACAACCAAACAAATATCGACCATTATTAAGTGTATTTTCACAATGCTTTGTAAATGTATTTTATAGCGAGTCTAATCTTTTTTCATATGTAATATACTTGTGCCTGGCTCAAGATGATTTAAAGATACTTTTGCGACTATGACTGGTATTTATTACATTTTTTGACTGAAAGCAGCATGCCTGGGTGAATTTTGGTCACATAAAGCAAACATTTACTCAAATGAATACATTTTGACCCAATTTCCAACGTGTAATTATTACCTATGTTCCTATTCTTTGGTGTTGGGGTTGCATAGATTTTTTTTTTTTAAAGTATGGACCTTGGCACTAAGCAACAGCTCATTTAAAATATACATAATTATACTGTAAATGGATAGACTAGTAAAGAATGTTCTTGAACTTTTTTCCTAGTTTAGTTCCTCATTCTCAGTCAAATCTCAAGAGCCGCACTGAGATTTCAGTTTATTCTCAACTAAAATGAAACATAGGTTTATATTCTTTGATGCCATCCGCTCACGCAGCAGCAGACGATCCTGTGTGGCCCTGCAGCCGGACAGAAGAGCAGAAGGAGGGGGCTGGAGGAGGAAGAGGAGGAGGAGACGAGCACGAGAGCAGCGGAGGCGCGGGCAAAAGAAAGTTTAGACCCAAAGTTTCGAGTGTCATTCTGCCCTGCGCGCACACGGAGGACGGACGCGCGGATCGTACACATGGAGCTACCGCGACTCGCTCTCGTCGCCGCGTTGCTATGGCAGTGCGTCCACGCTCAGCAGAGAGGTGAGTCCCGCTGCTGATAGAGACGCTGATTGATACTGGCGGAGCCGCTCGATGGATCGATACCTGGCGCAGTGAGAGTCGTTAGCGTAAATGAGCTGGTGTCATTGACTGGGCCGCCGCTGCATCAGGCTAATCAGCTGCACAGAAAGTGTATTTACCGCGGAGGATTAGCGCGGCCGGCCGGGGGTTTACCCTGGTCCTGGCGCAACATGTGGAAGTGGTTAGTCCAGAGCTGCTGTTTTCTGGTTCTAAACGGGCACCATGTTTGGTCACATTTGTCTCAGTGTGAAGAATGAAAACTAAGAAGCTTTGAAAGTTGTGTCCTTAGTGTCTTATATGAAATCTCACATTTATTAGCTCAGTGGAAAGTGGTGAGTTATGCCAGTTTTTAATATTAACATTGTTTAAGTATTTGTACTCAAGTACTGCACTTATGTAACCGGTTCATTTGTGTTATAATGACACAAAATGGTCTCTGTTGCTGTTTATTCTACATACCTGGCATTCAACTGTGCTGTGTGGTCCGCCCACATTTCTTCTTCATGCATTAGTGTATATTGGGGGTCGGGACTTCCTCTTCCCTTTGGCAAACTGGGAAAGCTTGGTTATTCTATGTAATCCTGTGTTTTAAGTACATTCTAATCATTATTTTACCATTTATTTTGGTCGTTGAACAAGCTGTACTTGTATTTAAGTCAATATTAAGCCTTTGAGTTGTTCGATGTTCTTTTTTATTGTCTGGTAAAAATACTGACGCTGTCATTGTCTCTTGTTTGTAGTTTGGGCGAGTGTAGCAGCACATGTATGTTGACGCTGTTCATTTTTATTGTTATCCAGATTAAAAGGAAACAGCCTCCAGTCGCTCGGCTGTGTCCTGTGGTTCACTCCTGCACCAACATTCATAAACCAGAAAACACAACGCAGAAAGAAACACAATGATCACACACAAACAGTTTTATTTTTCTCTTAAAGGCGGTGCAGATCTGCTGTGATATGTTTTATTGAGATTTTTTTGTGTTAAACAATTCAAATTTCTCCCAAATTGTCTAAGTTCGTACAATTCTCCATTTGCAGCTTGATTAAATAATATTTTACACAAATGTCTCACTGTAAAGCTGTTTTACACTACAGTGCAGCAACACTTTGTCATTTTGTTCTTTACTTTGTTACTTCAGTAAATTTGCAAAGTTTTACTTTTGTACTTTTACTGAGTAAAGTTGCCTCAGCAGAACTTTTACTAGAGTCAAATAACTGTACTTCTACTTAAGTATAGTGAACTTTAGTACTTTTGTCATCTCTGCTTAACATGACTTTAAAAAGAGACCATGCGAGCAGTTCTTCAAACTACAACATAACACATGAGAATGTGGAGCATCTCTGGAAATATTTTTTTTTTTTATCGAAAATGTGTATTTATAAAAAAACAGCTTTCTGAAGAAAAAAAAGTTGTCATTTGGCACAACTTGTTTTGCCTTTGGAGAGATTGCACTGAGGTAAATTGTGTCATTTATTCTTTAAGTAAAACCAGTCTTATACAACAAACTCATTTTGCATTAGGTTAAGCTTAAAGTTATTCTATAAACAGTTAACATTAAACACATATTCTGCAAAATCTACTTTTTTGAGTTGAGAAGTTTTATGTGTCAGATATTTTTGTTACCCTAAAAACACAACCCTCTGATCTGTGATGTCAGATCGATCTTTAAAATCTTTTGCATTGTTTGAAGTCTATTAATCATGCGTTTGGAGCATTTCTGCAGCTGCAGCAGCATATCAACAAGTTTGATTGGATTGTTTAGCCTGTGTAATTTTCTTTGCAGTCAGTAGAAGGAACACATGACTGTCATTTGTGCTACTTACTACTAATTTATTCTAAAGTGGATGTTCTTAGAAGAATGTTTGAAGGACAACATTTGTGCTTTACTGTAGTGGTTTCCAAAGTGGGGGTCGCAAAACAAAATCTGGGGTCACAATATGATTTCTAGATTTAATTTTACAATTATGACTTGGTTTCTAATCTGTTTTTATAACTTTAGCATTAAGTTTGACTGGATTTTTGTCATATAATCCAATAAACTAAAAAAAGAGAGAAGCATTTTATGCCAATTTTAAAGGTTTTCCAACCTGAAATTTCTATTTTATTTTTCACTGTGGGGGTCGCTTGGTTAGATTGTCATTTTGTAGCTCCCGGTCTGAAAAGTTTGGGAACCTTATGTCTGTGATTGGTCACTTAAGCGCAGACTCCACTTGAAGCTGCTGTGTGTTTCCTTCACCTAGATTTTACATTTAATTCCTGTAATTTCGCTTCATGATTGACGTTTCCTCATGTCTGCAGCTTGGTTTTTCTGATTGGTCAGTTTGCATTAACCCCGCCCTCTGCTCCGTGACACGGCTTATTAAGAAAATGCAGGGTTAACAGATCAAGTTGTCAACTAGTTTCGTAGGACAGTTTATCCAGAGAGGCTCATGCCTGGGTTTCTCAACTTGGGAAAGAGAAACTTATCAGTTTTATTTCCGTAGCGTTTGGTGTGACTTTCAAGTCATAATACAAGGATTGTGTCTCAAACCGAACTCACAGTCAGTGTTCGGGAGGCGTTACTGTGTATATCTGCCAGGGCCGGCCCTAGCCCTTTTGGTGCCCTAGGCAAGATTCATTTGGACCCACCCTGCCCTCACCACCACTATATTTTTATTCAGTTTTTTAATTTACTACTGTACAGGCTTATGATATCGATTAGTGTTGAAGGCAAGATCATGTTTGATTTTTTATTTTTTTTTTAATGAACAAAATAAATGCAATTTCCTATAATCTGGAGTATTTTTGACTAGTTAAAGTATCTTTTACAATAGTAAAGTTATGAGTAAAGTTATATTATATTATGTAGCATATATCCTCACCAAGATATAAAATGTTTGGGGCCCCAAATTGTAATGTGGCCCCAGCTGTTTGTGGTCATAACTCAATAAATGTGTATTCTATTGACACGAAATAAAAACTGGCAAATGGCTTATGAGTGGTAGAACTTGATTTTCATATTAGGGGTGCAATTTGGGGCCCTCACCACTAGATGGCGCCCTAGGCAACCGCCTAGTTCGCTTATGCCCAGGACCGGCCCTGATATCGCTTATTTTTTCTGTCTTTGGACTTCTCTAGTATCTTTTTCACCAAGTAAACCACATCCAATTCATCACCAATCATCCTGGCACGTCCATAAAATCTCAAAGGAGCAAAATAAACTAACAAATAAGTGACCGAACACTGCCCCGTTTTATAATTCGAGTGGAGCAGGCCATTCACAGCACAAATTGTAAAGAAACGAAATGCTCTCGAGGATTGCTTCACCGTGATGTTTTCTCCGGTCCTGGCAGTGAAAGATTAATTTTGTGCTGATGTATGACATTGTTAAAAATCAGATTCGCTCAATGATGTCGTCCGTAGAGATGGAGACAGGCAGGTGCAGGGACAAAATCGATAGTACACGGAGCACAATGGGAGCTGCCGTTACGTGGAATTAATGGAATGGCTTCAGAATGTGATTGTATGGATTGTGACAAGAGACGATTTGGTAGTTGGAATTACTAGGAGCGTAGCTTATGTCATAATCAGTATTTTCATTGATTAAAACACGTCTGGATACACTGACTTCGACTATGCTCAAAATGCGACCAGCTCAAAATGCCACTCTTTCATGTTCCGTCCAATCACCGACTATGTTCACACCAAACCGATGAGCGTAATCTGATTTCTGCAGTTATCAGATTATTGAAATGTCATGGAAACAGTTTTGACGAATGGATCTGAATCTCATTTTCTTACTCACACGAGCAGGTTTTGATAAGAAAAGTCATTGCACTTCCAAATACAAGATTTCTCATGAACATCGCATCATCAGACTTTTTAAAATGTATTTTCTCCCATTTGGTATCATGGGTGACTGATTCTATCCTAGTGACTTTGGGCTTTAGGCGGGAGAACCCCTGGACAGTGGCCAACTCATGGCAGAGTTAACACATAAGCCCTGTGTCCATAGCCTTGGCTCAGAGTGGTACGTTACACTCATGATGTTTCTATCGGTGACCCTTTCTGCCCTGTTTGATGAGTCCAAAGTGAATGGTCCTGCTTTCACGGTCGACCCTGGAGCAGACCCTCCCACGGCTCACCTCTGTCACTTCTTTAAGATCGATGATTGGACAAGAGTAAAGAGCAGACATGTTCCTCACCAAACGCTGACTTGATCCTGTTATAAATCGTTGTATTTCTAGTGATGAAAGCTTTTGCTAGACCGCCAAGCACTGAGTAATTCGTTAGCACTAACTGTTTCCTGTTTGCCGAGACAAACACAAATGGTGATGATAAACAGAAGTAGTTTCTCGTTTTCACCAGCCAGACCCTCAAGTCACAGACACAGAATTGCTACACGTCTTTTGTGAATCACTCAGAACAAAAAGTATAATTCTGGTACAATTTATGGTGGCAGACCAGATAGAGCTCTTGCCTCACAGCAAAAAGGTTGCGGGTTCGACTTCCACTTGACCTGGGCCTATCTGTGTGGAGTTTACATGTTCCTCCCCAACCAATAACATCCAGGTTAGGGAAGGCTTGGTGGTGGTGGGAGATTGAGGCGCCAGGTGTTTAGGCGAATCGCCTCTGCTGAGCTGCCCTAGGACTGCAGCAGAGCATAGAAAGATAAGCAAGTGAAACTAACGTGTTCTCATGGCTTGGGTGTAAATGCCATGCCATCACAAATTGCGTGTCATGACGACGCTTCTCCCTGTTTTGGCTAGCCCATTTTTTTCAAACGTGGTTTGGTTGAAGACAAACAGGAGGTTTTTTGGAGGTTAAGTTTAGGACTGAAGTTACAAAAATGGGTAAGTTTAGGTCTGAGGCTTGGAGTTAGTTAAGGTTAGGATTAGGATTGTGTTAGTATTCACGATTAATAGGATGGGACGAGATCAAACTGTCACGATACTGTGCACACACTACTGAACTGTCTCGTGAGATTTTCCATGGTCATGAAATTAAGTTTTGTATCTTTGAGCAGCTGTAGTAAATATTCTCCTCCACACACAGACTTGTAGTTATTCTGACAGAAAACTGTCTAAACTCTGTCTCAGTTTTTATTTGTAAAGATAGGACCAATATTGATAGAGATAATTAGTTCAAAACTAAGTGTTTTCACACTTGAACATAGTATAAATAGATCCACAAAGAATGTTTTGGCCTATTTCATCAATAACTGTAAAAAGTAGGAAAGTCTCCTCATGTGTGTGTATGTGTGTGTCCCTGTCAGCAGCGGCAGCGCTGTGAAGCAGGAGAAAGGGGCGGAGCCTGAGCTACACACGGGGATCAATTTCAGTCAAAACTCATATCGTTCAAATAATAAAAACCCAAGGTGATACACATAATGAAAGGTAAAGCTAAACTAAAAGAATGTAAACTAACAATAATAAATAATACAAATCAAATTGTGTAATTTACCTTGTTTAAATTCTAAATCGAAACAGTTAGCAAATTATTTAAAAATCTTGTCTCGTCTCGATCTCGCGGACCCAATCTCGTGGCTCATCTCGTCTTGTGAAAATTCTGTCTCGTCCCATCCCTAAACATCATAGAAAAGAACTGGAACAGAAACGCGTGAAATACACACGCAAAAAATAAAAATTGCGTGGTATAGACACACACATCTGTGAGAACAAGCTGGTGAAACTTGCACTGTGATTGGTTTGACAGCAAGTGTTTGTTGTCAGCATAAAATTTTGTGTGGGCAACCCTGACTAATGAAATTGGGTTGCATTCATGAAAGTGAGAAAGTGAGCGTAACTTTCACATTAAGAAAAGGCTGAGGGTGCAAGGGCTCTGGGGTCTCATTTATAAGAGTGCGTAAAAATCTACTTGGAAAAGCTACTACGAAAAAAACTGAGATTTGTCCTGAGTGAAAAATGATCCAGATTTATAAAACCTTCCGTAAGCGCTCTTTTTCTACTGAGCAGCAGAAATCTGCGGCCAGGATCCCGCCTCTGGCCACGCCCCCTTCACACTTCCGTCTCACCATAAACAGATACGCAAATGAGCGATTTAAATAAACATGAGCTGATAATGAGTGAGTTTGACTGACAGAGGGAGGAGCAGAGGAGACATGCTGCAGCGGGACACATCGCACAGACTCAGGAGAAGTTGATTCAAGAGTGATCTTTGCTTCTCTGAGACACTTTTACACACTGTCACTGAAAACACAATATTTTAAACACGTTGGTTGCCTACTTTATCAGAACCACTGCGTTGGTGCCGCTGATCATTAAACGGACATGAAAGGGGGAAAAGTCATATGGCTTTTATAAAGCCTGCAGCCACATGCAGGCGGGGTTTGCGTGCGTAAAAGGACGTGTCCGCGCTGTGGTCCGGGTTTGGGAAGAAGCGGCGACTTGAGGAAAAGACGGTGGAACGTGAGCTCGTGCGTGTGACGCGCGTGCTCCCTAAACGCGGGTCAGACTGTGTCTAGTAAACATTTACTATAGAGACTAGATACTGCTGCTGCGGGATCATTCAGCGTGAAGCGCACATGCACGTAAGAGCGTGCACAAGAGCGCACCCATAAGCTTTATGAGCGCTTTGAAAAAATGTTTGGTTTTTTTCTTTTTTTTTAAATAAAGTCATATTAGCCCATTTCAAATGTTCCTCAAACATACCGTCCTCTCGTCCTCTCCTCTCATGTCTCTCCTGCCTCTGAGCCGTGTTTAAGTGAAGTCTGTCACACATACGCAACCTCCAAAATGTGCAGAGAGATACGTAATGTTTCACGTTCAAGATGTTTTTTATAAATCTCAAGTTACACGTAAAAGACTGCTCCGTACTTTTCAAGGCTCATTTTGTGCGTAAGTAAGCTTTATAAATGAGACCCCTGGTCCTGTGGCGGTTCGAACAGAGGCTGCTGCAGGTCTGTTAAAGGATTATTTTTTTAGCATAACTGATGACTTTTTTCTTTCTAACTGCACATTTTTTGTTTGTATGAGTGCTCCTGAAGATTCCCAGGATTTGTTCTCACAGACGAACATTTTCAGTCAAAAACAAATTAGTTGAATGCCAAAAATGTTCATAAGAAGCCCTTAAGACCAGACTTGTTGTTGTTATGAATGAGTCCGTCTTTGTGTTATGAAATATAATTGTTGCGACAGCGCTGCGTTTTCATCCAAACATGAGCAGTTACGTTGTGTTCTGTGGACAAATGCTTCCGTTTTTTATTTGTTTAGTCTTTTGAGGACGCAATAAACCGGCCCAGGACAAGCGTTTTAAAATAGCAATTCTCTGTCCAGGCATTTTAAAAGAGACCTAACCTATTACGCAAATTAGAGCAGTTTCCTTCATTTATGTTCCTTATTATTCAACGTTTATTTTGACTGATTCATATTTGAGTAATCTTTATTCACTGGAGGTAACAATGTGAATAAAAAAGCTGATTGGCGAGCTTGTTTAATAAATCCAATCACGATGCCAGAGCGCTAGAGAAACCAAGGGAAATACACGACATTTTGTAACATTAAGCGGTTTTAAACAGAAGAAAACATTTACCCTTCAGTTTTCCCATCGGCGTCGGCTGTTGTCACCAGAACACGTCTTCGCCGGCGGCTCCTTCGGCGACCCTCCGTGCTTGATATTTGTGTTGGAGAGGCCATCTGGGTTAGCATCCTCATTACGGCAGTGTCAACCAGCCGTGGCCCCATCACTTACCCACACACACACACACGTACACGGGGCGGATAATCAGATCGAGATGGAGGACGAGAGCAGATGAGAGAGGGAGGAGATGAAAGAGGCCGCTCAGGTCAGGAGGAGCCGAGCAGGACGGGGGTCGTACGGGGGCGAGCGAGGTAGTTTGAGGTGAGGGAGAGAGGGACGAGGTGAGTGACAGGAGATTAGTGAAGTCTGGAGTCTGATTTGAAGGTAAAATAATCAGCTGGAGTTGCACTTAAGAGCTAGAAAAGACGGAATTGTTAAAAAATTATGTTACGAGAACAAATGTTGCTGTTTAGTGCAATTATTGATTATTTCAGTTGGACCTTTTTTGAAACCTAAGAGCTCTTGTTGTGATAGTCGAATTCTTCTATTTCATAACTAGGGATGCACCAATCCAGCTTTTTCAGTTCCGATACCGATTTTGATACTTTGGCTTTGAGTATCTGCCAATACCCGATATCAACCGATACTAGTGTAAGGACTGAAATTTCTTTTCTTTCGTATTAAAACATAAGACACTTTGTCATATATTGTCACAACTTGACAACTTCTGAATAAAATGTCCAATAATATGAGACATTCTGGATCAACTCCAGCGAATAAATTTGTCCCATTATGTTAAATTAAAAGCACAACTATGATATCGACTGCACCGATATCATGGAGCCGATAACCGATCCAGCAAAATTTCCTGAATCAGCACGATATCCGATCCCAGTATCGGATCGGTGCATCCCTATTCATAACAAATGTGATTGTACAGTATGATTTGGGTTTGGCTTGAATGGTGACCAGACCCACTCTTTGTAAAATATTCTGACTGTGAGATCAGTGTGACTCTGTTATTTGTCAGGGTCCCAGGTCCAAAACCTAAAAATCATTCAATCCAAATCGTATTGGTCTTTTATGGATGTAGCTTCCAATTAACTTCATAAGTCAGCCATTGGACTTAGACAGCGACAGGGACTCCCAAAACACGGTTGGTAAATTAGGCCTCATTCATGACATGTTCTTACAAACAAATGTTCATTTGTAAGAACAAATCCTTAGATTTCCAAAAGTCCAAATCCTCCTCTGAGTGTGTTCATGTGTGTTTTGATATATTTAAAAGATGCTGAAGTTTTTAATCAGCGAAAGTCGGGAGATGCTGTTGCACTTCCTCATTTGTCTCTCACTTTGCTCCAGGTGAAGTCCTGAGGCCGGCCCATATTTTAAAGGGGTCCTATGGTGGTTTTTTTAATATTTAGTAAGAAACTAGAACATATGCAGATCAGTAATTGACCTTTTGTTCATTGTAAAACACAAAGTTGACCTAAAACAGCTTAAAAGTAGGAACACGTCTACTGACTTCCTGTTCAAAACTGCAGATCTGATAAGCCCCGCCTCTTCATTTTAAAATGTAACTGTAAAAAGCAACAGATTTTTAAAAACTATTTTTTATTGTTGGAAAGTGAATATGGGACGGTATTGAACCATATATACGGCACTTTAAGTCTTAATCTTTTGAATTATATCAAGTAAATACAGACAGGTGGGAGGGGATAGGTGGTAGGTGAGAACGAGGATTTCTGAGCACCTGAGCTGCAGCTAAAGAACAATACAAGATCACTCAAACATGAATGAATCAATTCAAATATAACTTTGAGTAAACTAATGATGAAGGAAGGTCATTTAACACGGTTAAAAACTTAGAAAGTGAATTTGACATAATAGGTCCCCTTTAATGCTGTTCAAAAGGACTTTTCATAGACAGGTCATGAAGCTGACAGAGAGATATCTCAGCAGCTTCTTAAAGTGAGTGTTACATTTTAAAGAACACTTTCATAAATGAGGCCCATTGTTGACAATTTGCTGTTTTGATGAAATTGTCATATTTGTCAGAGGTTTGGCTCAAGAACCCGACTACAGAAATGACGAGGAGGAGACGACGGGCAGTTTGATGCCAATTTATGAAACAAATTCATAATGAGATGCCAAGGAGACAGGATTCAGGCAGGGCAGGCAGCTGCACACCGGTTCCCAATTGCCCACTTTATAGGGGCGGAGCCTCGGACCGCCCAGGCTGGAAGGGGCGCAGAGGAGGGTAAAGCAAAGAGCAAAGAGAGGGAGAAAGGAACAACCGCAGAAGTAACTTTGTCCCACTCGCAGACAACGTTCTTGGGCCACTTGTAGGCCCAGGGGCCGTCACATATTGATTTCCCATTTCTCTAATTAATGCATCTGTTTGTTTAAATACAGTATTTTTTCCAGCCTACTTCTCTCAGCCTCAGAGTTGCCACGTCTACTTCTTTACAGCAGTTTAGTCCACATGCATTTCCTCTGCTTCTGAGAATTGTGCATAACTTTCTGCTGTTCTTCAACCCTTTTCAGCTAACTATTTACTGAACTATTCAAACATTTATTGCAATTAATCTTCCGCTCTAAAACACGTTCTCTTCAAGTTGCAGAAAGTGGAAGTGTAAACTTTAAATGCTTTAGTTTGAGCTACGTGACCTTCCCTTTTTGTCAAGCGCACTTTTAATTATTTGGAAATGCCAGCAGCTTGGTAGAGGAAATGTTTTCATGATAAGCCTGTTGCTAATAAATGAAAACAGTAAGCTGGTATTACACTGGTTATTCTAATTTGATGTTGTGTTCTTTTAATAAGAGACGGTAAAGAGCATGTGGCAGATTAGTCACGTTTCAGTAAAATATAGTGAACAGGATTATATTTCAGATTTGTCTAGTTTGAAGAGTATTACGTTTGTCTTTTGTCCAATGATTTGACATTATGACATAAACAGTGATGTGTGGTTGCGTTACATAAATATATAATCTCAAGTAAATGTTTCTTCTCTACACGCTAAATGAAAAACAAGAAGGAATCATTTCTGCTGTTAAATTTTTGCCAGTGGTTATTTAAATAGTTGATTAAAGCTCTGTTAAACCACACAGTGAAGTTAAACACAGACGCAATTCAACTTATAATTGTATTTTGCCTGTCGCGAGTAATTCCTTCACACTCAGATCGAAGAATTGGAAGACCTCAGTGTCGTAGACCTGAGTTGTATCAAAACTCGTTGAATATTTAAGTATATTTTCAATGGTCTGGTGAGACACTGCCTCCCATGACTGGACATCACTGGACATGTGTAAAGCTAAAACTGTTACCTAGCAACTATTGTAAGTACAGGCCAACATTTACATCTACCTTAATGGCAGGTAACATTTTATAATCAGGAGACATCGATTCATTGATTATCATCATGAATTAATTATAGGTTCACAAGGAATTGATGCATGAATTCATGATGTATTCGTGCATTAGTTTACCATGAGTTATCATGAACAGTAAGTAAGTAAGTAGGTAAGTAATCTTTATTTGTGTAGCGCATTTCACAGATACAGAGTCACAAAGCGCTTCACAGTGAGATGAACCTTCAGTGATAGTAAGCAGCCCTGGGGCAGCTCAGCAGAGGAGATGGCGCCTCAACCTCCGACTACCACCAAGTGTTCCCTAACCTGCCTGTTATTGGTTGGTGGGGAAACCGGTGTGCCCAGAGGAAACCACCCAGACACGAGGAGGAACATGCAAACTCCACACAGAAACTGTGGCCTTCTTGCTGTGAGGCCAGAGTGCTGTCCACTGCCACTGTGCCGCAGAATACACTATGAATTATCATGAATTCAAGTAGTTTGAATTCATTCATCAATTCCACCATTAATTCATCTAATGCAGTGGTTCCCAACCTTTTTCGTCTTGAGTACCCCTAATCATGATCTCACACACGGAATACCCCCAGTGTCATGTGTTTTTAGGGATATTCAATCTTTACTCGTATATTTTTTTATGTATAACGCTTGCATTTTATTGTTTGAATGTATTTCATGTCAAACAGCTGCCTCTTAACAAGTTAAATGTGCTGCAAACAACATTGTTCACACGACAATACTTGCAATTCTACCTGTCTTTTAAATCTGCAATCATTCCAAGGACCTCCTGGCAAATGGTCGCGTACCCCCTGGGGTCCACGTACCCCTGGTTGGGAAACACTGATCTAATGAACTAACATGAAGTCATGTTAGTAAACCCTGATTTTTAAACTTACTATGAATCCAAGGAATTCACGTTCTAAAGATATCTGCACCAAAAATCCATCATGAACAAGAAAGCGTACATCTATCACAACACAAAAACAGCATATTATGAGCACGATTTCACGTTTTTTTTTTGCGTACTTATGTTACGCTGTAGATATAGCACGATCTGAAAAAGTGTGAAAATGACACGAATTTTGGTTTGAAGCCACTTGGAGACATTTTCTTTAGGTGTAACGGTTAAGTTTAGGCATCAAGTTACTAAAATATTCATAAATATCAACACATCCTTACAACCACCATAGAAATGAACTGGGACTGCGACACGTGTCATATTTACACAATAAAGCCGTGAACTCGTGCTAATCATACGCAATTTACATGTCTTGTACTGTCGTTGTAAGAAGAACTCATGATGAACTCACAGACAACTTTTCTACACAAACTGCCCCTCGCTCATTTAAATGTAAGACTTGTCACCTCTGCTCCGCTCTGATTGGTTGCCAGATAAGTTCTCTTGTTTGGAGGATGTGCTCTTCAAACTGCTTTACAACCACTTCCACCGGATTGAAACGTCTTGTCGTGGATTCGGACTGATTTCCCTGTTGATGTGTCGGCATAATATCCCCCGTAGCTTCTCAGAAAACTCTTCATTTTGTGGATGTTGTGGTGTATTTGCACACTTTCTTTTCTCCTAATCATGTTGATCTGTGAGTGGACCCAGCTCTTTTGGAGCCCGAGGCAAGATTACTGATGGCACTTCTTTTAATCAATGGGTCATTCTACAGAAACGGTGCCTTTTGGCTCAAAAAGTAATCCTATTTTTAACATGCATACAACCAAAAAGACTGTTTAAACTGACAGAAAAATATATTTGTCCACCTCATACGTGATCCTTTTTTTGTATTATACTGTCACATTGACATTGTGACAATATGTGACGGGGTGGTACGTGACGGGGAGGTAAAATTTGACCTAAAATGACTGCAGGTCACTGTGTGTTTCAGCTGGCTGAGGTAGAAATCAAACTTTAACATTTAAACTACATTGTCAATGCATTTAAAGTTGTGTCAGAGGCAACAAAACAAGATTTCTTGCTGTTTTTTGCGTGACGGGGTGGTATGGTTAGGCTTTATAGACCCATCCAAGATTAGAAAATGTACATTTAAAACAGAAATGTGAGTGGGATTTGTCTCATTTTAAACTTGGTGCCTTTAGTGTCTCCAACAATGTCACTTTAATCTTTGTCCTGCCATTTGAGGAAACAACACACCTCCTGTACAGAGACCAGGTTCATGTGACGGTGGCTTGTCAAACTTAAGGACACACACAAATCCTATCTTTTGTTTAAAAAAACAATTATTATTTGCCAATAAAAATGCATGATTAGTAAATGACATAAAACTAAAACATAAAACACAAAAAAGTTTTATGAAAATGTCTTTCCTTAATATTGAAATATAACCTGCAAACTGGCTCCATTGCACTGCGGACAAGGCAAAAATGGTCAAAAACAAACTAAAATGTGCAATATATATATATTTTCATGAAAAACCTACATAATCAAGTTTATAATATGAAATTGAACACTCTAAATAAAACATTTAAAAATCAAAACACCGACTTTTTGTATACTTTTGTCTTCCACTAAAGTCTATGGACACAAAAGGCACTGTTTCTGTAGAATGACCCCAATACGGCGCACTTCTGTCAGGAGTCTTGTATGCTTTAGCCCAACCTTTATAATGTAGAAGAGACCGGGTTTGGTTGTCACATTTTTTACTTCCATTTGAATTGCTCAAAAACAGCAAAGCTCACATTTACCATGAGAAAAGGTCAAAGTCTTGGGTAACTAATGAACCACCTGTTCTGTATTTTATTCTGGTTAAAAGTTATTGATCATTAAATGCATCTTTCACTTGTGACAATCAACCCCAGGTATGGGTTGATTGTAGGGCTGCAACAAGTTAATCGATTAATCACAACTAATCGATTATTGAAATAATCGACAACTAATTTAGGCAAGGCAAATGTATTTGTATAATTCATACACAAAGCAATTCAAAGTGCTTTACAAGGCAGAAAAAGATGCATCAAAATTACAATACAAAACAAAACATTATTAAAATATGTATATATAGATAATCATCCTAAAATTTACTTTAAACCCCTTAAGAGGGGGGGCCATTTTTGCTAAAACGCCTGACTAAAATCTTCTAAAATTCAAATGTAAACTGCTTCTAAACCCTTTGGAGCATAAACAATTGGCTGGACTCTTTGTGAAGCTGAGGCTCTGTAGTTTTAGCCTCTGATGTCTGACTGACTCTAGCTTTAAGTGAGAAGCAGCTCTGGACAAAAGAACATCAAGTTTTAAAGTCCGCCTAAAATTTTTTGTGTAAATGTAAGAATCAGTATAGCTGGTGTCATTAGCCATGGACAGAATGACATTAGATTTGGTTTATTTTGGGTTTGGACAATTCCTCTTCAAAAGCTGAAGCTATTTTCACTAAAAAATTGTTTTAGGGACCTGTATTAACTTAAAAAAGTTTAGGCGGAGCTCATTAAAAATTCCTATTAAATTGTGGAGAATTTTGAGGTATTTTTTATTTGTAAGTTTAGAGTAAAAACTGATTCTGATCCATCCCAGAATAGTTGATTTGACTGTGAATAACAGGGTTTCAATTTGATTTTTATCTATAACATGCCAGGGAGCTTGAGAGTTGATTTTTATAACATGGTAGGCAAAAATGAAATAATTAAGAAAAAGTGGGCGGGCCCGTGGGCGGGCCCTCCACCTCATAAGGGGTTAAAAGAAATAAAGATTACAGACAAAGCATTTCAGTCATATGCACAGATAACCAAAACAGTTTTGAGCTGAGATTTAAACACTGTTTTACATCTTCAGGAAGACTGTTCTAGATCTGTTCCGTTTCTAACTGATTATAAGAAAATTTGACTTAAAATAAAAACAAAAAAATTGCCAATGGAATGAGAACAATATGGGCCTCATTCATTAAAAGTGTTCTTAAAGTTTGTGCGTAACTTCCACTTTAAGAAGCTGCTGATGAAACTCTACGTCAGATTCACCACTCGTTCCTAAGAAGACAAATTGCTTCTGAACAGTCTTTATGCTAAATTCACCAAACTCCAGCTATGAACGGTAATTCCATAAAAATTAAGGAAGCCTGGGGGTGACACAGAGGGTCCTGGTCCTGTGAGGGTTAGAACACAGAGGTTCTGAGGCTGGGACAGGCTGCTGCAGGAGGCTGTTTTAGCATGAGTAATGACTTTTGTTTCTAAATTTGTTTTCTAGGCTTTATGGTTTATAAAAATACATAACCTACAATCATGCAGGTATTACAATTTTTGACTGAATTATATAAGAAATAAAATTCTGAATGTTTTTGTTCTCATGATGGCCCTGAGTGTTCTTGGGATTTGTTCTTACAGACAAACATTTTTCATTAGGAACTAATTTTCTAAATGGCAAAAATGTTTGTAAACAGCCCTTAAAGCTGGGGTAGGTGATTTTCACACTGCAAACACAAATTAGGTTTTAAATCTGACAACTTTCTCTCATAAATTCTTCAACACATTGTTAATATCAATATGTAATAAGTTTTGGTTGAAATTTTTGACATAAAACCCTTTGATTTCTCTTTTAAAGTGAAACTGGAGTGGACCACTAAAGCTCAGCCAATCAGAACGCTGCATTCTGCTCCTGAATAAAACTTCAATTCTTTATTATTCGATTCAGAGAGTACTCTGGATTATCATTTTTTTTCTCAAAGTGCTGCATTTATCACAGACTTTTGGTGGAAAATACAAAGTTTACTTATTTACAACTAAAAAAGTTAGTTACTCTAACTTTAATAACAATTTTGTTCATGAGAAGGTGTCATGAATGAGGCCCAATTCACGTTAACCAGTGGCAAATATAAAATATAAACGCAACACTTTTGTTTTTGCTCCCATTTTTCATGAGATGGACTTGAAGATCTAAAATTCATTCCAGATACACAATATTACCATTTCTCTCAAACACTGTTCACAAATCTGTCTAAATGTGTGATAGTGAGCACTTCTGCTTTGCTGAGATAATCCATCCCACCTCACAGGTGTGCCACATCAAGATGCTGATCTGACATCATGATTAGTGCACAGGTGTATCTTATAGGGTAGAGCGTTTTCACGGAAGTCGGCCATGTTGGCGATATGCGGCCGCTGTCATAACACATCCATGGTCAAAACACAGACGTTAAAGCATGTGAATGTTCGAAGTTTGAAAAAAATTAAAATGGTAAACTATTGCCGTGTTCTGGGTTGTCATAATCCGTCTTATTTCGCCCGCCCACTTTTTCTACTTTTACGCACAGAACTCGGAAACACTCCGGTCAGCTCTTCCCCCATTCATTTCACTGACGTAACCTGCTGATAAAACTTGCTGCAAAATCATATTTCATGTAGGTTATTTTTTTCCAAATAAGCTATAGTCATGTGCACCAACAAACAAGCAAGGCATATTTTCTCTGGATCGCTTGAAAATGACTGTTAAAGTATTTAAT
Organism: Mugilogobius chulae; assembly: GCA_038363315.1. Taxonomy (NCBI): domain Eukaryota; kingdom Metazoa; phylum Chordata; class Actinopteri; order Gobiiformes; family Gobiidae; genus Mugilogobius; species Mugilogobius chulae. The sequence continues at coordinate 20,622,163 of CM076405.1, read as the reverse complement.
TAATCGTGTGCCGGTCGGATCGCTGCGATAGCCTGCAGTTAGCCAAAGTTACATTAGCCACAAATAAACATCAAATGTTGTACTGATCACACAAAGGGAATATACACATGCTATACCTTGTTTGAAAGCTTAGGACCTGTAGAATTCAGACGCTGGGTTTGATTTAACTGTCAGTGTATCTAATTGAGACTAGCCTACTAGATAGCGCAGCTACAGAATTGCCTCCTTCTCCTTTATGGAGCATCTGAAACATCGTTTATTATGCCAGCACTAACAGTGTGATTTAACACCCATGATTTGACGTCTTTGCCGACAGCTATAAAGACAAAAAAGCACAAATTGTGTAAAAGAGTGTAGCTAAAAGGATAAATAAGAAGGTAGCTAATGCTGTAGCTGCACTGTTTCGTAGTTTTATCTCATTTAGATTAACTGACAGTTAAAATAAACCCTGCACCTGAATTCTACGGATCCTAAGCTTTCAAACAAGGTACAACATGTGTATTTGCCCTGAGTGTGATCAATACATTTGATGTTTGTTTGTGGCTAATGCCTTTACAGGCTAACCACGGTCTATCGCAGCGATCCGCCCCCGGCAAGAGATTATTTAAACACTTTTATGGTCGTTTTCAAGCGATCCAGAGAAAATGTGTCTTGTTTATTTGTTGGTGCACTTAACCATAGCATTTTTTGAAAATTTATCCTACCTGAAATATGATTTTGCAGCAAGTCTTTTCGCTTTTAGCTCGCAGTTAGCCAAAGTTACATTAACCACAAATAAACATCAAATGTTGTAATGATCACACACAGGACATATACACATTATACCTTGTTTGAAAGCTTAGGATCTGCAGATTTCAGTTGCTGAGTTTATTGTAACAATCCATGAATCTAATTGAGATTAGCCAACAGCGTTAGCTATTTTCTTCTTGTTTATCTTCTTTTGCTACCCTCTTTTACACAGTTTGTGCCATTTTGTCACCAGCTGTCGGCAATACACGTCAAATACATGGATGTGAAATCACACAAATAGTGCTGGTGTAATAAACTGTGTTTCAGATGCTCCATAAAGGAGAACAAATCCCAAAGAGAATTTCACTTACGAGGGCAGCTTGTGGAGATCCTCACTAAATAAGGCAGTTTTCATTTCCTAAGGATCTTCGCCACCTATTAAGTTAATTTTACACATGCAACGCTTTTTTTCTGAAGCTTCAAGTCGGTCTCGATATTTTTTAGATCCATTTGACTCGTCTTTTTTTGATAATTTATTCATATTTCAGCCGCGTTGTTTACATCGGTACCTCCATAATGGCGCCACTTCCGGTTTTTGGCCGGATCTGTGACGTCCGTGAAAACGCTCTATAGGGGTGTTGAAAAAAATCGATTCTTAAAAGGATCGCGATTCTACCTCTAACGATTCTGGATCGATTCCAAATTCTCCAAAATCGATTTTAAATTACGTCAGTGTTTATGCTGCATCTGCGGTCTGCTGCGCTAAAATAGCTCCTACATGGCATGATTTAGATCGTCAAAAAACTGCTAAATTGTCTGTGTCTGAGTTTAAACACATATAATATCCTCTAATAAACTCTTTGTGCCACAATTTCAACAAAACTTTGTGTTGGAGCAGCCTCTTCTCTCTCTCCTTCTCTCTCCGCACGGGAGCGAGGGAAGGAGGGGGGCCGGTGCCGAGCGCACAGACACAGACACAGACACACGCGGCAGCGGCAGCACACAAACAGAGCAGAGACTTACGTGAGGCAGAAGGGAGAAAGTGGATCGACATTCAAAGTATTTTAGAGCTACTTTACATCCATGTACTCCGTGATTTGTCCTGTGTTGTTGTTGTTAGCGGTGGAGAGCAGCTAACGCGCTAACTACAGCCACAACTCGTCTGCATTAAAGGGCCAGTGACCCATTTATTACATTTACTGAAAAATGAATTCTAAAGCATTGAAAATGTTATCTTTGACAAAAACATAAGTGTAATAATTGCAAGATAGTGATTAATTAGCCCCAACAACATTTTAATGAAGAAAAAAACAAACAAACCTAAGAACAAAATTAAAAATTACTTTAAAATAAATTGAGAATCGTTTAGAATCGAAAATCGAGAATCGTTTTGAATCGAAAATCGAGAATCGTTTTTGAATCGAATCGTGACCCCAAGAATCGGAATCGAATCGAATCGCCTGACACTCAAAGATTCACACCCCTAGTACCGTATACTGCCCACAATAAAAGGCCACCCTGAAATGTGCATTTTGTTTTTGCTTTATTGGCGGTCTGGGGACTCAGAACCAGTCAGTATCTGGTGTGACCACCATTTGCCTCATGCAGTGCAACACATCTTCTTCACATAGAGTTTATCAGATTGTCTATTGTGGCCTGTGGAATGTTGGTCCACTCCTCTTCAATGGCTGTGCCAAGTTGCTGGATATTAGTGGGAACTGGAGCACGCTGTCGTATACGCCGGTCAAGCACATCCCAAACATGTTCAATGGGTGACATGTTCGGTGAGTATGCTGGCCATGCAAGAACTGGGACATTTTCATATTCTCTGAAACGCCTTTGGAGACGGCTTATGGTGGAGAAATGAACATTCAATGCACGAGCAACAGATCTGGTTGACATTCCTGCTGTCAGCATGCCAACTGCACGCTCCCTCAATGCTTGTGGCATCTGTGGCATTTTGCTGTGAGACAAAACTGCACATTTCAGGGTGTCCTTTTATTGTGGGCAGTATAAGGTACACCTGTGCACTAATCATGATGTCAGATCAGCATCTTGATGTGGCACACCTGTGAGGTGGGATGGATTATCTCAGCAAAGCAGAAGTGCTCACTATCACACATTTAGACACATTTGTGAACAGTGTTTGAGAGAAATGGTAATATTGTGTATCTGGAATGAATTTTAGATCTTCAAGTCCATCTCAGGAAAAATGGGAGAAAAAAACAAAAGTGTTCCGTTCATATTTTTGTTGAGTATTTTGGCTTGGGAAAAAAAAGGAATGTCTTGAAAACACGTCAAAACTGTTTGAAAAAGAAAAAAAATATCTCAGTCTCTTGAATAAATAGAGCCTAAATTAGTCAAAATGCTTGAAATTAAGGTAAATCCTAAAATCAAGCACTTTTAACTTCCACATTTTGCAGTGTTATAAGGGGCTCTGTGGATTCATTACCAGCTCTATAAAAGCACTCTTTATATTATTATTCATAAATCCAAATTTAACCAATGTAAAACTAAAACCACTTTTAAAACTGTAACTTTTTTCTAGTCATTTATTTGCGTCAGCTGAGAATAATACGGACACAAAATCTTCCAGAGTTGAGTGAGATCCTGTGACTGCAGTGACATTGTGCCGCGGCGGTGAACCAACAGGTGTGTGGTGTTTGTGAATCCTCTGGGGGCTAAAATTAACCACGTGCTAACTCTGAAGCCTGTTAGAGGAGATGGATGGAGCGCACACTCAGCGCTGACGTGTGGGACAGCTTTTATTTTCACACTTTACTGTCAACAACTCAACAAGGGACAAACTACAGTATATACACGAGCTCCTAAATCAAAGACTGCATTTGTTGTGCTGAGGTGGGAAGAAACAGCACTAACATCTTGCTTCAAATGCACAGAAAATACATGTCCAACCATCACAGAGGCTCGCAAAGACATTACACATACACCACCAGAGTTTCCCAACCAGGGGTACGTGGACTAAGGGGTACGCAACCACAGGTAGGGGGTACTTGGCATAATTGCACATTTAAAAGAAAGGTAGAATTGAAAATATTTTAGAGCAAAAAGCATCAACAAAAAGCATAAATGAAAATCTATGAGTAAACAAAAACAATATAACTTTGACATAGGGAGTACTCCTTATGTAAGATCATGATTAAATTTAAAGGTGGGTGGTTTTCGCACTGCAAACAAAATTAAGGTTTTAAATCTGACTATTTTCTTTCATAAATCTTTCAACACAATGTTAATGTCAATATGTATTAATTTTTGGTTGCAATTTTGACTTCAAACCTTATTTTTTCCACTTTTAAAGTGAAACTGGAGAAGACCACCCAAGCTCAGCCAATCAGAGAGCTGCATTCAACTCCTGAATAGAACTAAAATTCCTTATCCAATCCAATCCACTTTATTTATATAGCACATTTTACAAACTAAAAACGTTTCCAAAGTGCTGCACAGAAAAAACTAAACACAAACACACCACATTAGTGCTCATAAAAAATAAAAACAAACAACTATAGCACCACCAAATAATAATTAGAATTAAATAAATAAAAAAATACAAACATAAATAAAATAAAACCAGTAGGACACTAAAATATAAATAATTACTCTAAAACTATAAATAAAAACTAAAAACAATAATAAAATACAAAGATAAAATAAAAAAAATAAATAAAATAAAATAAATAAAAGGCACAGGGGACCACACAACTCACGCGGTGTTAGTCTTAGTATTCAATTCACACAGTACTCAGTGATCTCATTTTTTTCACAAAGGGCTTTATTTGTCAAAGACTTTTTGGTGGAAAACACAAAATGTACTTATTTACAACTAAAAACATTAGTTACCACAACCTTAAATGTGTATGTATACCACACAGATTTAAATGTGTATGTATACCACACAGATTTAAATGTGTATGTATACCACACAGATTTAAATGTGTATGTATACCACACAGATTTAAATGTGTATGTATACCACACATATTTAAATGTGTATGTATACCACACATATTTAAATGTGTATGTATACCACACTGATTTAAATGTGTATGTATACCACGCATATGTATACAATGCAAATATACATGTCTATGTATACCACACACACAATTAAATGTGTATGTATACCACATAATTTCTCCTTTTGTGTGTCTCTAATACGCAATCTTGGACCTGTTTCATTTCTCTGTTTATTTAAAAATATGTTCATGAAAATTCACAAAACCCCAAACTTCAGACCTAAACTAAGCCGTTAAACCCAAAGACATAGTCTCCACCTGACCTAAATCAAAACACCTGTCTACAAGACGTTAAGAAAATTGTGTCTATTTGACGCTTTTCACAACCTCAAACAGAGACGTTGTATAATAGACACTCAAAATAAGCTAGAAATAGGCTCATGATACAATATTAACATGTTTATTCACAGTTTTTTTCCAGTTAAATAGCACACCATTGTAAACATGTTTCCTTATTAATACCATTTCATGAATTAAAAAATAGCTTTTTTCTTGTAAAATCTATTGTTTGCACATTATTTACACATTTGTGGTGTTTGCATGAATGTGTTTGAACACTGGCTATCATCATTATTACAAGAGCGTGTTAATATTTGACTTTGCTGGTTCCGTCGGGCGCTGCAGCTGTAAATAAACTACATCTTTGCAGTAACAATATCCAGGACTGCGCGCTTCCCCGGTTTGTGTCTGTTCTGTTGCTGGCTGTTTTGTTGTCAGACGAGCATTGATAACGCTGAGGAGAAAATCAATAGTTAATTCAAGCAGGGACACAATAGCGGCTCAAGCCTGCTCGCGCACCGCTAACGGGGCCGTGAGCTGATGGACGAGGAAGGCTGAGAGGGAAGAAGTGGGGAAGAAAAATACAGCAGATGTATTGTTAGAGAAAGGAATTGAAAAAATAGATCTCAAGTAGGTACAAACAAATAAATACAGAAGTTGGAAATGCAGAATTAACCCTTAAGAACCTGGGGGCATTTCTGACATTTTCTTTTTAGAATTCCACCCCTCCCCTAGTGTCAGAGATGTGTAGTGTAATATATATTATGTGACATTGGGCTCACACTGCACCTGTCCAACTCCTTTGCAGCCACTGGAGCCTTTACTTAAAGGTTTATGGAGGATTTTTCAAATCCAACAACTGTTTGCTGTTTTTCAAATGATGCACATGTGTTTCTCCTCCAGGACCACGCCCTCACTGCTACTGGGCCAATGAGTTACTTAGGAACACTGAGGGTTTGCTTGACAGGTTAACAGGCCAATAGATAACGAGGTACCTCGTTATCTATTGGTCAATGTTTTACTGGCCTCATCATGTCCACAGTTTATATATTTTTATAATTATTATTTTGTTTAGCATATGTATAAGGCTGCTACAAATTATACAACTGTTTTTGACCAAGACTAACAACAATTTTTGAAAATCCTCCATACAACCTTTAAGTAAAGGCTCCAGTGGCTGCAAAGGAGTTGAACTGGATGCAGTGTGACCCAGTGTGACATAAGATATATTACACTACACAGCTCTGACACTAGGGGAGGGGTGGAAGTCTGAGAGTGACTCACACAGCGTACAGTTCAGTCTGGTGTCTCCGTACGGCCAATCCGGCGCATCGAACGCTTTGTTGGTTTGACATTTTGCCGGACGCTGAGCGCACCGGAGCCTTTTTGGTGAAGTTGTGAAAATAAGACACGATAAACAGGAAACCAAATGAGGGCTGGTGAAGTGAATCCGGTAGGTTACTACTTATAATACAAATTACGTCAAAATACGACATTTACACGATTATGTAACACATACAATGTAAATAAACCTCCTGTGCTTATCCATTGTGAGGCGAAAAATAAAAAATTAAATGACGTTAAATCAGCTCAAAACTCGGCGCATGTGTTCTTTGTTTAAATCTACATGTGCTCAGCGATCGCATAATCTCACAAGTTGAGCTGAACCTCCGTGAGTTCGGGGTCTGGGGAGGTCGGCAGCAGAGCCTGTGGCTGCAGCAGGACTGAAGACCTCCGGAGCTAATGTGAGTCACCCACCGGAGTTGGACTGATGCAGTGTGAGCCCGGGGTTACCAATGGTATTTTTCTTCAGCGGATTTGCTTTATCTAACCTTGTATTAACTCATATAGAGCCACTGTGACACTGGTGTAACAGCCACTTCAGCTGCTCTGGAAGCTTTTAAACATTATTTTAAAGAAATGATTCTTTTGGAGCTGTTTCCAGGGAGGTTCTTTCAAACCCCTGAGGAGAGCAAAGTATGTTGATTGTGTGAATTGGGAGAAGTTGAGATCGAAGTGCTTTTTTGTTATATTGTTCTTTTAATTATGAATTCAGAAATCCTCTGTTTGATGAACTGTTTATTAATATTCCTGAAATGTTCTTTGATGATGATGATATTAGAAGTTGAGACTGTTTAGAAATTGGCTGTATTTGTTTCAAAAGCCTGGAAGTCTCATTTGTTTCATTGAGAGCATTTGTTTTTGATAATATCTGATCATGTCTGGATACTGGCCTGTGTTCAATTATGGTGTCTTATAAGTCCATGAAGGGCTGGGCTTTTGTAGGTGCAAGACTATCGTTGTTATCACATACATACAAACAGTTCCTCGATAGTAGTTTTCACCACTAACATTTCTAACTGTGAGGATTTATCTTGTTGTTTTTCCTTCAGACTATTTTAAAATGTGTCTCCTTTACCCACAGTTACAGTGTTACTCTGAGTTACTGTGGTTAAAAGCGGTCACATGTGCATGGATTGTGGTTAGTGTCGGCCACATTGGTTCGTTTAACCTTTGACCTTGTGGCCTGACCATTGCACTGCACACATACACAAATGTCCAGCTGCTAAAACATGGAGCACCGACACTTTTCTCTCTCTCTTTCTCTGATGTCGGTGCATGCTCTATTCGCAGTCTTCTGTCCAACATGTGGACTAAAGCTGTCTATCCATTGTTTTCATATTTAGTAAGTTTTAATCCTCATTGTAGATGTTTTATTGGGGACATGCAGTCTGCAAAATTGAAGACGGATGGATATTTTCTCATTTAGATAATGCAGCTTTGTGTTTGTCTGCATGTTGAGTCTCAGAAGAAAACACAATTCACGCCTTTTTACGTCATTATGTTACAAAAGCTAAACATAAAAAAATGTGTTTGAAGCCACGTGGTGACTTTTTCTTTGGGTTGAGCAGGGAAATCTTAATCTACCTCAAGCCCCAGACCTAAACTTATCCATTTTAGTAACTTACAGCTTAAACTTACTTGGTAACACAAAGGGTTAGGGTTAGGACTAACATATTTACCTAAAAAGACGTGAAAATGTGCTTATTGTGAGTTTGACATTTCATTATATTTTCGGAGACTTGGGTTGAATACAGAGTAGTGTGGTTTTCAAGGAAAGTCTTGACACAAAAACAAGATCACTAAGGGTCAAGATCGAGAGACTATTATAGGTCGAGATCAAATAAAGACCACTTCTGTCATTTTTGTACATCACTCTCTACATAATCTTGTTGTGCAGTCCTTTTTATAAACTGTGTCTGGGTCTGGGACGGTCACTGCGCTGGACCATGAACTCCTGGTGAACGTTTAGCAGAACATGATGATAATGAAATGCAGTCTTGTTAGAAATCGTCCGATATAGCATATCACAGTCGATTTTCAAGGCTGATTTAAGAGGTCGATTTTATTTTAGCGTGGGATAGTAAAACCAAAAATACCCCTTCAACCTAAAGTTAGGCTAAAAGTTTTTAAGTCCTAAACTATTATTGTAATATTGTGCTGTATATGAAGTGACGCTCAATTGTATTTTGACCCAAGAAACAATAATTTCATTGCGTCATGAAAGATATTCATTTCATTGACAACCAAACCAGCACTTATTAAAGCTTGTGCTGCAGCCAAAGTCATAGAACAAGAATCAACCTTAAAGGAATCCTAATATGTCAAATTCACTTTTCTACGATTTTAACCTTGTTATAATGGCCTCCCTTCATCATTAGTTTACTCAAAGTTATATTTGAATTGATTCATGCATGTTGGAGCAATCTTCTTTTGTTCTTCAGCTGCAGCTCATTTGCTCAGAAAATCCCTGTTCGCACCTACCACCTATCCCCTCCCACTTGACTGTATTTACTTGTTATACCCAAAGCAAAGCATATGGTTCAAAACTGTCCCATAGCCACTTTCCAACAATAATTATTAGTTATTTAAACTGTTGCTTCTTGAATGAAGAGGCGGGGCTTATCAGTTCTGCAGTTTTGAACAGGAAGTCAATAAAGCTGTTTCTATTTTCAAGTCGTTTTAGATCAATTTTGTGTTTTACAATGAAGAAAAGCTAAATTACTGCTCTGCATGTGTTCTAATTTCATACTAAATAGTTGGAATAACACAATAGGACTCCTTTAAAGATGCAAGAATCAAAACTGCAGACTTAGGAGAAGAGAGAAAATAAAGTTTCTCTCAGACTCAGCTGATCACTGTGAGTGCAGCTTTCCCTCAGAGGAAAAGCCCAAGCAGCCGATCAGATATCAGCCAAAATTGAAGCCGATAGCCTATATACAAAAAATGTTAATATCTGCCCCAAAATATCGGCCAGCCTATGATCTACCAGTCTATCTTTAGTCTTGGTGTCCAAATCAAGACTGAGTCCAAAACTAGACCGAGTCCAAGCATCCTCGAGACCTAGACAAGACCGGTACTACTTTAAAGAGAGACTGTAAAAGGTTAATGCGGGTGTCCTAATGCCAATCAGCCGATCACATGGCTTCATTCAGTGAGCGTTTTGGCCAGTGTGACACAGAGAGATTAAATTAAAATACATTTAGAACCCACATGTGTCTGAAGTTGAGAAAATGCTGTTTCGGTCAAAATCTAAAGTGTCTCTTAGTTCATTGTATTGTGTGCTTGATAGACTGAATACAACCAATACGCAGAGGATTAGAGATGTGTGGGAGGAGGAATTGTCTGTGACTATAGATGAAGAAACATGGACGGAGGTTTGGTCCGAAGCAAAAAAAGTTGTCAATTTGTACTCGAATAAAATCACTAAAGATTAAAATTGTACATAGATTACACATACCTCCTCATCGCAGACATTTCTTTAACCCCTCTCTTTCCCCTCTGTGCCTCAAATGTAAAGCCCAAGTGGGCACTTTGACTCATTGTATGTGGACGTGTCATAAACTGCAGGGATATTGGACGAAAATTGTATCTTAACTTGAAAATATATTTCACATGGACTTGGAAATGGACCCTATGTCCTTGATTTTAGGTCTCCCTAGCACTCGTCTAACTTCTGCGGCTCATAAACGACTTTTTGCTATTCTCACATTTGCAGCAAGGAAAAATATTCTTTTACAGTGGATGAGTGACAAAACTCCTTCTGTTAGCGGTTGGCGTAAATTGTGTTTGAATTGATTCCTTTGGAGTAGCTTACAAACATTATACATACCAGTGTAGACGCTTATTTTTTTTTTATGTAGACTGGCGCTTATTTTTGGACTATGTTGACCCGATATTTCATCAATATTACTGAAAGGTTTTCCATGCACATGAAAGTAACCCCTATGCACTCCAGCAAAACCAAATTTCTCTGTCATGTTTTATTTGTCTGAGCTGTATTCTTTTGTTTTTGTTTTAGTTTTTATTTATTTGTGTCATTTGTTGACACATTTGTTTTATTTTTATTAAGAAAATCTTAATAAAAACAGTGAAAAAAAAAATTAAAAAAAAAAAAAATTTTTTAAATGTCTTAACCCCTTCTCAGGCGGGCCTTTTTTACCTCACACGTCTGACTAAAATCGGTAAAAATTCAAACTAAAACTGTTCCTGAACCCCTTGGAGCACAGGCAAATGGCTGGGGTCTTTTTAAAGCTGTATCCCTGTAGTTTTTACTTCTGATGTCCAACAGGCTCTCATCAGAAGTGAGAACTTTCTCCAAGCAAAAGAAAAACAAAATCTAAATTCCGCCTAAATTTTTTTTGGTAGATATAAGGATTATTAAAGCTGGTGTTGACAGCTGAGACATAAATGACACTAGATTTGGCATATTTGGGGTTTTGACAATTCCTCTGTAAAAGCTGAAGGTAATTGAGGTAAAAATGAGTTTTAGGGACCCAAAATTACTCAAAAAAATTTAGGCGGAGCCAATACAAAAGTCCTATTAAAATTTTGAATTTTTGAGGACTTTTTTTTATTTGGAGGCTTAGAGCTGAAATCTGAGTCTGGATCATCCCAGAATGGTTGATTTTGCTCTAAATAAAAGGGATACAATGTGATTTTTATATTTAACCTTTCCAGGTGCTTCATAGTATGCTTTTTTCAGACACTCAACAAAATTGAATTTTTAAAGAAAAAGTGGGAGGGCCCTTCGAAGGGCCCTCCGACTGTTAAGTTAAAATGTCTAACCCTAACCCTGAAACTTCAAACTCTGGGCTTGTAAAGATTTTCTCTAACTGGACCCTGGTGACGTTTATCGGTGACCTCTGCTGTATATGTTCTCCTCCTTTAACATTAACTTAGAATTATATTAATACTCTTTCTTTCTGTTCAGCTAGAGACCCAGCTTACCAGACCAGTTACAGAGTTACTAAAGAACCACAACCCTAATTTACCAACATCCATTCTAGCTTTCTAACTACTGTCCAACCCTTGCATCCGACAACCACAACCAGCGAAAATAGATTTTTGGAAAGACCACCATTTCCCGTCTCTGTCCTGTCTCTGCAGATCCGCAGCTTAACCCCGTCTCCTGCCACGCTTTATTTGTCTTGGCCGCTGTTTTCTGGAGCTTTCTTTTTATTATTGTTTTGTACCGGCTCAAATCAGTCTCCCCTCAAAGTCTTGTGTTTATCCAGCGCTGCACACGGAGAAATCTGCCCCTCACAAAGTCGGCCATAAACAAACAGACACGTTATACTGCTGGGTTTGGACTGCTTCTTGGGTTGTCTTTGTCGATGAGTAGATTTTAGAGGTTGTTCAAGGAGAAGAAATACCTAATGTGGTTATTCTTTGATTATTCACTTTGTGGTTTATATGATTTGAGTGAAATTTGATCAGAAATAATGCCTAAGTGAGTTCAAATGTTTGTTTGACAATTCTTATCAAACAGGTACAAGAGACCAAACTCCTTGGCGTTATAGTGGATCACAAATTAGCTTGGACAAAACACAAAGAATCCATAAGTACAAAAATGTGCAGAGCTATTACTATGATTAAAAGATACTTACATTTTCTTACAGGGAAATCAATTGAACAAATTACTCAAGCATTAGTTCTGTCTCAGTTAGATTACTGCCCAATGATGAGGTCAGATTCCAAGTTAGTCCAGCTAAAAAAACTACAGATAAACCAAAACAGGGCAGCTCGGCTGGTGTTAGGATGCGAGTACGGAACCAGTTCCAAAGTTATTACCTGGAAAGGCAATAGCTTATTTCAGTCACGTGGTTTTTGCTAACAATGTCCCTGCTGTGCGCAGCGCCCATGGATCTATGGCAGCGCGGCGGAAGGATAAACAACATGTGGCACCGGAAAACCGAGAGTTTGTTCCATTCACCCGTTTTAAATGACCAAAAAGACATCGCATCAATAGTCGTGTTCAAGATGGTCAAGGCAGTGCAGTCGCTTGATGACAGTGAGAGAAATCCCAACAGCTTACGGCACTAAAAGCCTTTATGCTCTTCTCTGATTAGTTCCCTCCGCTGTCTGTTAGGTGAGCTTTGCTTCGCCCTAGAAATCCAGTTGACCAGGCGACCAGACTCATCAGCTGGTACAGCGGTGAGGCTGGATTCTCCAGGCAACCAAACTTAGGCTTGGCAGACCAAAATGTCTCTCAGTGCAGGACAGATTATCATATTCAGTGTTATGCTTTTTCAAAAATATTCTTGAATCTATAAGACTCCACCAATAATTTATCAAATATATTTCATTCAGTGATGATTTATGATGATTCTTAACACACAGCGCAAAATCAATCTGGAAACCGTTTCAAAAACAGAAACAAACAAATCATAAGCTTTTAGCCAGTCTTTATTTCTGAGTGAATAGGACACTGTATTGGGCCAGTTACGAGGAGAAACAGCAGATATAAGACGTCTGCAGACTTGATCACGCAAATCTGCAGACGTCTTATGGCTGATTTTTCAAATCAAATCAAACTTTATTCATAAAGCGCTTTTCATACATACATGTAACACAAAGTGCTTTACAGTGCATTAAAAACAATGGGGCCCCACTGGAAAACAGGTTGGCAAAAATTCGAAATTGATATTGAAATGGACATGCTGGTCTAAAAAAAAACTGATTAAAGGAAAATGAGTGTATTATGTAAAAAAAATATATATATATATTTTGTAGGTTGACTCTTAGACCTTGTGTCTTCATAAACAGATACATTTAACAGCATCATAAAAAATTACCTAAATATAGTGTGTATGTGCCCAACTACTTCCTAGCTGTCACTTTTCTTTTTAGCAGCTTTTCTTATTGGCTGCATTTACAATTTAAGAAGCTCTTTTTACAAACAACAAAGTGAAACTGAAGCGGATCACCCAAGCACAGCCAATCAGAGCGTTGCTTTGGCTCTTTAGAAGAATTATAACACTGTATTATTCGATTCAGACAGAAAAAAAATATAAGTCATTAGGGTTGAAATGAAATCCAGATCATCCTGCAAAGAGCTGATATCTGTGTATTCTACGTGATCCCATAAACAATAAATAACACGCTGCTTTACATGTTGTGTGATCTGATATGCAGCGTAATGACTTTCCAAGGGAATACTCCATGTTGTCCTGGGGCAGATGTTAAAAATGTGTTCATATATTAAGGTTGATGTGATGCTAAAAATCCCACAGGACTGAAGTCATAATCAATGTTGTTACGCTCTCGTTCAACATTCATTTGGAGCTGTATCTGTGCGTTTGAGTTGTAGTAATTTCTCCTTTCATCTGGTAAAACCGTGTTCACATCCCATTTTGACATCATTAGGTGAAATTCTTATTCTCTCAGACATACTTATTAGTGACTTTACATGAGATGTACTGTGATAAATCAACTTAAGTTTTAAATGAAAATTCTTTAAACATCATCATCTAAAAAACTATTTTGAGTGACTTGATTATGAGGAGACACTGTTGTAACAAGGCTAGAAACCCATTCAGATAATTTTTTGCATGCATTCAATTAAAGCTAGGATACTACATTTTCATAGGGAAAAAACAACCTTATTTTTAATAATCTTGTGCAATATTCACATTTATTGATGCACACTTTTTTTTTTATTATTTTGCTTTATTTCGCCATAAGAATAGAAATTTAAAAAAAGGGTTTGAATTATTTCACTTTATGTGTCTGTATCTGTATTATACACTAGTGTTACTTTCAGAATCTGTTTACAACAAATATTGACTTTTTTCTTTATTTTCTTTATTTTCTTTTTTCTTTTTTTTTCCGCTTTCTTCATTTGTCCGTTAGAGGGTCTGGGTGACTGGAGCCTATCCCAGTGACTTTGGGCCTTAGAGGGGGAACACCCTGGACAGTGGCCAACTCGTCGCAGGGTTAGACAGATAATGAACCTAAACATGCATGTTTTGGAGGTGGGAGGAAACTGGAGAAAACACACAGTGACACGGGGAGAACATGCAAACTCCATCCAGAGAGATCATAAGATGTCGATATTGTCTGACCGGGAGTCGAACCCATGACCTCCTTGTTGGGAAGCCCGAGCTCTAACCACTCTGCTACCGTAAACCCTTTTTTTTTTTTTTTTTTTTCTTTTTTTTACTAAAATGCTTTATAATTGGTTCGAAAAAGTGCACAATTTGATTTTGTCACAATGTGCTGTAACTACAATATACTTTTAGGTGGAAAAGACAGTTACTAGTGTGCCTTCTCTTTAAATCAAGTAATTTTACTCAAACCGTTTTTGGAATTTAAAAGTTCATTCATTCATTCATTTTCTACCGCTTAATCCCGTTAGGGGTCGCGGGTGACTGGAGCCTATCCCAGTGACTTTGGGCCTTAGGCGGGGAACACCCTGGACAGTGGCCAACTCGTCGCAGGGTTAGACAGACAAACATTCACTCTCTCATTCACTCACTAAGGGAAATTTACAGTGATGCCCAATTAACCTAAACATGCATGTTTTTGGAGGAAACCGGAGAAAAACCCACGGTGACACGGGGAGAACATACAAACTCCACCCAGAGAGATCATGAGATGTTGATATGGTCCGACCCGGGAGTCGAACCCACGACCTCCTTATTGGGAAGCCAGAGCTCTAACCACTTGGCTACGTGCACACCTGAGTTTAAAAGTTATAGTTTTGAATTTTAGCCCATTTTTTCATTTTGTGTGTGTTTTTGAAGTTGTTTTTTTTTTTATTTGTGTATGTGTTTTTAATCTTTTCTTTTGTGTGAGCTTGTATTTATATTGTGTCTTTGACTTTGTGAGCATGTATTATATTGCGTTTTTGAATTTGTGTGCATGTGTTTACATTTGTTTTTGAAGTTGTGTTTCTGAATTTGTGTGCATGTGTTTACATTTGCTTTTGAAGTTCAAATCATCAACTCAATTTATTTTTGTATAGACCAAATCACAACACAGTCATCTCTGAGGACTTCCCAAGATTATTAATTTTAGCAAAGGAAATCAAAATAGAACAATACGTATTCAATGAAACATTTGATCAAGCATGTCAAAGCAGATTATTAGTAGAGCAGATGAATGATTGTCCAGAGCATCCCCGTCCTTAGACCCTCCTTCTGTCCTTAGACCCTCCTTCTGTCCTTAGACCCTCCTTCTGTCCTTAGACCCTCCTTCTCGGCAAGGAAAAACTCAAAAAAACCCTAAAGGAAAAAGAGAAACCTGGAGGAGAACCACAGTGAAGAAGGGATCCACTTCCATGGACGGACAGGCTGTAGATGTAACTAAGACTAAAGTTATAGAATTTATGTTTGTGGAGCCAGAGTCCATAAGCAGAGGGAAACGACTCGTCTAGCAGGACCAGGACAGGCCAATCCTGGAGAGGGGAGGTTTTTGAATTTGTGTGCGTGTGTTTACATTTGCTTTTGAAGTTGTGTTTTTGAATTTGTGTGCGTGTGTTTACATTTGCTTTTGAAGTGGTTCTTTTGAATTTGCCCTTATGTTTTTGAATTTTGCCCTTTTTTTCGCCACTCAATTGTTTTCCCCATACTGTGAGTTTCCATTTCCAGTTCACATCTCTCCTTCCTTAAACCTTCCTGTTTTACGGCGCACAATGAACTTTTCACAGTCGCTCCAGTCTGCTGTGGTCAAACGTCTGAGCCAGTGGTCTCTCTGAAGACCGGCCTGGATTGGTACCAGCTGTTTTAGCGGTCGCTTTTAGTTACCCATTACCTCACCCGCAGTGTCCTTCATCAACATATGGCAGCAATATGGATTTGAGGGCAGGAGTGAGGAGAATGGAGAATGTGCTCGACATGTTGGGGTTTGTTTTGTGTGAATAGTGTGACACAACTAGTTCTAGTCAGACTATGAAACCATTTTGGACTAAATTTTGCCTGCTTGGTGAATCAGATGAAATTCAGTTCAAGACAACTGTTAGCTACAGTACAAAACAACTTTCTCCAGCTAAACTCAGACAAGACTGACGTTATCATTTTTGGCCCACAGAAATAGAGAAAGCAGTCACCTCCAGTCTCTCTCTCTGAAACCTTCAAGTCAAGTTAGAAATCTGAAGGTAATAATGGACTCAGACTTGAACTTTAACAGCCACATTAAGTCAATAACATCAGCAGCTTTCTACCATCTAAAAAACATTGCCAAAATCAAAAATACAGTGTTAAAGCCTGACTTAGAGAGACTTATCCATGCATTTGTCTCCAGTAGGTTAGACCAATGGTTCCCAAAGTGGGGGTCGCGAGATTAGCGAAGCAAAATCTGGGGGTCGCGAGATTATTTCAAAATGTATTTTTACAGATACATTTTGTAAAATGACCTAGCATTTAATCATTTTTTGGGGGAAATGGGGTTATATAAAGTGATACACTATCAAAATAATCACAAATAAGCCTAAATTAAATGGTTTTGTAACTTAAAATCAATACAAAACTATACAATTTCTGCTGCGGGGGTTGCCAGTTGGTTGCACGGTTATTTTGGGGGTCGGGTTGAAAAGTTTGGGAACCCCTGTTGTAACGGCCTCCTCACCGGCCTATCTAAAGAAGCTGTAAAACAGCAGCAGTACATCCAGAACGCTGCTGCTCCAGTCCTGACCCAGAACCAGGAAGTACCATCACATTAGTCCTGACCAGAACCAGGAAGTACCATCACATTAGTCCTGACCAGAACCAGGAAGTACCAATCACATTAGTCCTGACTAGAACCAGGAAGTACCATCGCATTAGTCTGACTAGAACCAGGAAGTACCATCACATTAGTCCTGACTAGAACCAGGAAGTACCATCACATTAGTCCTGACTAGAACCAGGAAGTACCATCACATTAGTCCTGACCACAACCAGGAAGTACCATCACATTAGTTCCTGACCAGAACCAGGAAGTACCATCACATTAATCCTGACCAGAACCAGGAAGTACCATCACATTAGTCCTGTGCTTAGGTCTTTGCACTGACTTTCAGTGGCTCAGAGAAGGCACTGTTCCACACCTGGCCCTGCTCGATAAGCAAAAGACAGTTGTCCAAAAGCACTTTTTCTAAATGGCACCAAACAATCGCCTCAAGGTGCTGCTCTTGTTTGATTGGAATTTCTTTTTACAAACTCCTTTAAAGGAGGAGGAGCAAGTTTATTAAAAATGTTGTGCATTAATATTAAGTCAGAATATATAATTGTGTTATCCCAGTTAAGAAACTTGTATTACAGTTATTCTACAATAATGGTAACTGGTGAGCTTTTTTATAGATGGTTTCCACTGACTTAAGAGTAGTTTTGTTTGTCAGGGTCCAACTTGTAATACAGTAGTTTAAATGGGATAGGATCATAGGATTTAATAACGTAATTGCTAAATGTGTGGTTAGATTGTTTCTTATATGACGGAAATTTGATAAATGGTATCTAATTTTATTAATTGTCTTTTTGACATTTTGCTTAAAAGTCAACTGTGGATCCAACACGCAACCTAAATATTTGAACTCCTCCACAACTTTCTTTTTTTTTTCTAAGTACTGATACATCTGGGCCTGCATTTATGGCTTTTTTTTAAGTAAATCTTAAATATAACTGTGAGTTTTGGAGCCAGTTTGCTTCTATTAACATGGCAGCTGCTAAGTCGTGTGCAGCTTGCTGTTTGTTTTTTGAGTGAACATACAGGACGGCATTGTCAGCGTATTTGACAGAACACAATATTTGAATTTGTGTTTCTGACTTTGCGTGTTTTTTTTTTTTAGTTTGCATGCTTGTTTTTGAATTTGCTTTAAGCTTTCCCTTGATGTTTAAAGCAGCAGAACACAAACTAACCCAGGACTAGAACGGGTCACAGGATGGACTCTGCTGAGGAGATGGAGAATGTAGATGCATCTGGACTTTGACTAACTCCAGATGAACTGTTTTTCTGTCACGACCTTTTTCACCTGGAAGTCGAGCCTGTTCTTAGCGATCTGGACCGTGAACGTGAGGGGGCACGGGTGGGAGCAGCCAGGACAATAAACAGGAGGGAGACGATGAAGGTTGCAGGGATAGGCCCGTGCGACGTGGGCAGTGGATGGCGGGTGAACTCGTGAGACGA